>OX375872.1:113756529-114236963 GCA_947359465.1 Metellina segmentata | reverse complement strand
AGGATAACCAAGGATTGGATATCCATAATTCATTCTGAAATCATTCAGCTCCAATCAAATTAGGATTCGATGTTGATATCCTATAAACACAGAGGGACCAGATATGTGTCCCTCAATGCCTCCAATTATCCGCCATCTTATATTCTACTGCACTTTCACAGAAAATATCTTAAAAGTTTTAAATTAGACTGCAATTTTGTGGGCTATCTAAATATCACAAACTTTTAAAAATAAGAATCTTAAAGACTTTATCATGTTGAACAACATTTATTCGAATGTGTATTTGTAAAACATACCAAGAACCATATAAAAATCAGAATTTTACCTCAAAGGGTGAATGTCCAACTCAAAATTTTAAACAAGATAATTCATTTTTTTCCACTTGCGCCACATGAAAAATAAATATTTCGCTAAATTTTTTCTTATTCAAAAACTTCCTGTGTAATGATAATTACCGTGAAAGGGGCCAATCCCAAATGGCGGAGCAGTGAAAATCTCAAAATACTGATCAACCAGCGATTGGATTTTCTTGTAAAATATTTATCCAAACATTTTCACACCAATCCTGCTGCGACAAAAAAAAATAATAATAAATAAAAAATATTCAACATTTTGCTCCATAAAAGATTTTTATTTTCAAGGTAACCAAAAGTTTCAGTATAATACCCTTTTAAAAAGGCACAAAAAAATCAGGTGTCTAGGTCGAAAAGGTTAGGCGCAATGACAAATTTTGTGAAAAGAGAAAAAATTATAAATGTAAGCAAATTTTCAAAATACATAAAAACATATATTTTGGTTTGGAATAAATTTTCGGGGGCATTTAAGAAACTTTCCTAAACATTTCCCAGTGTTTTATTTCTCATTGCTTTGTCATTTTAGATTATAAATATGAACGCTATCAAAATAGCATTAAACGAGTGTTTTATTGTGAGGTCATAGAAACAAGTTGTAATGTATTGCACATGAATATGAAAGCACTGTAAAAAGAAATATAGGAATGCAAAAAATTCAACTCTGTGTAAAAAAGTTAGCGTATAATGATAATTTCTATAAAACTCACATAAAATCCAAAGACTCCAAATAGGGGAGGGTGGATTTTTAACTATTGAAAAGTACCAAATATACCGAATTTTAGGAGATTTTACATTTTCTCATTGCTCCTGCTTCGTTTTCTTAGGATGTTAGGGTTTGCGTTTAATTTGACTGATTTATCCTCAAGTTCCGACTCTTGAATGTAAAATCCTCTGATACTTACTTATCCTCTTATACCCCAAAAGGAACTCATTTTTAAAATATTTATTTTTAGTCTCAAAGTACCTTAAATAGTCGATCCAATAATTTTTTAAAGGCTGTCCTCGAGACTGAAGAGCCATACCGCAAAGAAAGCGTTTAAAGAGGTTAAAAGCAATACCCATAGATGGCACCACCGCATTAGTTTAATCATTGTTGCAGTTTGCTTTCTTCGGCAAATCGGGGGAAAGCAAGATAACTTATCTAGATTTTAAAGATTCAACTATCGAAAATAAAGAAAACAACAATTTTCTTCCTTTGTAACTGCATCACACATAAAAATGTCTCTGTTTGAATTGTAATCATGCATAAAACAATCCGATGAAACGTAATTTCCCGAAGATTCCTACACATAGGAAGGTACCATGGTCTAAGAAATTGTGAAATTTTTTACCACAATGATAAACCTTCGAATTGAAAAATAAAAACGAACAAAAGATTACAAAAAAAAAAACTTGGTACTTTGTTGAATATCAGAGCTCCACTTGGAGGGGTGGTCAGGACCCCCATTATAGCTCATCAGGGGGCCTCTGGAAACATAGAAGGTTTCATATTGTAATGTTCTAAGTTAAGTCCATTGTGTGTTTGTGAAAATAAAAATGAAAAATGTTGACGGGAAAAAAACATATTTGTGTAAGCTAAACATTGAATATTTTGGATTCATGCTTTTTTTTATGTAGGTTCATGAACTGGGGACCTCCATTTGACTTGATACTGGGTGCGTTGAGTTTGCTTTTATGGCGCAAGGGGGCCATATTTGACCATGCTGCACCAAACACAAGACAGACATCAAGTAATAAACAAAGGAAAGTTTTACTACCACAAGAGAGAGAAATACACCAATCGAATCTGTGCCACCTACAACTCGCTGCTTGTCAGCGCAGTGGGCATACCCATTGAGTCACTATGGCCCCGTTGACACCCCCGAATGCAGGGACCTGTTAAGTTACCCCACTGTATAATAGGGTGAAAAGGCAAATGACCTTGGGTAAATCTATGAAAGGTAAGCTTCTGTAAAGAATCCCCATAAATGATTATTTGTTTCGTTAACTCGACTGTGAATTTTGGTACCCTATGCCAAAAAGACGATCAAGACGGTGCACACACAATTTTTACGTCACCTCAACACTAATTCTAAGGATTAGACTCGTCCAAAGTCACATGATTCCAATGCTCAGTCTTCAGAGCCAGACATTCAATTGTTATTATGTCTAATCTATTGTTATTATGTCTAATCTATTGTTATTATGTCTAATCTATTGTTATTATGTCTAATCTATTGTTACTATGTCTAATCTATTGTTATTATGGACAAATCAAGATTGGAATAATGGCTATCTATATATATATTTCTCTTACGTGGCACGCAAAAAAGACGTTATTTGTTACCGCGTTTTGGCAACATTGTGCGATTGTTTGTTTACTAGGAGCCTCGCGCCTCATTTCAATCTATAGCGTTATCGGATGAAATTTTATTGAAAAAAATGAATTTTAGACGAGCTGTTGCGGTTTCTAATAGAAATCTAAGAAAGCGGAGGATCTTTTCAGGGCTATTTAAAAAACGGTCCTTTTCAAGGCTAACAATTATAGTACAAGACGCATGCACTACAACTTTCGACAACAAACTCAGTCAAAAAGTGTATGGGTGGCTCGAGAACTGGGGAAATGTACACACAAACAACATGCTGGGTATTCAATTTCCAAAGCAGCGTTCACATTGCGAGTAAAAATTTGCTGAAAGTTTTCATTTAAATTCTGATTCCAGAGGTACTGTATATATCTTTTATGTAATACAACAAATTTAGATTTGAAAAATATTTTTTTGGAATATCTTATTTTGTAATCAATCCCTTCTGCTAGGACACGTGTCTTCATTGATGCGAGCGAAGCGAGCATAGGTTCGCGCAGCGAACCAATGAGAATTGCGAAGCAATCCTCCGGGGGTTGGCGAGCAGGGGGCGAGCCCCCTAGTTCTTAATAATTTTCGGGACGCAGTAACCTAGTTGTTAGTGCATAGGATCAGCGACCGGAGAGTCGTGAGTTCGAATCCAACCAAAGACCGTCGTGTACAATGGGAGCTGGTGCACGTTAAATTCATCGTGGCCTCAAATGTCCTCATATTGGAGTGATGTGGAAGTTTGGAGATTGGGATGCCAGCTCAGGTGTTGCTTCATCATCTGACCGTGGTTCAAAATTACGTGGTATTGTCCTCGGATCTTTTCCTTCAGGATGGATCCCGGACCGTCGCCAATAGCCAGTTGTGTTGCTCCAGTGCAACGTTAATTAAAAAGAACCTACCTACCTTAATAATTTTCATTTTGATAAAGCCCGTTTACACGAGCTTAGTGCTAATCATTAGTACTAACCACTCGCACTAATACCGGGACATAAAAATCCGAAGTATTAGTACTAAGCGTTTGTAAAAATGCGAGTGAGAGTGAACAGAAACGGATCCTATTTTGCTAAGTGCTTCGTGCGAGTGGTTAGTGCTACTGATTAGCACTAAGCTCGTGTAAACAGGGCTTAAATGTCCGTCTTGATGTTAAATGTGTTTGTTACAGAATAACTTCATTTTATTTCCGATTCTGATTCTCAATTTGAATACCGAGAGGTCAAACTGCAATCATTTTGAATTAGGTAGCTAATTAACGTCGCACTGGAACAAGAAAACATTTTGAAGGGGACTTTTCATCAGGAAGATTGGTGCTAATGAAGGAGTTAATTTCGATGATTACCGCTCATTTAATCCTAATTGAATACGCGGTTTTATTAAAATTCGGAAATAACATTTAATACGACTCAAGAACATTTATTGACAACGTTGCATAATTTGATGGAAACATTGCTCTTTGAATTTGAAATGAGATCGTTCGATTTTTCCGAAACGTATTAATTTGATGGTCAATTTATTAAGCGAGCATTGATCTTTTCTGAACCATTTTGTATATTGATCTTTGTAAATATTCGTTATTACGTCGTAATTTGAAGGAAATGTACATAAATTTATTTTGTATTAAGACATTTTACAATCAACGTTCCAGACATTCCAAGATAGTTCTCACCAAATAATTTAAGAATAATATAGCCAGGAGAACCATTTTATTAAAATAATCTATATTAAGACTTCAGAAACAAATGGTATAGTTTCAAAGAGCTTTGATTTCTGTCAGGTGCGATTCTTCCCTGGGTGCACTTTATGTCAGTAAAACTTTCCTTGCATATGTGTGTACCTATTACTTGATATTGTATACCTTGTGTATGGCCCTTGCGCCATAAAACCCCAACCAAAGTGTTTTGAAATGAAGGGCATCCCACAGACAAGCATTTGTACTCAAGTGATTTACGTGAAAAGTTTTCTGACGTGATTATGGCCGCACGATAGGAATTAACAGAACTTAAACGTGGAATGCTAGTTGGATCAAAAATTGTTTGGAGCTTTTTATCTACTCAAATCACTGAAAACGAGACGGGTAATTACTCATTACAATCTACAACTATTTGTGTCTTCAGATGAAAAAGAAAAGCCGAATTAGAAACCCAAGGAGTTTGAGAAAATTGATGCTTTCAATTAGGTCACTTTAAAATTACAATAATTAATTTTGAAATCAAAATTAGCTTTCGAAAGTAAAACCTGTTTCCATCGTAAATACTATTGCAACATTGAACAAAATGAGTTTGACATTTTCTTAAATTAGCGATAGTAATGAGTATTTAAAACGTATGTTACAATATTTCTTCCCAAAAAAAGGATGCGATAAATATCTCTATCTATTAATTGATTACAATGCTTTATAAATCGCCATGTCCTCAAAACAGAAAAAAAAAACATTTATCAGTTTTAATTTCTTTCCGTGTCTAATTAGACCTTGTGGCCCGAAACAAAATGAAGGAGAGCAACAAATGAACATTTCAAAATGTCCTTAACACTCCTGGTGGTTATCTCGAAAAGTCATTAGCATAATTGACAAGATCTTGATGGACGAGGTATCTCGTTATTACCAAAACGGGTAACATCTTGATGGACGAGATATCTGGTTGATACCACTTGGGGAGTTATAATAAGGGTAATAAAAAAACATCTGAATCGAGAGTAGTTTTCTGAACAATTCAGATCTTAAACTATTCCTAGGATTGAACTCTAGATTGGTAACGTTATGTTGGTATTCAGGTATTTTAATTAACGTTGCACTGGAGCAACACAACGGACTATTGGCAACGGTCCGGCATCAAACCAGAAGGGAAAGATTCCTGGATAACACCACGTCATTTTGAACCACTATCAGATGACGAGGTAACACCTAAGCTAGCACCCCACTCTCCAAACTTCCATACCCACAAAATAGCCCATTGTGTTCCCTCCAGTGAGACGTTAATATTAAAATACCTACCTACCACACTAACGTGGAGACATTTGTGGCCACGACTGATTGAACGTGCACCCTTGTACACGAGTCTTCGATTGAATAGAAAGGGCCGCTGTAGCTCGATTGGAAAAGTAACGGATTATCAACCGAAGGGTTGCGAGTTCTAATTCAACCAAAGACCACCGTGTACACGGGGGACAGTTGCACGTTAAATCTGTCGTGGCCTCAATTGTCCTCACGTTTGCGTGGTGGGGAAGTTTGGAGATTAAGGTGTCAACTCAATCTTTGACCTCGTCATATGATTCAAAACGACGTGGTGTTGTCAGTATCTTTCCCTTCGGGATTGATCCCGAGCCGTCACCATTAGCTCGTTGTGTTGTTCCAGTGTGATGTCAATTGAATTACTCACAGGCACTTGGTATAGCTTGTCTAGAACAAGTTAGATAAACAACAAGTATTCTCCTCAAAAAGAACTGCAATTTCAAATGGTAGCGAATGTTGCTTGTTTATAGATGTCTTTTTTGGCTCCACTGAAGTTGTTTCAAAATACAGTCTTTACAAATCCATCAATTTTCGTCGTTTGTTTTTTTCATCGCTTTCCATACTTTGATTATATGGTCCTGCTTTTGCGTATATTCCTACGGGACTGATTCGAATACACATACATTCAACTTCGATTCCTGCCTAAATGTATTTCTTCTGTGTTACTAAAACATTTATTGTGTGTGCGTATCCATTTCGTGATGTATGTTTTGTGTCTGGCGCAGAATGGTCAAATAATGGCCCCCCTGCGCAATAAAACACAACCAACCCAAACTTTGTAGCTACGATCATTGTTAGTAAAGGCACAAATAAATTGAGAACCTTCTAAAATGAAATAACTTTTTTCATTTCACTCTGTATGGTAGCTACACATGAATGAACACTACATAAAATGGATAGATGAACAGACTATACAAACCCGAGTACGAAATGAATTGATTGATAAAATGGTTGAGAAGGTTTCATTTTCTGCAAGGTCAAAATAGGGTGCTTAACCTTTCAGAAGCTCTACTTCAAATGGTTACCACTATTTATGTAAATGTCTAGGTGTATTAATCCTCTTGGTGGTTTATCTTCGTGTCGAAAACTGATCTATAGCCTCCGGGGAAAAAGCCTGTTCTAAATACCACCAGCTCTGACCAAAGGACAATTTTTCTTCCTACACGAGTTTCCATACCTTTGGAGTAATAGGGCAATTTTGTCTCGACGAAATATCTAGTCCTTTATCAAAATTGACCTGATCTTGGACGAGATATCTCGTCGAAACAGTAGGAGATTGTATGGAATAGTCCCTCAATTGATAGTGTGATATCGAGCAGTGCTCTTGATTACTTAACAAAGCGTTAGTTTTTTTTATGTACAAAATACGACTCTGATAAAATACAGGGTTATTGCTTTCTGGTAGACAAGCCTTCCAACGCTATTGGTCAATACAGATCAGTATTATTTACCCACTTAGTGAATAGAGACTTTATAAAGACTATTTTTTACTAATTTTCCAACTATGTTCTCTGAGCCCCTTATTTTACTCTATGGAAAGTAGGGATGCGACATCGATCGCAAAACATCGATGTTTTTCAACATCAGTGTAATTAAACTTTTCCCCTCATTTCTTATAACTGGTTTAGCAACCTCAAACATTAATGTTTGTCGGGGGAGGGGAGATTTTTTTAGTCATTTGTCGTGTTTATTAATTTATAGGTAAGACTTTTTTTTAACTGTCAAAACAAATTCAAAAAAATTAATAAGAACGATTAAAGAAATCTTTTATTTTCACATTCAATAATATAAAATAAAGTAATATTTACACCAATTTGACATAGGTACTTCTAACTATAAGTATAATTAGGTAGGGACATAACAATAATTATTGTTAGTTATTATTAATTATTTATCAACTTATTGGGGGGGGACACAATAAACGTATATTTTATTTACTACAAATTAAAATATCGGGGCCAATAACTATTATAGGTCCCAATATTTGTTATTTACAGTCTGTAAAAAAAGAAGTTTGTTACATTTCTCCACCTTAAGCCGACATTTTTTTTCACCAGTTATTTTTTTCTTAATATTTACTGTGGTGCTTTTTTTATTCAAAAATAAGACATCGGCAACGTAAAAACATCGGCTCCAATAAATCGATTCGAAATACAACAATGTTTTTATAAAACATCTATGTTTTGAAAACATCGACATCGATGTCTCATCCCTACTTTTCACACCTTTTACCCTTGGCCACTTTGGTCTGAACGTATGTTCAATTTACTGATTATTGAAATTATGCTACTTGGTTATTTTCAAAATTTTTAGAGTGGTACATTTTTCATTTAAAAATAAAATATCGACGAGTATAAACATCGATGTTAAAAAACATCGGCTCCAATACATCGATGTTTTAAAAAACATCGATGTCGCATCCCTAATGGAAAGAGGTGTTAAAAGAGGCACACCGTGATTATCATCTGTTTCTAGATAACTTCTTCACGGGATATGTAATTTTAGGACTTAATACTTCCTCAACCTTTAATATTTTTTGACATTTTAAACCTCGGACTGGTTTTGACGAGTTTTCTCGTCCATCAACCCACTTTCCCATCAAAACCATATGACCCATTTTGCTAATGACGACGATATATCTCGACCAGATGTTGTCAATTTTTTTATGATGGTGAGATCTGTTGATGGCAAAATACCTCGTTCAGACAATCTGAATAGGATTCAATAATGTAAACCAAGAGATAAAAGAGAAATAAACATGTTTCGTCCTGGGACTATAACATACAGTGAAAGGATATTTTAAAATTACAATGGATTGGACTCGAAAATTGAAATAAAATAATTGAAACACGACTCCTAGAACAACCTTTGTGCATTCATTTCATAAAAACATATCAATTCGTATCATTCATTCGTGTATCCTTCAAAGCGTTAAACCCCTATCCATTATGATCTGACCCATTTTACCTAATTACGAGATAACTCGCCATGAGGGTATTGGCGATTTTTTGACCATGACAAGATTACGATGTGGTTAGTTTTGAAAAAAATTCTTCTAACAAATAAGTGAATTTAATTAAAAAATTGTAGTGCCCAATATATCGAAACATAATTATTATGTGTTTTCACTTACTATAACAGATAAAAGGTAGAAATTATGGTAAAAATAGAGTATTCTTATTGTTAGTTTCGGTTTCGTTATGCTACTCTCGGTATAATTAACAATTTCGTTCAAATTTTAAATTGACCTAACTTTTTTTCTATTAGTCGCGCATTGAAAGTTTAATCTGTTTTAGAAGCACATAAGTACAGAAGCACATAAGTACACATAAATACAGGAATTTGTTAGTAGATTTTAAAAAATTGCAAATTTTCGTCAAAATTGGCTTTTTCAACGTATGCAGTTACTTTTAAAAACGCAAATACACAAACTCTCCAGGTTTTTTCCGACTAAATATCTCGTCCATGAACATCTGACGAATGCTGCTAATGACAAGATATCTCGTCATCAGACTGTCAATTGAACGCCAACGAATAGGCAAAGCTCCAAATGCAATTTTCCCAAAGGAGTCACTAAAATTTCCACTTAAGTAAACGTGACCCCTGAGATGTTTGGAAAAGATTGCTCAAGAGTAGCTAATAGTAGTGGACCATCACATTCCTCGTATTCCCATGAATCTATAACGGATTGTTAGTGAATGTCCTGGAGACATCAGGAGAATTTTCTGATTGATGTTAACATAACATTTTACAAATTATAGAGTAGTTTTCACTCAATTCTTTTGTTTGCAGTTCACACAGAAGGAAAGCGTTCACTGGTGACTTCCTCTCGGTTCTATTACCACTGATATTGTGGTTTCCGAATCAGTAAATCGCGTAATTTTCTGTGTGGTTGACTGCCGTTAAGTAAACAATCCTTTCCGTAGACCACCCTGTCTGACCAACTTCTATGTGAACGAACATTGCGTTCGACTTTTTCAATGGTTAAACAAAACTTGTTTATTTTAATGAATGAGTGGTCAGTGTGCGAAATCTTCAGCTGAGGGTAGTTTCTCTAACCACAGTGCAAAACTTGAAAACTCGCTCGTCTGTGAAACAATTTAGTTTGGGCCTTGAAAGACAATACCGGCACATTCATTTGATTCTGAAAATGCAGAAAAAATTGCAACTGCGATCAATTCTTTTCTTTACACTCCGGATATTGGCACATCTAAAATTTCCTAGCCGACCAACCGGTATAGTGGTTAATGTGTTAGCGTCTAGATCGGAAGGTTCCTGGTTCGAATCCGGGTCCGGGCATGGATGTTTGTAAGCGTATGGTGTAGAGGCGGCTGGTGCACCTTAAATCTGTCGTGGCCGAAAGTCCTCACGTTGGATTGGTGTGGAAGTTTGGAGAGTGGGGTGCCATCTCAGGTGTTGCCTCGTCATCTAACCGTGGTTCAAAATTACGAGGTGTTATCCTCGTATCTTTCCCTTAAGGGATTGATCCTGGACCGTCGTTAATAGCCCGCTGTGTTGCTTTAGTACGACGTTAACTAAAAATATTACCAATTATTAAACTTCATACAGATTTTACGGTTGATTTCCTATAGATAATGTTATAAATTGATCTAAAATAGATTTAGAGATAGAAGTAATGAATTCATTTCTAAGGAGCCAAGATTTTAAACAAAAGGAGGTATGGCATATCTTTTTTACTAATATATATGCAATAACATAATAGAGATTTTTTCGTATCTACCATCTTTTTCTGGACAGAGGTCTCTCGTCTTCGTTTGACCGCTGAATTCGATCAACTTACACGAAACTTCTTGCTATCAAGTACAATAGTAATACTACAATCAAATTATGCTATTCAGATTGAGGGCCCCGGTAGGAAGAGTAAAGGATTAGTGCCCGGATGGTTCGAGACACTCTCCAACGAAAGAACGTCATATGCATGGTGACTTGTGTTCGTTAAACCTGTCGTTAATCCTCTCAATAGTATCCTCAATATTCCATCTCAGGTGTGACCTCGTCATCTGACCGTGGTTCATAATGGCGAGGTGTTGTCCGCCGATCTTTCCTTGGGAACTGATCCTGAACCGTCCCCAAACAACGTTGTGTTGCTCTAGTGCGGATATCTAACTACTAACCTAAATAAAATCCCTGCTGCTTCGTATATTTTCTGGACTTTTTGTGTTACAGCTATTACCAATATTCGGTATAGTTATAGCATTCTTCCATTATATTTGAATGGGGTAACCATAAAATATAGACTTCCAAGGAGTCCAGGCCCATTTGGTTGGTTTATTGGGTTTCAATAGTGCAAGGGAAATATTTGGCCATGTCGTGAAAGACACAAGACATACAATATTAAGTAATAGACACACACAATAAAAATTTGACTGACACAGAAGAGACAAATACACCCAGGGAGATATTAAACCTGCGCCTCATGTAACTCGCAGCACGCTAGCACAGTGGGCATACTCACTGAGCCACAACGGCCTTTAGGGCTTAGCGGACTCTACCCCTTGATGTAGCGACCAAATGACGATTATCTTAAGCCTTAACGAGTTTGACGTTATGCAAAAGTATTTCAGGTTTGCGAGTTCGAATCCAACGAAGACCGTCGCGGTTGGTGCACGTTAAATCTGACGTGGACTCAAATGTCCTCACGTTGACGTGGTGTGGAAGGTTGGAGAGTGAGGTTCCAGCTTAAGTGTGATATCGGTATCATACATTGGTTCAAAATTAAGTGCCGTTGTCCTCGGATCTCTTCCTTTGGGTTCGATCACGGACCGTTGCCAATAGCCCGTTGTGTTGCGCCATTGTGATGTTAATTAATACCAAAGCAATTAACATACCAAACCTAATATTCATGACCTTATCGCAATTGATCATGAATATACAAAACCATATTAAACTCTATCTTAAAATATCATGGGCAAAATAAACTTTGCCCGGCTCAAATAATTATTGCCTGTAGATGAACATCGCTTTAGATTAACAACACTTTTACGAAACAAAAACAAAGTACGTAAGATAATGTAGTTGAGTTCAAACTATTTCAGATGTAGAGAATTTTTTAAAAAGAGCAATATGCTTCTGATTTGGATTATTTTCTCCACGATCAAAATAGTTTAATTTTACTACCGGTGACATCTATTTTACAATGATATTATATTGATTCGAATCCGTTTCTAAGAAAATTATTCAATTATTACTAGTTAAAGAAATAGCTCCAACTGGTAGAGATGTTAAAGTGATACTAACCGAAGAGGCTGACGCAACAGGTGTCAAACGAAATCAACAAGTGGGAGAAACTTCCTCCAGCCACGATCTCGTACATTCATCGACCTCAAAACTCTTTTGGAAATCCTCCATGAAAACGAATGTGTTAGTACGAGTATTTCGATTTAAACACGATTCAATCCCGAGCAGTTTATTAAGAGAAGTTGAAATAGAAAAATAATTTTTGAAGGTTTTTCTCTGGAATTATTTGTGGCACTCTCCACACACTCGCACCATCAGTCGAAAAAAATAAAACTTGAAACGCCTTTTCAATTAATAAAAATAGAAGAAATTGTTTATAAAACGCTTCATGGCATCAGGGCACTAGCTATCAAGGAGTCCGCTTTGGTTCTCTGCTTTTAATGTGCGCACTCTTGCATGACACTATAAACAAACCATTTGGACGAGGAAAAACAAGGTTTTACAGACGAAATATCAGGTTGAAAAAGGAGCGGATCAACAACTGGAGGGTTTGGGAATTCGATCCAACCAAAGACCGCGGTGTACGTGGGGAGCCTCAAATCTGTCGTAGCCTTAAATGTCCTCACGGTGGCGTGGCGTGGAAGCTTGAAGAGAGGTGTTGTCCTCGGAATTGGGTCCGTTGCCAATAGCCCGTTGTGTTGCTCTAGTGCGACGTTAATTCAACTACTAGCGACAGAAATATCAAAAAGAATGTTTTCGTTGCGGAATAATGACTAATAGTTGTACAGGTATTAGTCGATGGATTTTCGAATGCAGTCGTGTATTTTGTTTTCCTAATTCTCTTTCTAGGGTTCAGAATCTGATTCGCCGTACAATTTGGGGATATACGAGCCGTAAACGAAATATTTCTTTGTGTGGCCTGAAAACTAGTCTCGCGCTGGGACAAGTGAATGCAGTTAAATGGAAGTTACATTAGACAGTGTAATGGATACACGAAAATTGATAAAATGATTCCCGAACTTAGGAAAACCCCTCTTAGATATTTGACAAATCACGTTCCTTATTTCAAACCATTCTCAATGCAATCTTTCAAAGAGGCAATTTTTATTCCAAGACTAAAAGGTTTTTGTTTAGAGGTTTTAGTTTTGTAATGGCGCACACACACACACACACACACACACACACACACACACACACACACAAGGGCCATTTTTGGTCATGGTGCGCCAGACAAAAGACATGCAATATCAATAGACAGACACACAAATGAAGCACTGACATGGAAGTACACTCAGTGAGGAATGCACCAGGGTTTACTGGGCCAGTTTTTGTCGAATGAGGATTGGAACCATATTAGATTTTTAAAACGACTGTAAGTATCTTGTATTGTGTCGCCCGGCTAAATTTTGAAGTGAACTTCTAATGTAAGGATGAGACGCTTCTTAGTACATGAATACTTTTCCAATGGTTGTGTTTGCCAAATATTTGTACTAACAATGAAAAACCATTAATCCTCCTGCAGGTTGTCTTGTCAGTAGCAGAACTAATTAGATCATATAGGGCGAGATAACTCATTAGAAGAAAACTGACCATATCCTGACCTCATCCCCAGAAATTCGGCAATATCTTGAAAGACGAGGTGCCTCGTCAATAGCAAAATGGGTTAGAACTTGATGGACGTTATCTCGTCGAAATCTCTTGAAGGGTCAGTATCAGGTTCCCTCAATAACAGATAAATCTATGCCAGCATTCCGTCCTTCCTAAGTGGGAGGGTTAAACAAAGATTCAAATCTTGTTTCTCGGCGTTCATTTTTTTTGTATACTTTTGGAAGCGTGTGTACAAGGTACCGACTGATATGGAAGCGATGGTTATTTCATCGAGCAAAAGAAATTCACAATCTTACCCTTTGAGTTGATTCCCACTTAAACTATCCACTAAAGTAAAAGGGAAAGAATTGAACAAAAACATGTGCCCCCTTGTCTTGCTTTGTAGTCTATAAATCGAAAGACCTAGCTTTTCGGGCTCTTTGGTCAATCGAAGTCTTTAAAAAAGAGGCATGAATCCGGACTTACTTAGAAACTGTTCCGGCTCCACTTCGAAACCGTTTTCAAGAATAACTGCTTCTTTGCCGGATATTATGATCCGAGACATGATCGGGAATCACGAGTTCCTCTCGACTCTTCGGTAGTCTGCCTCCTTCGGGAGCTTCTGGGAAAGTGGGAATGGTGGGATTTTTCTCCCGATTTTCCCATTCTTCCCCCTGTCAACTCCAAGGACACTGTGCCAATCGGAGAGCTTTATTTTGAAAAGCAGCCAATGACGCTGCGATGTGAGATAGGAGGAGTTACAAGAGCTCGAAGGAAATGGCACTCGGAGGAAACAGTTGAGTGGATGAAACTCAGTGGCTCAACTCGGGTGGGAATTCAATTTTCGGAAGTACATTTCGGATTTTTCTGCGAGAAAATGTGGATGCAGTGGTCGAACTGTTGTGATTTGAATTAGGTGTGTTCAATTATCTTTTTATGAATGGGTTTAAAATTGCGCTTCAATATTCTCAAACTATAGGTTGCGACCTAAAATTGGCACGCAGAAAACATTTGATCTTTTGCTGTCTCATTTACTGAATATAATGAAAGCATTAGTGCTCCAATCATAGCAGTTCTAAGTAAATTACTCGAAATAACAAGCATCTCGTAAACTTAATAAACATGTGTGTCGTGGGATAGTAAGAGCATGATTCCCACGCTGCCTGAACGTATCCAGGCATGTCTGAGGTTGTCGTCAGGACACAGTTGGAAACGGGACTCGTCAATAAAGACTATACGTCCCTGGTCAGCGCCGTTCCAAGTTGATCGAGCCCGGCACAACTCCTTCTTGGTGCGTCGATTTTTTTTTTTGTTATAGAGTGTATAACACTCAATTTCTAATTAAATAAAAGAGTATAAGAATTCACCCGAATAAATTGTTAAAAACTTAACACAATATGGTACCCTAACCCTCCTGGTAACTGTCCCGAAGAGGTGCTCGTCATAAACAAAGCTGTGCAGATCTTGATGGTCGAGATATCTCGTCGAAATCGCTTGGAGGGTCAATTCTCAACAACAAATATAAATGTAAACAAGCATTCCGTTATATTTTAAGCGTAAATATTTGTTTTCACTAACACTTGTCAATCATATAAAGAATGTAGTAATAAATACGTGACTCTTTGCTAAAACAAATGAACTATCATTATGCCACTACATGGGACCACCTCTTAGCGGTACTCTGGTTCAAACATCCACACACAGTCCCTTGATAGATATTCAATCTGCCTTACTCCAGATTGACTGGATGTAGAAGTGCCATATACAAATAGATACCGACTAAAAACTTCATAGTGTACATAAACTCATCTTGACAATGTCACGATACTAAAAATTCCGATTCCAGCAGCCTGGTGATTTACGCTTAAATGACAGTGTCTTTGCTTACTGTAAATTTTACGTTGGTGGACGTATCTCTGAAGTTTTTGTGATATCGAGATCGCTCCATAGATGCAATGGTAGCTAAGGTTGGTAGAGTGGCGTAATACCAAGAAGAGGGTTGCGAAAGGCCTCAAATGATCCCACGTTGACGTTGTGTGCAATAGCCAGCTCAAGTGTTGACCCTGGCTCGAATTGACGAGGTGTTTTCGGACCGTCACCAATAACCCATTGCGTTGCTCCAGTGCGACGTAAATTCAACCACCAGCCTACTTATCACCCCATTAGCGCGTTTCAACGTATTTTGTGTTATTTAGCTATAAACACGAATGCGACAAATGCAGAATATACAAAAACAGCCTATTAGTAGAACAAATACATGCATAAACAAATATGCAAATGATTCAACCTTATTCATTACATCATTGACCGTTTTGAAGGCAACAGGTGTTACGTCCTAAGGATCTAAGCCCCTTTGGTCCCCTTCCAAAATATTTTTATCCCGGTCTCCTATCATGGAGAAACCGATCCTAATAGTAATGATCTGTATAAAAATCAAAAGTTCAGAAGACACACATTAAGCAACTGGGATTTTTTCCCCTTCCCCAAACAAGTGTCACATAGTTGTCCCCACTTATAACGTAAATTCGTACTAAACCAAGAAATTTCACTTTTTGGTGAATGGTTTAAAAGGTACAAAATAGAACAAGCTGCGCCAACACTTTACAACCGGTATATTGCTTCCTTTCAACTGAGTTTAAAATAAAATTTTAAAAAAGGAATGTTGATTTGAGACTGCCAAACAAATAAGTCGACCTTTTTAAAAAAATTGAAGATCAAAACTCAAAACCAGTTATACAAGGGACATTGATGGAAATGATGCAATTTCGTGGAAACACGCACAGTACTATTTCTTAAAATGAACGCGCCTCAGGAGCATATCTTTAGGTGAGTACGGGCATCACAATCTCGAGGTACCCGAGTCTGTCCTTCCTTTCGTTTAACCTTTGTCTACCCTCCTTTTTGCTCTTTTCTCTCCCCGTTGTTTTCTGGTATTTGGCGCAACTTGGCCAAATATAAACCTCGCGCGATAAAACCGCAAAACAATCAACCAACTTAAAATGAACACTGGTTACTAACCAACACAACGCCTTTCAGTCGGTATATTATTTTTTTGTGGATTTTTGCTCTCTCTTTTAAACTATTTTCGTCTCAAAGCAACAAAACACAAACGTTTCAAGAGCACAAAGAAAACACGCGCGAGCGATTGGCGTTATTTCTTACGTTCTCATTGAACCCTTCCAGTTTTCTCGTTCATAACGATTGGGTTGCTTTTGTTAATGACGAGACATCTCGTAAAAACATCCACTATCGTCATAAAAAAAAATGTAGTATAGTGTTTCATCATTATACAATTGATCATGCTTTATATATAAGTAAAATGCGTTCAATTTGTTTCGTACAGGATGGTATCAGCCCCAATTGCCTAGGTCCCAAAAAGTCTGCCTCGAATACCAATAAGCAAGTTGTAAAACATTTCTGTTTTGGAAAAGGTTATTTCTTCTGGTTGGAAGGTATGCATCGTTCCTGTTATAAACATGTGTCCTATTGTTCTGAGTTTATTAGGGTTTATTTTTATTTTTATTTTAACTCCAATGGGCTTCGACTCTATATCGCGTCCATCAAGATCTGGCCCATTTTGCTAGTGACAAGAAACCTCGTCATTAATGTATTGCCGATTTTTTATGATGACTATATCAAGATCTAGTTGTCTTCTAATGATCGTGATCGGTTTTTCTTTTAATGACGACATAACTCGTCCAATAAGATCTGGTCAGTTTTGCCAACGACGAGGTACCTCGTCGAAGCAACCACCAGGAGGGTTTTAATGAATTAAGAAAGAAGTTTATCTAGAAAAAGACTCAGTAGCGAGTTTGCGAAGTTTATCTAAAAGTAAAAGTAAGCAGCCTATCACTGATACGCTTTGATAAGAGTGACTGAAATAAATTTTATAATTAGTTTTAATACTTGCAAGCACCCCGTGGATAAGTAATGAAGTGACCCATAGAACGATTCGGGTTGGCCGACTTCAGAAGAACAGGAATCAAATGTCTTCAGCGGCTGAGATCTGGCGATGGCGATACGGGGTCCTGCGGAAGTCTTTAATCTCTTCTATGTCGGTCAATATATCTTCTTTTGAACGACCCCGGCATAGGATGGCAATTTCATTCCCAAACGGTAGAAATGTCACGTCTCTTTTTAGGGCGTAATTGGCCAAATTCACCCTTGGAGAAGAGAATACGCATGCAGTAGCATATGCTCATCGCTCACGACCCCCATCATACAGGGGAGCCTAATTGCCTGTTTGTAGGAGTCAAAAAAATACCAGCTTCCCCCAGTCTTCCTTGCGAAACTTTATTACGTAAAGAAAAGGCCCCGTGCTGGAGACCGGGTTGGTTACGTTTTCCCTCTACGGTCATATTTTGCTAAACGTGGGTTTATTAGACCTCCGGGGAGTAGAGAGGTTTGGTTCATTCTGTAGTTTTCGTTACTTCGAGGAACGGCGTTCTGTAGATTTCATAACGTGAAGAAACGGTCCCGAGCTTGGAATGGGTTGGTTTGCGCTCTACAGTCATATTTTGCTAAACGAGGGTTGATTACACGGGGAAGAGAGGTTTTGTCCATTCCATAGACATCGGTAGGTAGATATTTACAGTTTTAGTGCCGACCAACCGATATAATGGTTAAGGTGTTAGCCTCTAGATCGGAAGGTTCCTGGTTCGAATCTGGGTCAGGGCATGTATATTTGTAAGCGTATGGTGTAGAGGCGGCTGGTACATCTTAAATCTGTCGTGGCCGAAAGTCCTCACGTTGGATTGGTGTGGATGTTTGGAGAGTGGAGTGTCAGCTCAGATGTTGCCTCGTCATCTGACCGTGGTTCAAAATTACGTGGTTATACACCGAATGGCTTTGGATGGGACGGTGGTAACGTGTTGAATTTAGGGTTTTAGTACATACGGTCTCCTTTGATATCTGAGGACGATTGTCGTTTGTAGAGAGAATACATAATTATATCTGGAAAAGTTAAAGATAATTGATTTCTGATTTGAATCTGTTTGTTGTCAAGGGGGCGAACTCCTAAGAGCCTTTGGGATACCTCAGAATTTAAATGCTTGAAGCCATCCCATTGGCACAACTAGTCAATTATTGGCAGGTATAAACACAAAAGAGGCTCTCCTATCAAAATTAATTTTTATTGGAGAGAAAAATGGAGGGTCCAACTCGATCCAACCAAAGACCATAGTGTACGGGGACTAGTGCACATTAAATTTGTCGTGGCCTCATATGTCCTCACTTTGGTGTGGTGTTGAAGTTTAGAGAGTGAGGTGCCAGCTCAGTTGTTGACCTCGTCATCCGACCGCGGTTCAAACTGACGAGGTGTTGTCCTTGGATCTTTCCTTTCAGGATTGATCACTTCATAAATAGTTCTCTGTGTTTCTCCAGTGTGACGTAAGTTTAATTACCTACCTACCTATATCCTAATGCAGCATTATTTTTTATGTCACATCCCAATGTTACTTTCTGACAAGTAACAGCAATTTTTGCGAATTTTCTCCATTTATGCAAACCAGTCCGTTACACACAAATGAAGCAATCTACAAATGTTCAACACCTCAGCTAAAGCAATAAAGCTCCATCGTGTCTTCTATTTTAAAAACACAAAATGACTGCGCACTTTTATTCATTTCGACGACACGAATCCAGCCACTCCAGGAGTCATTTGCCGTTCAATCTCACATTTCGTTCACGCGCAGTTGAAATATTTCCGTTGGTGATCAGATTAAGAAAAAATTTAATCGCATTGTATTCCACGCATTCTGACGCAACGAGCAAATCAGAAATTAAAAGTTTTTTAGGTCAAAGAATCATTCTTCACACGCCATTCCAGTATCAGTAGCTTAAAGTTGTCCTGATTTGAATTATAATTAAAGATGAGTCAGAAACTTTTGTTTGTAGTGAGCAATACCTTGGCGTTGCGCGCTACCAATCGCACTTTGCGCGTTTTTAAGTGGCTGGTAACGTAGTGATTCGGAATCTACTTCAAATTCGCACACGAGGGAAAATCACACTTTGGTGTGATTTGTGTAGCAAAAAATGACAATATAGCGACACATCCAGAATCTCAGCCTAATTAAACCTAGCCGACTAACCGGTATAGTGGTTAAGGTGTTAGCCTCTAGATCGGAAGGTTCCTGGTTCGAATCCGGGTTCGGGCATGGATGTTTGTAAGCGTATGGTGTAGAGGCGGCTGGTGCACCTTAAATCTGTCGTGGCCGAAAGTCCTCACGTTGGGTTGGCGTGGAAGTTTGGAGAGTGGGGTGCCAGCTCAGGTGCTGCTTCGTCATCTGACTGTGGTTCAAAATTACGAGGTGTTGTCCTCGGATCTTTCCCTTAAGGGACTGATCCCGGACCGTCGTCAATAGCCCGTTGTGTTGCTCTAGTACGACGTTAACTAAAAATTACCATTACCATTACCTTATTAAACCTCAGTGGTAGTTGGGTGGTTGAATTAGCGTCGCACTGAAGCAACGCATCGGGCTATTGTCGACGTTCAGAGATCGATACCGAAGGGAAAGATGCGAGGACTACACCTCGTCATTTTCAGCCAAGGTCAGAAGACTAGATTAGTATCTCTAAGCTGGCATCCCACTCTCCAACCTTCCACAGCTAGACCTCGTGATACAAAGTGATAGTAAAGCAATCAAAGCAAAACCCTCAAAATTATTCATATCAAAAGTTTTCATTGCTATTAACTGGTTTTATGTGATTTTTTCAATACACACCTGAACAGCATTATTATGAATACAGCAGTCTTACAATTTTTTAACTTTCGAAATCGGCTACACATGACTGTATAAAGTCCGTTTCTCACACATCTCTGGGTCATTGTTCATCTCACTCTCTTTCTATTGTTGGTTGGAGAAAGCTCTACTTTGTGCCACATTGGAATGGAGGTCTTAATATCATGGAGGTCTTAATATCTTGCATTTTTTAACTCCCTGTCAATGGCATTTTATGTTAGCTTTTTGAAACCTTCCTCGCCTAATTGATCTGTCTTTCTGGGTAATACTCCCTACTCTGAATTTTTTTGCTTTTCTTCGCGATATTATGAATTATTTAACTGTCTCCAGTTGTTATTTTTAAATAGCTATTACATCATGTGTTTTAACTTTCCGTGGATAGAAAAAGACCCATTCACATTTTATCGAATACCTTTTTTCACATCCTGCCTAACATAACCTCCTATATATAACTACCTAACATAACATCCTAACTACCTAACATAACCTACCTCCTTCCTTCCTTCCTTTTCATACCTAATTTTAACTTTCAAACACTTAGAATGTTTTGCATAGAAATGGTTTCTTCAATTCTATTTATCACGTTGGCATAGCGTGGAAGTTTGGAGAGAGGTGACAGACTTAGGTGTTGATTTCGTCATCTGACCGAGGTTCAAAATGACGTGTTGCTGTCCTCCGATCTTTCCCTTCGTGATTGATCCCGGACCGTCACCCATAGCTCGTTGTGTTGCTCCAGTGTGACGTTAATTAACTACCTATCAATATTTGCGTAGTAAACATTTCTTTCTTGTGACTTTTAACAACATTAAACTTTTTGAATGGTTTAAACTTTATCATATTTATGTGTGAAAACATAGTTTTTCGACTGCAGCCTTATATCTTTGGCTCTCTGTCGGTTTGGTACATTTAGTCTTGCGTTTGGCGCAGCTTGCCAGCTAAAGGACCATACATCCCAATTCAGTCAACCCATAGGTACAACACCCCTTTGCGGGTGCTCTGATTTAAAACACACGGTATTAATATTTAATAACAGCACTCCGATGTTAGAAGGTTAAGTAAAGCAATACTTGCTATTTCAATAGCAATACTTTGCAGTCTTCCTTGCATTACTCTCCCAATCGATGTAATTTACGGGTGTGTTGTGGGGAAAAGTACAAAATAAAGCGTCATTCGCATGGAAATGTCAGAGTATTCTCAAGTTGGAAGCCTTAAGTCCACAAAAGCGTTGGCAGATTTCTCACATTTCGAAAGAACAGGTGAAAGTTACTTATTCACAGTGATTGCACTATGAAGCTCCTAGTTTGTTTCTAGTAACGTATTTCAAATATTCCATAAATAATATTTTCAGATCAATTGTTTCGTTTGAAATGTGCGTGAAATCACACGAAGTTTCCAAAAATACCCGAGAACAATCAAAGTATTCAAAACTCAAATTAATTTTGATGAGGATGATGGAATTAATTGAGGATGCAGAACAAGAAAATACCCGTTTTAGGTCAAATTGAGTTTATACAACTGTATGGGAAAACTATTTAACTCTTAGAAGGCTAAAAAACCTTTTGGGGGGAAACTTTATGGAGAATACTTAAAGAATGTTTAATCTCCTTATGTAAATGCATTTTGTACATGGCCAAATAGGTACTTTAAGTTTAGGAAAGAGGAGATGAGACACCTATGTATGGTATTAGCCATCTAGACATTTTTGTGACCATAGGAATATGAAGTGAAAAAAAATATATTAGTCTTAATTGTATATTAGTCTTACAAAAATTTTAAGTGATACCAAATTATCGACGCAAAACAATGCTCGAAGATTTTCCGGATACGTTCACTAATCAAAGTAACGTACTTTAAAATATCGAATTCATGAATCTATTTTTTTAATTATAGAAAAGAGAAAATGAAAACTAAACAATGCAAAAATTTTTATAACATTTGGTCATATTTGCTTCATAATGATTTTTAAGCGAGGCGATATAAAATATAAGCGACAGGTTGTTACTTAACGTCGCACTGGACCAACACAACGAGCTATCAGCGACAGTCCGGGATTGATCCCGAAGGGTTATTTTTGGGTTTCGTGGTGGCCATACTTGACCAAGCTGCGTCAAGCACAAGGCAATAAGGAGGGACAGAAAAATACAGAATGGTAGACCAGGTTAGACGAGGTTAAACCAGAAGGGAGGACAGAACACTTGGGTACCTCGGAGTTGCGATACCGTACACGCCTAAAGTGGATGTATCCATGAGGACGATGTTTCAAGATCAACCCCAAAGGGAAGAATACCCGAGGACAACACCTCGTAACTTTGAACCAGGTCAAATGACGAGGTCGCCATCCCTCTCTCTAATAAGAAATATACGGGAGAAAATCTAACACTGATAAACTATGATAATTATACGGTGAATAAATGATTATACTGTGACTCATTGGGTCTTGCCAAACTAATACATGATATTTCAACTATTACAAAAAAAGTCAAATAATTAGGAATTGTTTAATGGCATAAAATGGTGACATTAAGAGAGACAAAATTCAATATATCAAACACGCATACATTAAATAAAAATGTTCGTGAAAAATCTTGACGTAAAAACTTCTAGTTTCGCAAAATAAACAAAATAAATCACAAATCTACTACTCAAAATCACATTGGAATTCAGAGAAACGAACGAACAAATCGAAGATCAAACTCATTTAATGCCGTTTTGTCTAATTGTGTAAAACAATTACCTTCTATTCTTTCTAACTGTTACATATGAATTCATTTTCCAGCACATACGCATACAAATAATTGACGAGCAAAGCGGGATATTCGACAATTAACTTGATGAAAAGAATCAACATAAATGAAAACGTTCTTCAATATGACCAAATTCAATTCAACTCACCAGAAAATGTGAAAAGGTTATAACAATTCAAAAGGAACTCCTAAATTCACACATTAGAATAAATAGAAGTCTTACAAAACCGCACAAGCATGCGAATCGATAGAACAGAATCTTCCAAAAATAATTATATGTAATAAAAATTATTTATGCGCACAAAACAGTGACGTTCAAAAGAAATTCACAAAATCATACAACTAAATGCAGGAATTTGTTAAAATCTTACTCTTTTGAACGGCATACGAATAGAAAGAACAAAAGCTTTCCAAACAATTTAAAAGCTACAAAATTAATTTATATTGATTAGTAAAGTTCTGTTCAAAAACGAATGGACAAAATCAAGCAACGGAAACAGGACTTTAAAAATCCCACAACTCTTCGTTCGAATTGAAATGAGCCGTCCAGCGTGCATGCGCTTTTAACTGCCTCTTACTCAAAGTAAACTAAACGCTACGGACAACTTCGCACAAAAGAACACGTATAAACTGATGAAACAATCCTTCTGTTAAAAAAATTCAGAAAAAAAAATACGGCGCTAACTGTCCGTGAGAAACAATCAACTATTAATTTCTTCAAAATTGTTTCGTATCCAAAAATATCCCCAAATCCCACACATGAAAACAAAGAGAAATCTCAAAATATCGCAAAATCAATCCCTTCATTATACGAAAACAAGGTAATCAAATAAGATAGTAAAAATAACATTCATTTAAAAAACTGATACAAAATGTAATTGTTTATATTGTGATCCAAAGCGGCCCAATGTCGCGCTTCGGAACGAAGAGAGAACCCGAAAAACATCGCAAACTGTCGCTGAATGAAAAAATAGTGACATGAAATGAGGAGTTGACAAATATACTTACGGGATCGGTCCCTGAAGTTGTAGGTGGGGTCCATTATCTCTTGAGCATCACCCGGAATGATGATGGCTTCATTGTCTCGGACGAAAACTCGGCTGGACATGCTGTGTGAGAGATCTACCGTCAAGTGTTCCTTCAACTGTGGGTGGGAATCCTAGCGGACAACACCAGAGAACTCCCGACCACTCAGAAGCGGGTTTGTTTTGGTTTTCGCCTCAGATGAACGCTTCGGAGAAATTCGGGAAGAAGGGAAACACCGGGCTTCCGAATTTTCCACACACGTTTTTTGAAAAGGAAATGAGGATCTCCTGAGCGGGAATTTTTTTTTAAGTATTTAAATAAGAAGTTATCTACTTTTTTGAGGAAGGGGTGGTATATACCACAATCCGAGTTTTTCACAGACGAAGCTAGACTTTGGGGACTTGGAGAAAATGAAGATGAGGAAACCATTTGTACAACACTGAATTTGAGTATTCAAAATATATTATTGAAATAAGTAGTTATGCTACTTAACGGAAATTGTATGAAAAATTATTTAAATGAGAAGTTATTTACTACTTTGAGGAAGCGAATTGATGCCGCAATCCAAGTTTTTCAGAGGCGAAGCTAGACTTTGAGGTCTGGGGGGGGGGATGAGGATGAGGTTGTCCTCTGTACAAAACTGAATTTGAGTATTCAAAACAAAATATATTATTCAAATAAGTACTTATGCTACTTACCGGGAATTGTATCGAAAATTAGTTAAATGAGAAGTTATTTACTAGTTTGAGGAAGCGGGGTGACACCACAATCCGAGGTTTTTCAGAGACGAAGCTAGACTTTGGGGACGTGGAGGAAATGAGGATGAGGATGCCCTTTATCTAAAACTGAATTTGAGTATTCAAAATATATTATTGAAATAAATAGCTATGCTACTTAACGGGAGTTGTATCAAAATTTTTTTAACTGCGAAGTTATTTACTACTTTGAGGAAGCGGGTGATACCGCAATCCGAGGTTTTTCTGAGACGAAACTAGACTTTGGGGAAGTGAGGATGAAATTGCAATTTGACCAAAAATAAAATTCGTGGGGTCAAAATGATGAAATATGTCATTTAAATATATGGTTTTGCACTATTAATAATGTTCCCAGCCGATTTCGATGCCGATGTTTTTAAAACTTTAACCTTCCAAGTATTTTTGGCAAGATTTCTCACTCATCAAGATCTAACCAATTTCGCTAATAACGAGATACCTCGTAATCAAGATATTGTTAATTTTTTATAACAAGGTCATGATCAGAGAGGTTACAGAAAGCTTCCTACCCAGGTGTGCGGCTCTTCAAAGAGGCGAGAAAATGGTGCGAAACGAGACCGTTAAAGACTTTATCAAGGGAGTGTAAAAAATACGTAAACACGTCCAGATTTATTGCAAAGTATTCTCAATAAATACATTATGGGACAAATTCGAGTATAGAGCGTCTTTTCCTCATTCCCAGGGATGAAGCTGGGCTTTCTGAGACCTGGGGAATTGAGGACTCTGCCGAAACTAAGATTAGGATAGTCAAAATGATGAAATATATTTTTTAACCAGCGCGTTTTGTGGAGATATCTCGTCCCTCACGATCTGATCAATTTTGTTGTGACAAGATATCTCGTCCCTCATAATCTGATCAATTTTGTTATGACAAGATATCTCGTCCCTCACGATCTGATCAATTTTGTTATGACAAGATATCTCGTCCCTCATGATCTGATCAATTTTGTTACTGTCAAGATATCTCGTCCCTCATAATCTGATCAATTTTGTTATGACAAGATATCTCGTCCCTCATGATCTGATCAATTTTGTTACTGTCAAGATATCTCGTCCCTCATAATCTGATCAATTTTGTTATGACAAGATATCTCGTCCCTCATGATCTGATCAATTTTGTTACTGTCAAGATATCTCGTCCCTCATAATCTGATCAATTTTGTTATGACAAGATATCTCGTCCCTCACGATCTGATCAATTTTGTTATGACAAGATATCTCGTCCCTCACGATCTGATCAATTTTGTTACTGACAAGATATCTCGTCATCAAGATATTGCCGAATTTTTTTACTATGTTTCCATCAAGAATTGTTCAATTTTCTTCTAATAACGAGATATCTCGTCCATCAAGATCAGGTCAGTTTTCTTCTAACAATGATATGTCTACTCGAGACAACCACCAGGAGGATTGAATTGATAACTTTATTATTCAGGGTGTTAATAAAAAGGGCACCTATTTTGTTTGTAATATTTTATTTTATTACATACTGTTTCGATTGATGACAGTTAGCAACTGGAGGTAATATAGCATTATTTTTTCGAGTCATTAAAATGCAATTGCTATCATTTGCGAACGATGCGATGCGATGAAATTTCTTTCAAACTGAAATGGATCGACAAGGTATACGTGGTTTTAACAAGAAGGAGCAACTTGTCATACAGTTCGTGCAAAAAATGCCCAATGAAATCTGGTGATACTGACTTCCACTTTGTTCCCTTGATTCGACCCCACAGGATTTTAACTATGGGCTACTCAAAGTAACCAGACTTTTCTAGCAAGCTAACAATTTAAGCAAAACAATTCATGAAGAAATTGAACAAATCGCCCCGGCTCAAACGGAATTGAAAATGGAGTGGTAAGTATTTGAAACGCTGATTTGGCATAATATGGGCAATTCAATAAATAGTGATCATCAATCGAGTAAACAATGCGTTCAAATTTGTTTTTATTGAAAATGTTTAGTTTAAAGTTATTCCGAAGCAAATTGGGGTCTTTACATAAAAAACACCCTGTGCTAATTGCTGCAGCCTTGATTATCTAAGTTCTGATTAACCGAGCGTTCGTGTTATCCGAGTCAAATTTGATACTGAGTTTGTTTTTTAAGGTTTCAAATGAAGCTTCGAGCATTTTGTCCAAAGACGCGAGAAGGTCGAACCCAATAAATACGTACTAACAAAAATTCGTGTCATCTTAATCCTAGATGCATGAATCCTAGTCTCAGTTGGGGTAGTAGCACGAAAGTCAAAGGTTTCTACATTTCATTTGGGCTGCTTTGTATTATTTGTTTATGGTTTCTCCGTCGTGGATAATCCAGATCTGAGGGCCGTTTTGGTGGCTTGCATTCGTTCTAGCCATTTTTCGACCATCTTTCCTGGGATTCTTTTCCTCCCTTTTGCATTTTACTTTGTTTTCCTCCCTCGTTGGTGTCACACAGAAATCTCGTGAGGCTGAATTTGTTCCCAATATATTAATTCTCGATTGCAATTTCTAAGCATAAAGACCATCAAGAGGTTGAGCTTTGTTAATAGCTCCTGTTAAGGTATCCGCATACGTTTGGAGCACTTTTGTTTTTAAAAATGGTATGCAGAAGCAATTCAGTATTATTTTTATAGTTATTTGTGCTCAAAATTAATTCTGTACAATCAATAATTAAAATTGAAAAAATAATTTAGCAAAAAGTGAAATTTTTTGTGTAAATTTGAAGTTTTTCTCAAAAGTTTGAAAAATGATATAGGTCGTACAATTTAAATTAGCAACAAAAAAACATAATAAGAGTAATCATAATGTCATCTAGGGCTTCTACTATAAATAGAAAGATATTAAAAAAATAATGGTTTTATGACCCATCGAAAAATTGTTCAAGGATTTTTTACCATTTTGCAGTATCGATATTCAAATGCAAGCTCATAAATAAGAAAAAAATAAAGATATCAATATGATTCTAGTGCATGCACTAGCAAACACTATTTCGAATGCGCATAAAATATTTTATAAATATATATCAAGAACTTTTGCAGTTATCATTTCTGGAATTCAATGTTTAGCCTAAAATGTAATTCTGAGATAAATGCTTGTAAACAAAATCCAACACAGAGTAAAGAGATATATTGCGAAATTCTTCTAACAAATAAGTGAATTTTATTGAAAAATTGTAGTGGCTATAATTTATAGAAACCTAATTATTATACATTTTAACTTACTATAACAGATAAAGGGTAGAAACTATGGTAAAAATAGAATATTCTTATTATATTAGATCCGGTTTCGTTATGCTACTTCCGGTATAACTTAACGATTTCGTTCAAAATTTAAATTGACCTAACTTTTTTTCTATTAGTCGCACATTAAAAGTTGAAACTGTTTTAGAAGCACAAAAGTACAGGGAATTTGTTAGTAGAATAAAAAAAAATTCACATTTTCGTCAAAATTGGCTTTTTTAACGTATGCGGATACCTTAAAGTGTGTCCAGGATGGAAGTAAAAAAGGTTATTTTCTTTTGGGCTCTCCAGACCTTGTGATAATAGTGTCGCTTTGTTTTCTTGGAAGTTGTAGGATTTCATACATGATATCGGAGGGATTGACTTTTAAAAGCTATATTTTCAAGACGAAGTGATTGAAAGCTGCTCTCACTTCATAGTATTCAACAAATACTTTCGACAATAATCCCTAGAATTGTACTTAGAATTTCAAAACATTTTTTTCAAGAAAATCGCAAGTTTAACCTTTCAAGTGTTTTCGATGAGGTATGTCGTCCATCAAGATCTAATCCATTTTGCTAATGGCAAGATACCTCGTCATTAAAATACTGACGATCTTTTGTGATGAGATCAAGATCTGGACATATTTCTTGTAATGACGAGACACCTCTTCCATCAAGATATGGTTAGTTTTGCTAATGACGTTGAGACAACCACCAGGACGGTCGAAATAAATATTTCCGAAGTGTCATCCCTGTAGACATTAACACTCTGGGTCATCCCTGTCGATCCTCCTTTGTGACCTACGGAATTTCATGCATCCTTCTCTTGTGCATTAGAAATCTTTTTTGATAATATCTCTTGGCTTGTTTATGGTTTTTGATTTAAGGTTTTTAATAACATACATTTCTATTAACTCGAGTTAAGTCTTGCCAAAAACGAGTTCATTGAAAAATGTGGGGATGGTCATAATGTTTTGGCTTGTCAGTGCATGTTCCCGACTGTTTGGCGCTGGTGAAGTAGCCGTTATTTAGCGTGTTTGCAAGTTTTCTTAACCTTAGTCATTCGCATCGCGGGACGGCGTAGTTGAAACAATCTCTCACTAGAGCAACTGGCTACTGGGGATGTTCGTGGATCAACCCCGAAAGTAAGATCCGAGGGCAACACCTCGATATTGTGTACCACGGTCAGATGACGAGGACAACACCCGATCTGGCACTCTATTCCCTAAACTTCCACACCACGCCGACATGAGGCATATGAGACCGCGACATATCTAACGTGTACCAGCCCCATATACACGACGGTCTTTGTTTACATGGAGAGAGGTGTACTGAATCATGGGTTGTAGGTTTGATTCTCGTTTGAGCCTATATTGACTAACTAAAGTTCACTGGTCTCAATCGAAACTTAAATCGAACTTCCACTAATACTTCCAGGAAGGTATTTGTTAAAAGGTATTGTAAAGTTAAATTACTTCGAATAGAAGTACACTGGTAGTTAGTTAATTAACGTCTCTCAGAAGCAATAACACAACGGGCTATTGACGACGATCCGGGATGAATCCGGAAGTTCCAAGGACAACGCCTTGTAATTTTGAGCAACACCTAAGCTGGCACAGAACTCTCCAAACACCCCGAAAATGTGAGGACATTTGACGCCAAGACATTTTTAACGTGCAGCATCCTCCGTTTATACGACGAATAGCCCGCTGTGTTGATCGAATCAATCCAATTCTAAGCAATGTTGTTTTTGAAAAGTGAATTTCTTTGACCACGAAAGTCTGACAATTCCACAGTTTGAGGACGTCCTCCTTCAAATGGTTTTGTCATTGTGATCGGATCTTGATTGATCTCGTCGAAGGTTTGCTGCTGTCTGCACCATATACTGCTTAACAAATATTTAGTTTTTTAATGCATATTTCTAAAAGGTCTTCCCAATAAGGATTTCCAAAATACCTTTTAGCGTAGTATTCTGTAAAGCCTCGAAAAATCACTGAAATCAGCTTATTAAACGCATTTCTATCCAAAAAAAAACGAGGCATTCAAATCCAATCGAAACTAAACCGGTCTAAGATTTGTTATTGAATTTACTGGTTGGTTAGAACCAACTGAAAACTAATTAAAGCAAGCAATTCCATTGTCGAAAAAAAAACCGCAAGGGCTGGTGTACGTTAAATCTGTCGTGTCCCCAGACGTCTTCACGTTGGCGTAGCGAGCAAGTTTGGAGAGTGGGGTGCCAGCTTAGATGTTGACCTCGTCATCTGACCGTGACTCAAAATGCAGTGGTTTTGTCTTCGGATCTTTCTCTTCGAAATTTTCCTTTGTGTTGCTCCAGGGCGACGTAAATTAACTATCTACCTATGCTATTTGTCCTAGTAATATGTCATCTATGTATTTGGTTTCATTTTGCTTGCTCATTTAAGCCGTTGGCTACTTTATTCTGTTGTAATTCTGATAGTCAGTTGTAAAAGATGAATTTGCAATAAGATGGGGTAACAAAATAGGCTTGTTCTTGGGATGAAAAGTACTTTGTAATGCGTAATTTGAATTGTTTTCCTTTCGTGAGTTCAATGTTTCTTGTATCCTCAAAACTGCTTGCAATAGCGTCCTTATTTTGTTTCGCTGGTAACCCGAAGTAAAAAATAGAATTTTTTATACAAAGTTAAGATTTAATCGCACATACCTGTATAGAGCCGACTTTAGAAGCGACTTCGTACCCTATTTGATACGAAGAGGGATTTTTATGCAAATTTTTCTGCTCTTGAATTAAAAACTTTATTCCCAATCAAATGGCGCCTTTAAATATCCTCTATTTTGAACGATGCTTGAATAATAAGGGATGGTTCCTTTGTTTCCACAGCTGTACCTAAAACACATTTTAAGCATTTAAACTCGTATAATCGCAGAAAATAAATGCAACAAGGCAGACCACACGTTGGTCAAACATTAGACCTTCAGCAAACTACGGTTGGAAGTGCGCATGCTCGCCGACAAGTTTCCTGGTCAGAAATGGAGCATGTCAGTTGTATTGTCATTTGTCGATCTAAGCGTGGCCTGCCTAAAATAAAACAATTCTTATTTTGCCTTTTCAAAGTGTGCATGTATATATATGAAAAAACTTTAAAATGCAATAGATATCAATCCAAAAATATTTCTCCACTCCTTAACTTTCAAAATCTCGTAACTATTCGGAATATTTTCATATATTTTTCGTTAGGTATTTTGTCAGCATGTACAGTCGAGGGAAAAAATCGAACCATCTCCTTTACTTCGAGAACTATTCAAACTAGAGCAAATTCAAAAGTCATCTGTAGTAATCTGTCAATAGGGAATAACGTCCTCTACAAATTCAAATCCAAAAACGTTGCATAATGGGACGTCTTCATATCAAATTTTGCACAAACAACAAAATTTCAAATGGAAACACCATGCTTTGATGTCATAATCAGATTCTGCAATAGTTAAATTAGTCGAAATATAAAATTTTATGACTATATTCTTTAATATATATCTCGAGATATTCAAAAGTTAGTTTCAATTTCAGGGATTATCTCCACATACAAAGACGCTATTCGTAGATCAAGATTAGTTGTAATTATCGCTACCAGAATTTCAAATTTGAACAATACTTCAAAAGTATTTATCAGAAATCCGAGAATTATTATATTTACTATGCAAGTGCAAACTATTTGAGAATTACTTTATTACATTTACTATGCAAGTGCAAGCAATCCGCGAATAACTATCCGAGGTTTGTCAGGCATTTTATAAATTTTTGGTTTGTCCCTAAAATCGCAATAATTGGGAACATTTAATGTAGCTCAATAACTAATCATCGGAAAGAGCTGAAATTTTGAAAAGCCAGACTAGAAGTCCTTGTAAATAGATTCATATAAAAATATAATACGGTTCCAATCTCTACTATTATAAAAGAAAGTGTTTGTTTGTCTGTTTGGGATGACGTTGGGTTGGCGTGGAAGTTTGGAGAGTGGGGTGCCAGCTCAGGTGTTGCTTCGTCATCTGACCGTGGTTCAAAATTACAAGGTGGTGTCGTCGGATCTTTCCCTTAAGGAACTGATCCCGGACCTTCGTCAATAGCCCGTTGTGTTGCTCTAGTACGACGTTAACTAAATATTACCATTACCATTACCATTGTCTGTTTGGGGCCGCAAAATTCTGACGATTATATGGCACTTACAGCAATGAAATTTGGCACACAGGTAGTCCGAATTATTTGAAATTTTTGGGTCGCGGCGAATTTTAAAATTCAATCTAGAAGATTTTTAAATCAATTTCGGTTTGGAGAGTGGGGTGCCAGCTCAGGTGTTGCTTCGTCATCTGACCGTGGTTCAAAATTACGAGGTGTTGTCCTCGAATCTTTCCCTTAAGGGACTGATTCCGGACCGTCGTCAATAGCCCGTTGTGTTGCTCTAGTACGACGTTAACTAAAATTACCATTACCATTACCATTAAATGAATTTCGTACTTTTATTCTCCATCGGTTTTTCAAACGCGAATCTATATATATAATGTAATTACTGTATAGATGTAATGATGTATATATGTATATATAATGTGCTCTAACATTCTGGGTAGACATGTCACCTCGTTGGCATGCTCTACTCATCCGACCACACTTATTTAATGTAGTACAGTGTCTCACGACACTAAGCACGGGAGTGTGTGTTGGTGTTAGTTAGTGTGTGGAGAAAACGTGCTCACACAGCGCCAAGATTCACGATTTGTTGTGCAGCGTCATACGTCCAGAAGACCTGGTGTCATGGCGTGGGGTGCAATAGCGTATGATGCGAAATCACCTTTGGTATTCGTTACGGGCTCTTTGACAGGCCAGCGTTACGTACACGAAATTTTACAGTCAATTACGCTCCCATTTCTGAACTCTCAGGTTCACCCGCTTTTTCAACAAGACAATACTCGCCCCCATATTGCTGCCGTCTTGCCGTCTACCGTAGAGCTTGTATGCGGCACAACGATATCTTACCATGGCCGGCATGCTCACCGGACCTGTCCCCCATCGAGAATGTATGAGATGCCATTGGACGAGATGTCACCACTCCACCCGTACCGCGTAATCTGCTGAAACTACGTGACAGGGTTCAAGCAGAATTGGATGGACTATCACAGGACTTCCAAGGCGCTTGGTATGCTGCATTAGGAATAATAGCGGTCACACGAAATACTGAATTATACCACTTTTTAAAATGTTTCCCAGTAAAGTTTGCATATTTCAGTCTCAAATTTTAATCATTTACTCATTCATAAGCACTTTACCAACCTTGTAAATATCATTGTATTCTGACAATTGAGCCGCGGTAGCTCAGTCAGTAGAGCGTCGGGCTCGCATCGGAAGGGTTGTGGGTTCTGTCGCCTGCAATTCTGATGGTTGCGAGATCGGCGCTTAGACCTTGCTAAAGACCGTCGTGTTCGCTAATGGTGGCTGGGGCACGTTAAATAGGTCGTGGTCATAAAGCCCCTCATGTTCCCATACCAAATCAATACCTCTGGGGGTACCTGATCAGGGGGTTATCGGCCTCTGTTTGGGATCTAAAATTACGATATGTGTGAGTGAATGGATGTGTGAAAGGGACTTTCCTGTAAAACGGATGTGTCATGTATGAAGAAGTCCAACCCTCCGGGGCAATGGCACCCCCAATTGGACCATAAATGGCCCGCACGACAACAACTGTCTGGCAATTTACTCACGATGCAACTTTTTTTGTCTTAAGAGTGTACGATAGTTTTTTTTTTTTTTTTTTTTCTGGAAAAATACCAACTTGTCCAATATTTAAGATATTTTTGAATTCTCATCAAGCAAATTTACCTTATCTCAATCCAATCGAGCATTTTTGAGCATTTCAGCCTTCATATCATCACTAAGGACCGTGAAAGAGCAGACGTGCTCTAGTGTGCAAAGCGAATGGAGCTTTTTGCCTTATTAAGTTGCTTTAACATTTTCTTTCACAATAACTTCAACCCACTCCTTTCATTCACAGCAGCATCAGGAGCCATTATTCCACGTAGCTTTGGTAGCTTGTCACTTGACCGTGTATCAAAATGGTGATGTGTTGTCCTCTGATATTTCCCGGACCATTGCCAATAGCCCTTTGTGTTGCTCCAGTGCAATGTTCATTCAACTACATACCTAACATAAATTTTGATACGAGCTGTAGGCGGCGCATTCTGAACTGGGTATATTTCTCTCTTCAGTGCCAGTAAAACTTTCCATGAGTGTACTTATTTCTTGACTTTGTTGTGTTTGGCCCAGCTTGGCCAACTTTGGCTCTTTCGTCATAAACCGCAAGCAACCATCGTTTCAGAACATGTGTGTAGTTATAATTAGCGCTGAGAGAGTAAAACGCAATGCGACGCTTCAAAGAAAAGTAATATGAAATTTAAACTTAAAAGGGCGAGAGGTTTCAGTATGAAAAGTCTCTGAAGCAAGTGAGGTGTTACTAGAGATGCGACATCGACAATAAAACATCGATGTTCAATATTAAACATCGATGTTAATAATACATCGCCCAAAAAACCATCGATGTTAATAGTACATAGCACAAAAAAACTTCGATGTTTTTAAACATCAATGTATTTAAACTTTTCTTTCCAGCCGATCAACCGGTATAGTGGTTAAGGTGTTAGCCTCTAGATCGGAAGGTTCCCGGTTCGAATCCGAGTCCGGGCATGGATGTTTGTAAACGTATGGTGTAGAGGCGGCTGGTGCACCTTAAATCTGTCGTGGCCGAGAGTCCTCACGTTGGGTTAGCGTGGAAGTTTGGAGAGTGGGGTGCCAGCTCAGGTGTTGCTTCGTCATCTGACCGTGGTTCAAAATTACGAGGTGTTGTCCTCGAATCTTTCCCTTAAGGGACTGATTCCGGACCGTCGTCAATAGCCCGTTGTGTTGCTCTAGTACGACGTTAACTAAAAATTACCATTACCAAACTTTTCTTTCCATTTTTTAAAACTGGTTTAGTAACCTCTAACATTAATGTTGCCGTGTTTATTAGTTTATAACTAAGATTTTTTTTAACTGTCAAAACAAAGTAAAAAAAATAACAATTAAAAAACATTTATAAAAATTTTTTGTTTTCAAATTGATTAATACAAAAGAAAATAATATTTACAACAATTTGAAATAGGTGCTACGAACTACAGGTATAAGTAGGTAGGTACATAACAATAATTATTGTTAGTTAGTATTAATTATTTATCAACTTATGAAGGGGGGACATAAACTTATTTTTATCTCCTACAAATAAAAAATATTGGGGCCTATAAGTATTATATTCCCCAATATTTGTTATTTACAGTTTGTAAAAAAAAAAGTTTGTTGACTTTCTCCCCCTTAAGACGACTCCTTTTTTCACTAACTGTCCCATCAGTTAGGGAAAACGCTCTTTCTGATGGGACGGATGTCGCCATCACTGACAAATACTTAGTTGCACGGTTTTTTTTTTTTTTTATAATGGTACTTTTTCATTAAAAAATAAAACATCGACAACGTAAAAACATCGATAATGCAAAAACATCGATGCTAAACAAACATCAGCTCCAATAAATCAATGGTAAATAAATCGATATTTTTATAAAACATCGACCTAGTCGAGTCAGGAAGTTAAAATAACTACAAATGAAGCACTCCATTCCTGAAATTCTTTAAACAAAGCGAGCTCTTTCAATAACTCTCATTTCCTGAATTACAAAACACAGCTCTCGAGCGCATAACATAAACTTATTTTTTATGTCCTGCAAATAGAAAATATTGCGGCCAGTAATTATTATTATACTAGCAAAATACCCGACCTTACTCGGTTTGAATTGGTTAACTCTAGATTGAAGGGATAATCAAAATATATAATGACTTACGTTTTTTGTGGAATAAAAATTTATTTTAACATCTTTCGCCATCTTTATATTTTCTACAACTTACTTTGGACACAAATCCTACACATGCATATCCATTCATGTAATACATTTCACATACATCGCACAATTGCTGTATGACAAAGCTACAAAATGACGAAAGGTGATACTAAGGTTACTACTATAAAAGACGATTTATAGGAAGATTTGGAATTCCCTTTCTTAAGTTCTTTTCATGTTCAACTCAATTAATTAAAATTACGATTTACGGCGAGTGCTCTCACACTCATAGTCAACAAAACAATATTTTTTTACTTGTGGCACTCTTGCCTCCGGTATGCGACATTGTGAAATTTTGCAATCTTCTAATGTCATTATTACAACGAATTTTTTAATGTTTGAAAAAGTTCCAGTTTGGATTAATAAACATTATTATTCTTTCAATAAAGGCATTATTCTTTAAATAACGGCATTATTCTTTAAATAACGGCATTATTCTATAAATAACGGCATTATTCTTTAAATAACGGCATTATTCTTTAAATAACGGCATTATTCTTTCAATAATGGCATAACTACACTTAAAATTTACTGAAAATTTATACTGACTTACCTAACATTTTCAAGTCTAATACTTTGTGGTGCTGTTGGGTGTGATGAGAAGGAAAACACATTTATTAAAATAATAAATATTTAAAACAGGAAACAGCGAAGTAAAACAAAATAAAAGATATCGTAAAAAATTTTTCTAAAGATATTAATTTGTGATTCAATTTTATCTCTTGATCTCGCACAGTTGCCACAACTTACAACTAAAAGTGTACAAAATTTAGAAATGTGAAATTAACTCAGAGCGAAAGAACCAGAAAAAATATCACTGCTCGCGCGATCGTGTTCATTCTCGTTTCATTGAAAAATATCGTCTGTCCCAAATATTCGGAAATCGTTTTCATTGCGTAAATAATAAAAATAAGACTCGAAATAAATGACGTATCAGAGATGAAATTCCATTAAAAAAAAAATAATTTTTTGAAGAATAATTACTTTTTCAGCAGTACTGGTAAAGCAATCGAATTAATCGTAATATTCAATAGACATTCCAATTTTTCCAAAACTACCAAATTATGGTTGATTTAAGTATACTTACTCAGGTGTTTTAGCATGAAACTCATCTAAATATAACAATAAAGAAATGTTTAATATTGCATTCACTACATTAATAGATAATGTATAAAATAAAATACAATGCAATCAAATATCTGGAATACAATTCATGTGATGCCTACGCAAACACACAAACACAAAATCGAGCATAGAACAGAAAGACGGACAGACAGACTTTCGCAACCAATGCCACTCACTAAATGAAGATAAGTACTCACTGTATGCAAATTTCCATGAAAATATCTTAAACCGCGTGGACGTGTATAGGGCACAACATACAGACAGACAGACAGACAGACAGACGGACAGACAGACAGACAGACAGACAGACAGACACCAAACGAGAAAAAGGCGAATTCGGCATCAGAAGGGTCCAAAACGGATAGAAAACTTGAAATGGGTCGAAAATATTGAATGTACAAACAAACACTCCATTCTTATTTATATAGATGCCCCAATATTTGTGTTTGTTACAGTTTATAAAAAAAAAAGATGTTTATTAACATTCTCCCACTTAAGCCAGCCGACCAACCGGTATAGTGGTTAAGGTGTTAGCCTCTAGATCGGAAGGTTCCTGGTTCGAATCCGGGTTCGGGCATGAATGTCTGTAAACGTGTGGTGTAGAGGCGGCTGGTGCACCTTAAATCTGTCGTGGCCGAAAGTCCTCACGTTGGGTTGGCGTGGAAGTTTGGAGAGTGGGGTGCGTGCCAGCTCAGGTGTTGCTTCGTCATGTGACCGTGGTTCAAAATTACGAGGTGTTGTCCAAGAATCTTTCCCTTAAGGGACTGATTCCGGACCGTCGTCAATAGCCCGTTGTGTTGCTCTAGTACGACGTTAACTAAAATTACCATTACCATTACCCACTTAAGCCAACTCCTTTTTTCACTGACTGTCCCACCAGTTAGGGAAAAAGCTCTTTCTGATGGGACGGATGTCGCCATCACGGACAAATTCTTAGTTGCACTGTTATTTTTAAAATTTTTACACTGGTACTTTTTCATTCAAAAATAAAACATCGACAAAGTAAAAACATTGATGTTAAACATACATCGGCTCCAATAAATCAAAACATCGATGTTTTGAAAACATCGACATCGGATCCCTAGCTGTTACCCAATAATTCCCCACTGGAACTAAAAAAAAACGACAGCCTCCGAAAGATTTGAACAGAAAAGCCCTTTTTAACTCCAGAGAAGAAAAAATACGAAACCGGTCTTGCACCACGCTATAGATTTCCACCGCTAATGGGTCAGCATTTCTTTGTTGATCTATGTATTGTTTGATTTTCGGAGACATCGTATAAAACGCCTTCCTATAATTTAGTCTTGTGTTGCTCCATTGCGGCGTAAATTAAAATACCTACCTCCTATAATTTGTGATTAAACGAAAAAACTCTACCGCTTCTTGACTTTTTCTGTAGGTATGTTGCTGTAAGCAATTCGTTAAGAAACTCCATCTGGTTGTTTTCCTTCAACTTCGAATCTGTTGCATTGGGATTCCAAGGAGTGGTTTTTCAAAATATCGCATGTTTGGGCCGAAAGGTTTTCTCACACACACAGGGAAACTGAAATGAGCCATGACATGTGTGAGAATATTTTTCATCCGAATTTGAAAGCCTCTCTTGAGGTGTGTACGAGTTTCACGAACCCGAAGTACCCTGGTGATCTATTCTTATCTCATTGTGTCTCTACTAGGGATGTGACATCGACCGCAAAACATCGATGTATTTAAACTCCCCCCCCCCATTTCTTAAAACTGATTTAGCAACCTCAAACATTAATGGTCACACCGGGGGGGGGGGTTTAATTTGTCATTTATCGCGTTTATTAATTGAAAGTAACACTTTTATTCAACTGTCAGAACAAAGTCAAAAAACTAATAAGAACAATTAACAAATCTCTTATTTTCAAATTGAATAATATAAAAGAAAGTAATAGTTACAACAATTTGACACAGGTACTACTAACTATAAGTATAATTAGGTAAGTTTATAACAATAATTATTGTTAGTTATTATTAATTATTTATCAACTTATTGGAGGGGGGGGGGAACACAACAAACTTATTTTTTATTTACTGAAAATAAAAAATATTGGGGCCTATAATTATTATAGGCCACAATATTTTCTTAATTTTTACTATGGTGCTTTTTTCATTCAAAAATAAAACATCGACAACGTAAAAACATCGACAAGTATAAACATCGATGTTAATAAAACAACGGCTCCAATACATCGATGTTAAATATATATTTTTTTATAAAACATCGATGTTTTGAAAACATCGACATCGATGTCGCATTCCTAGTCTCTACTAAACATATAGCTCCATCCTTCTTCTTTTCAGTGGAATTTCAACTCGAGTTTATCACTGACAATGGGACGTCCTTCAAATAGCTCATTATAGATATGGATGTTTTCAAACTAAGGTAGTATATAAATATTCCCTTGATATTCTGAGGTCCCCCTTTGCAAAGGAGTTTCAGACCGTAAACGTTTAACATAGATAGACTAAACATTGCTATTGAGAGCTATGTAGGTCAGTATTTTAACTAACGTCGCACTGGAGCAACACATCGGGCTATTGGCAATTGTCCCCGGGATCAATCCTCGAGGAATTGATCCGAGGAAAACACTACGTAATTTTGAACCAAGGTGCAGAATTATATTCAATACTAGCAAAATACCCGACCTTACTCGGTTTGAATTGGTTTACTCTAGATTGAAGAGATAATCAAAATATATAATGACTTCGTTTTTTGTAGAGTAAAAATTTATTAAATTATCAAATTGTGGCTGATTTAAGTATACTTACTCAGGTGTTTTAGCATGAAACTCATCTAAATATAACAATAAAGAAATGTTTAATATTGCATTCACTAAATTAATAGATAATGTATAAAATAAAATACACTGCAATCAAATATCTGGAATACAATTCACGTGATGCTTACACAAACACACAAACACAAAATCGAGCATAGAACAGAAAGACGGACAGACAGACTTTCGCAACCAATTCCACTCACTAAATCAAGATAAGTACTCACTGTATGCAAATTTCCATGAAAATATCTTAAACCGCGTGGACGTGTATAGGGCACAACATACAGACAGACAGACAGACAGACAGACACCAAACGAGAAAAAGGCGGATTCGGCATCAGAAGGGTCCAAAACGTATAGAAAACTTGAAATGGGTGGAAAATATTGAATGTACAAACACTCCATTCTTATTTATATAGATTCTGCTACACAACTCCAAGCGATTGTAATTGTTCTGCTGGTATTTTGTCCGAATTTTAAAAACTGCGGTAAAATCAAAAACAGACGCATGAAACACAATTATCGGCTAAATATATATTACATATTTATAATAAAAAACATCAAAATTAATTAACTTATACAACTTTATTTAAAACCAAGCCATACTTTCAGAATTTGCAATTCTGTCGATAACTTTTGAAGTTAAATATTTTGTCATTTTGACATAGGGAGATATGTATTTATAAAGTGTTTCCAGTAATTTGGGTCGGTGTAGGGAGCTTTTTCCGTAGCTAGAGAAGAAAAAAGGTGTGGTAAGGAGCGCGCTTTACACTGCAGAACATCGTAACTTATGATTGAAAAAACAGCCAAAATATTGATAAAATTAAGGAAAAATTGTCCTGCAAAGACTTTGTTCTGCGACGTACGACGCAGTTTTAAGCACTTTCTGCTCCAGGGATGGCGAGATGACACCTTGTGCTGGCACCCCACTCCAAACTTCCACACCACGTCAACGTGAGGACATTTGAGGCCGCGAAAGAGATATCGTGCATTAGCCCCCTCCCCCCCCCCCTCCTATTGCACACATTGTTTGGATTCGAACTTGCAACCCTCTGGTTTCTAGTCCGTTACTCTTCCAGCCAGACTAACTCAACCCGGCTATTGAGAAGAGCTTCAAAAAATGAGACCATCATGTAGACTAGAGGTCATGTGAATGCTCTGAAAAAAATTGATTTGGTAGACCGATTCGGATCTTATCACCTCGTTTGGTTTTGTAACATCAACTGAGCATTTCTGGAGAGGCCATAATAATGATGATGATATCGGCAAAATCAACTTTTACGTCGCTCGAACCAATTAGATGATGAATCAAGGAATGTCCGTCTTGCCCCGTCATGCGGGCCAAACAGGTGATGAATGTCCGTTTGCATCTGGCAGACGAGATCAGTCTGCGGATGGTTAGTATTAGCTTTGGTCACACGATCCTGGGTACATCAAAAGTTTACCATTGCTTACAGTGCTTTTATACACAGTCCAGTCACATTAATGTGACCACCTGTCAAAAGCCAGAATAACCACCTTTGGCAGAGCGGACCGCTGCGAGACGTGCAGGAAGAGAGTCAATTAGGTTTCTGAAGGTGTTCACTGGGATGTTGAGTCATGCCGACTCCAGTGCCGTGGCCAGCTGCGCTAGATTACCTCCCTCCTCCAGCCTGGATCCTTCCGGCAATTGTTGCAGGGTGTTTGCTTTCAGACGTTTCACGCAGTATACACCAACGTCCATCTGTCCGATGGAGCACAAAACTTGATTCATCGGAAAAAGCCACCTGTCGCCACTCTGTGGACGTCCAGTTGCGGTACTTGGTGCAAATTCCAGCCTTCGTCGCCGATGAACAGCAGTCAGCATAGGTGCATTAACCAGGCGTCTGCTGCGGAGGCCCATGCGCAGCAACGTTCGGCTGAACCATTGTTGAGGATACACTCTTGGTAGCCCCTTGGTTCATCTGGGCAGTCAGTTGCTCAACGGTTGCACGTCTATTCGCCCGAACGCATCTCCGTAGCCTTCGTTCGCCTCTGTCATCTATAGCCCGTGGTGCACCACATGTGCCACGCCGCTGATTTTGGATAGTGCCATTTTGCCATGCACGGTGTACTTTTACCACGGCGGCACGCGAACAGTTCACAAAATTAGCCGTTTCCGAAATGCTTCCACCCTTGGTCCGAAAGCCAATAATCATGCCCTTTTGGACGTCGGATAAATCGCTACGTTTCTGCATTACGCCAACGATTGAAATGCTTTCCGATGCCCTAGGACATCCTTTATTTACACTCCACTGCAATGTGCTGCCACCTGACTTTTGTGATTGGTTATTTCACGTTGACGTCGAAAATAGGTGGTGGTCACATTAATGTGACTGGACTGTGTATTTCCTCTAAGATTAAAACTTGCATCGTAAAGTTCTTTCGTTCATCATATTTGAATTGATTGACCAATTCTTAACCATCGTAGTCTAAACATCTTTTACTATTCTATTTTAAATTTAGAAGATTTAGCTAGGGGAAAATCCCCATGCAAATATTTTACACTTATTTTAAGTTTCCAAAATTGTTTAGAATGTCTTTATCATTCAGATATTTTACCTGCGAGTTGTAGGCAGCGCAGGTTCGTTTCCTGTAACATACCCTGAGTTTATTTATCTCTCTGTTCTGTGTCCTTTCCTTATGTAAGTCCATTACGTGGTATCTGTCTAATGTTTGGCCTTTGGGTGCCAAAATACTACCGCCCACACCTTTTTTATTATCCAGCATCTTTCATTAGCATATACTATTTTAAATCAGCATCTGAATCAATTCAATTGTTGAACTATTTACCTTTTTTTATGTTAATCACTATTTTTAATACTGTTTAATATCTTTCTACAACTGTTTAATATTTTTGTACTACTGTTTAATATTTTTGTACTATTGGTAAAAAAGGTTTTAATTTTATTTGGTTTTTTTTTTTTTTAAATATTAATTCGGGGTTTTAGTCTATATTTAACTTGTTCTTCTTTTCAGGAAATTTTTTTTATAATATGCTCAATATACCTCTTTCAGTCATTTTAACTTTCTGAGTTTTATGATTTTATTTAAGTACTAGCAAAATACCCGACCTTACTCGGTTTGAATTCGTTTACTCTAGATTGAAGAGATAATCAAAATATATAATGACTTACGTTTTTTGTAGAATAAAAATTTATTTTAACACCTTTCGCCATCTTTATATTTTCTACAACTTACTTTGGACACAAATCCTACACATGCATATCCATTCATGTAATACATTTCACATACATCGCACAATTGCTGTATGACAAAGCTACAAAAAGACGAAAGGTGATACTAAGGTTAATACTATAAAAGACGATTTATAGGAAGATTTGGAATTCCCTTTCTTAAGTTCTTTTCATGTGCAACTCAATTAATTAAAATTACGATTTACGGCGAGTGCTCTGGCACTCATAGTCAACAAAACAATATTTTTTTACTTGTGGCACTCTTGCCTCCGGTATGCGACATTGTAAAATTTTGCAATCTTCTCCTGTCATTACTACAACGAATTTTTTAATGTAGGAAAAAGTTATAGTTTGGATTTTTAAACATTATTATTCTTTCAATAACGACATTATTCTTTAAATAACGGCATTATTGTTTAAATAACGGCATTATTCTTTCAATAACGGCATTATTCTTTAAATAACGGCATTATTCTTTAAATAACGGCATTATTCTTTAAATAACGGCATTATTCTTTAAATAACGGCATTATTCTTTCAATAACGGCATTATTCTTTCAATAACGGCATTATTCTTTCAATAATGGCATAACTACACTTAAAATTTATTGAAAATTTATACTGACCCTTACCTAACATTTTTAAGTCTAATACTTTGTGGTGCTGTTGCGTGTGATGAGAAGGAAAACACATTTATTAAAATAATAAATATTTAAAACAGGAAACAGCAAAGTAAAACAAAATAAAAGATGTCGCAAAAAATTGTTCTAAATATATTAATTTGTGATTCAATTTTATCTCTTGATCTCGCACAGTTGCCACAACTTACAACTAAAAGTGTATAAAATTTAGATTTGTGAAATTAATTCAGAGCGAAAGAACCAGAAAAAATATCACTGCTCGCGCGATCTTGTTCATTCTCGTTTCATTGAAAAATATCGTCTGTCCCAAATATTCGGAAATCGTTTTCATTGCGCAAAGAATAAAAATAAGACTCGAAATAAATGAAGTATCAGAGATGAAATTCCATAAAAAAAAAATAATAATTTTTTGAAGAATAATTACTTTTTCAGCAGTACTGGTAAAGCAATCGAAGTAATCGTAATATTCAATAGACATTCCAATTTTTCCAAAACTACCAAATTATGGTTGATTTAAGTATACTTACTCAGGTGTTTTAGCATGAAACTCAACTAAATATAACAATAAATAAATGTTTAATATTGCATTCACTAAACTAATAGATAATGTATAAAATAAAATACAATGCAATCAAATATCTGGAATACAATTCATGTGATGTCTACACAAACACACAAGCACAAAATCGAGCATAGAACAGAAAGACGGACAGACAGACTTTCGCAACCAATGCCACTCACTAAATGAAGATAAGTACTCACTGTATGCAAATTTCCATGAAAATATCTTAAACCGCGTGGAAGTGTATAGGGCACAACATACAGACAGACAGACAGACAGACAGACAGACGGACAGACAGACAGACAGACACCAAACGAGAAAAAGGCGGATTCGGCATCAGAAGGGTCCAAAACGGATAGAAAACTTGAAATGGGTCGAAAATATTGAATGTACAAACAAACACTCCATTCTTATTTATATAGATACTTTTCCATTTTGGACCTTGCGCCATAAAACTTAAAATCAATTTGATGTTTAAGAGAACTCTAACGAATAATTCGTGGAAATGACAAGTGCAATAGAAACGGAAATTTACAGTCAACTTTTGAATAAGACGAGTTTGCTAGTGAATTAAATGCACAATTTTGAAAAAAGAAAGCATATTTATTGAGGCAAATGACGTCCCATACGTTTATTCAAGTTTAATTGTTGTTTCCGCAACTTACACAACTCAAATGTACTACCATTGAAATCTGCTTTATTTACATACTATCCAATTTCATTGGTACTAGCATTCATCCTCTTCATTCTCCAGTTCCATTTATACTACCATGGTCATTGACATATCTGCGCATCTTATAGCGCATGGTTATCCAAGTTGCGCCAAACACAAGACAACAACGAGAGGGAAAAAAGGTGCTACAGAAGATGACTCGGCTATCATTCGAAAATAAGACGTGCCCTCGGATGAAGAAAACAATCATAAAGATAATTTTTTATTTTCTTCTACTGGGTAGGCGAGATATGTCGCACATCAAGATCTGGTATTGACGTTGTCAAGACAACCACTAGGTAGCTTAAGAGTTTGTTAAGAGGTTGTTGCTAGGTGAGTTAAGAGTTGTTGAGAGTAAAATATCTGATTTTGTTGTGTCTTGTGGACCGATTTAAAACACCGGAGAGCAGCACACACACTCAGGCTGTCACTGGTTACCCTACTGATCCAAACAAGGAAAATCCTCTCTCTGAGAAATTATTTTGGTGAAACACGCGCAATCAGACATTGATTGTGTTCTTGCAGAGAAAGTTTATTTTGCTCCACGAGAGCCTGTTGATAGACTTCGTGGTCTCGACTGGCAACTAGCATTGCGCGTTGCTATGGAGACGATACATCCATGCATCCCACATTCACCGTTACGTAAGGCCACGTGCCGACGATCTGAATTCTCCTTAGCATAGAAGGATGAAGAGGAGCACTTTGTTTGGAGGAAGAAAATGTAGTTTGAATCAAGTGGTTTCGCCATGAGTATCGGAATCATTACGCTCATGACTCGTCATCAAAATATTGGCGATTTTCGGACGATGACCAGGTCAGGATGCGATCATTTTGTTCTAATGACGAGGTATCTCATCCATTAAGATCCGGTTAGTTTTACTGTTATGGAGATACCTAGTAGTGATGCGACATCGCCAACAAAACATCGATGTTCAAAATAAAAACATCGATGTTGATGATACATCGCCCCAAAACCATCTATGTTTTTAAACATCAGTGTATTTAAACTTTTTTTCCCCATTTCTTAAAACTGGTTTAGTAACCTCAAACATTAATTTTAGCCGGGGAAGGGAGATTTAATTTGTCAGTTGCCGTATTTATTATTTTATAACTAAGATTTTTTTTTACTGTCAAGACAAAGTAAAAAAAATAAGAAGAACAATTAACAAATCTTTTGTTTTTATATTGAATAATACAAAAGAAAATATTTACAACAATTTGAAATAGGTACTACTAACTATAAGTATAAGTAAGTAGGTACATAACAATAATTATTGTTAGTTAGTATTAATTATTTATCAACATATAGAGGGGGGACATAAACTTATTTTTATGACCTGCAAATAAAAAATATTGAGGCCATAAGTATTATATGCCTCAATATTTGTTATTTACTGTTTGTAAAAAAAAAAAAGAAGTTTGTTAACTTTCTCCCCTTAAGACGACTCTGTTTTTCACTAACTGTCCCATCAGTTAGGGAAAAAGCTCTTTCTGATGGGACGGATGTCGCCATCACTGACAAATACTTAGTTGCACGGGTTTCTTAAAAATTTTTACTATGGTACTTTTTCATTCAAAAATTAAACTTCGACAGCGTAAAAATATTGATAATGCAAAAACATCGATGCTAAACAAACATCGGCTCCAATAAATTGATGGTGAATAAATCGATGTTTTTTATAAAACATCGACCTAGTCGAGACAGGAGATTAAAATAACTACAAATGAAGCACTGCATTCCTGAAATTTTTCAAACAAAGCGAGTTCTTCCAATAACTCTCATTTCCTGAATTTACAAAACACAGCTCTCGAGTGGGTAAAATCCCACAAAGGAGTGAACCCACGGATTACTTGTCCACAACTGTCCCTAATCTCGTATAGATTCATAAAAAAGCAAAGGCCCTTTTGTATCAAGAACTAATAGCTGGAGTAAACATTTTAATGCATCGCCTCAGGCGCTGTTGCCATATCGTAGACATCTTTACCACCTTCACCCACCTTGATGTTGTCTTAACGTCAGTAGAAAACATATATGATGTATCGTCATTGAAAGAAAGTTGACCACATAGGGATCATATTGACCTTGACATAAAAAAAATTGAACTTAGTGATCTCGTAATCTCGTAATTGGCCAGATCTTGATAGGCGAGCTATCAAACCACTTGTCGAGTTCAATTTCTGTTGAGCCCCTTTGAAGTAATTCCCATGCAATGAACACCTGAAAATTCAAAAAGTCGGGAACCCCGCGGCCGGGGCTCTTTCTCTTGACTTATCTTTTCTTGGGCCATGATAGCCCACTAAAGGCAATCCGAACAGATTAGCAACCGAAGGGTTACGAGTTCGAAACTCGGCAATGCCAAATACCGCCGTGTACACGGGGACACGTTGTGGACGTTTGGAGAGTTTGGTGCCACCTCATCAGAACTTGGTTCAAAAAATTAATTTTGTTGTCATTGGATCTTTTCCCTCGGGATTGAACCCGGACCGTTGTCAGTAGCACGTTGTGTTGATCCAGTATAACGAAAATTCACCTACCTACCTTACAAAGGTGAGAGAATGATAGACCATGTACAAGGACCTACTGCGCATATTATCTAGACGATATGCTAGTCTCAGTATTAAGCATAGGATAGCGTAGAAGAGTCTGTGCTGATTGTAGCTGTTGCGCATGGTTGGTTGGTTGGATTTTTAGGGCATAAGGGCCGTATGTGGCCAAGCTGAGCCAAACACAAGAAAGACAACTTTAAACAAAAAAATTGCCATAAAAGTGGGAAAAGATAGATTAGGAAGCAGGGTAGTGGAACGAAAACAAAAATAGATCACGTGAGTATGATTAGCTCTACTAAGCCTCCAATTGTTTCGACGAGGTGTCCAAGATCTGGCGAATTTTGTTTAAGTTGAGCTATTTGTCAAAAGGGCTCTATGACTCCAAGGAGAATGAAGATCCAATTAGGGAAATTAAAGTGTCTCTTGCTCAGAAGTGGTGACAGTTTGGAAGAGGATTTCGGGACAACTACACGGCAGTTTTCGAAGCGAAGATACACCACCAGGATAACCATAGTAAGACATTGTTTGAGCTGAAAGGATGGGCATTCCTTGCTCGTTTTGCGGTGGAAATAGTAATAACGTGTCCCTCTCAGATTGGTGCATAAAAAATCTTCGTTTTTGCTTCATGTTTTATCAAATTTCATGAATATTCATTTTTGCCACTGAATTTCAATTTGCTTATCAGTGGGCTTATTTCGTCGGGCTTCTGAACTTCTGAATTGCTCCTTGAAACCTTTTGGGTATGTTGTGTGGGTCATGAATGAACGAATGAGAATCATTGCTAAGAAAGTGAAATTGTGATTCCTTTGCCGGTAGAGTAAAACGTGAAGAGACTTCGGAAGTGCCAAATAAAAATCCCTAGTAGATAATAATTAGCCCTGTCAAGCTCGAAATTTAAAAGCTACAAATGGTTACCGAGGGGATGAATATCAGTCACTGTTACGACTGCAGTTGAATTCCCCAATGGACACTAAACTGGAATTGATCATTACTTTGAGAGAACGTCGTTCTCTTCTCATTGAATTGAAACGCTGTTTTCCGAAATAAAATAAAACTAAGGCCAGGGCCTGATGCACTGATTAAAAAATAAAAAGGTCTTCAAAACAAGTGATTCATCTCAAGGACGATTTAGTCATAAAAAGATAGAAGTTTGAAGAGGAACATCATTCAAAATTAGTAAAAAAAATTGTAAATCTTCACTCAGAAAACAACGAAAAGAAATGCGCATAAAAGAAAGAATAGTTAGATATTTGAACCAATTTGAGCACAGAATTCGTGAAATAATCCTTCCTGATAGCTCATTTGTATAATTACACTTTAAACCTAATACAGTGTTGGTTGTGAAACTTCTTAAAATGTCACAACGTCTGCATATAAAATCCAAGCAGCAATACATCAAACGTAGTGGAAAGAACAGATTTCGATAAACATTGACTCTCGGATTTGCCTTTCATTTACCATATAAATACTATGATCAGACATTCACGTGCTTCGACACAGACTATTCGACGTTTTAATGTAGCAGTACAAAAGTACAATCTATGACAAATGTAATTGAATGGACACATTGATTTTCAAGATTATAAGTGAATTTTTTTAGCCCTGAAAAACACACTTACTTTAGAAGAAATGAGACTTTAAAAAATTGGAAAATCTGGGATAGGATATCATAACTTAATTGATGAAAAGGGACCTTCTCTCTTTTCTCAATTCCTTGGCATTGTCTGTCTTGTGTATGGCCTTAAAACCCAAACAAATATGTGCCAGGAAATAGGATTCATGCGGCCTGTCACTATTATCACTTTTGGGTGTCATGGAAGTATATTCATAATGACTATGGGACAGGTGCACATCATGGAACTCTTCTAATATTGATCCCGGGAGTTTAAAAAAGTGACCTTTTCGACTGCAAATTTCCGATTTTTTGCTACACATTTTATCAGTAATCAAAAATAAATCTAGAAATTGAATTTAAATAAGTTGTATCTACGTCATGCAGAGGATTACGCAGTTTCAAAATGCGATTCAAATTGAAAATATCACACAAAACTTAATCTCATTATGGACCAAAAATGTAAGAAATATAATAATTCTGTCGCTGAAAATGGAAATGAACTGCTTATCTTCACAGGGTACCTTTTTTTTTTACTTGTAATCGAAGTGAAATAAAAACGCCTCCGCTTCCAATGTGCGCCGCGTGGAAAACCTTGATTAGAAAATCCGTCTTTTCGAACTGTTCTCCAGCCGTTTTAACGGTGGCTCCAAAGCAGGCATATACTTCCTAATTTAGGCATTGTTAAGAATTGCGACGTTTACTTATGTACAACAGCGATACCAAGAAAGATCAGATCAGAAAATATGCTAATAACCGTCCAAATGCGAATAACTAGGAATTGTAAACATTTTTATTCGCTTTCAAATCAAAACTAAGAGTGGCTACGAACTCATTCAGGGTGAACGATAAAAGGTTCCAATAACGGTCTTCACATCGTTCTTCGTGTTTTGATGTGGCTGTTTTACGTTTCTTTTCTTTCGAGCTATACGATTGAGAAATTAATTTGATCCGCGGGTGCTTCACAAAAGAAAGATCCAGCAGAGATTGGGCGTCTTCATATTTTCGTCACTTTGCTTCTTTTTAAATGGAAAAATGGCATTTGTGTGCAGAATGCATCGAGGCTTATCTGAGAATCGCGTTTTTAACGAAACAAAAAATGGGTGTTTGTTTTAAATCTCCTTGCAAGTGCCCTTGAATTGTTTCCCCGAAAATAGGAAATCTGAAAAATAAATAACGTACATTACAGTATTTGCTTTTCCAAGATGGCATAGTATTTTAAATTTGAGATAAAAAAATTATTTCATTGCCTTCATTCATGAATTTGTGAACTTTCAATTTCTGTTGTGAAAATATTCCAGTACCAGGATAGGTGATGGGCCCTTAGGAATACATTGTTTATGCCTTCGATTCCATGCTGTCTGTAGCCCAAGACATGAAGGTAGACAATTTCTGTATTTCAGTCCAGTTTCCTAGTTTCAAAAGTCCCAAACATCCATTGTATTGCTATTAATAAAACCACGCAATGATTGCGAAAATAAGTGCAAGATAGTTTTATATTTCCTTCGCATTTCAGACAACATATTTTCCATCCATCTGAAAGGTTAAAAAATCAAACTTTATGTAACACTATCGATCAACTTCAGTTTTGAGGAGATCAAAAAGGTGTCCTTGAAGGAATGCTTCGCTTATTGATGTCGTTTCAATTAGTTTGTTATACTTTGAACAGTTTCATATGTGCATAGTTACATTTTTAATTGTAGACGATTCCTCCTGGGTGTATTTCTCTGATCATTGTAATTGTGGCCATTTATTGGATTTCACTGTGTAGCTATAGAGTCCGCCTTATGGAAGAGTTTCATGGATTCAGGAGGGCAGAGCGATAGATATAAAATATTGAACAGACATAAAAGACAGTACATAAAAATATGAGACAAATGAAGGGCAATACACGTACCCACAGAAATATACTGACGTAATAAAAGGATTACAAACTTGTCAAATAATATAATAATAATACAAACTACAATATGCAATTTAGGAAAACAATATACAATGAGCAAGAATATATATTCAATAAAATATTAAGAGCAAGACCTCTCAAAAGATTATTATAAAGTATGTATAAAAGAAGTTACTAGAGATCGGTTAATTCTTATGTGCATTTACTTGACGTTGTTGGGCGCAGTTTGGCCAACATGGACCTTGCGTCATAAGACCCTGAAAACCAGCCAACCATCAAGGAGGCGGGACGTCCCTTTGCTGACACTAGGGTAATTCACACGAAAATAAAAAGCTATGGTCATGTACAGAGGACATTGAAAGATGAAAAAACATCACCTATTTCTGGCGAAAAAGTTCAATGAAATGAAATATTTAGTGTTTCGTCCACAAAACTATTAAAAAATTAAGAACTCTCAATGTGAAGAGGTATGGAATGGAACAAGATCTTTTCAAGTAGCAGAAATCACCCTGAAACTGAAATGAACACCTTTCTACATAGCCAATAATTCAGGGCTTCTAAACAGAATAGAGATGAACTCATAGTTTTGGCTCGGCTAATGGCTCTATTGTCCTTCTGGCCGACACGACATCAACCGACCAATCATAGTGTATATTCAGATAAAACCCAAAGAGTTAACCTCCAAGTGGTTTCGACGAGATATCGTCATCTAGATCTGACTCTTAATGAAGAGCTATCTCATTTTTTGATGATGTTGAAATTAAGGTGTGGTCAGTTTTCTTCTAATGCAGGGAGATCTTAATGGACGAGGTTTCTCGTCGAGACAACCACCAGTCACCTTGCCCTCAACTCTGCTTATTGAAAAGGACGAGTCGAATGCCTTCCAGGTCCTTTTTTGAAGATATGTTGCACGTTTGGATCTCTCAAAAGGAAACCGTGGAGGCCAGATTCTTCTGTCTTCAAGAAAATACTTTAAGCAGACATAGTTTAACGGGTGTCACTCGCTGGTGGGTATATAACCTCTATGTTACTCTTTCGTTGTTACCTTTTCTCTCACCGTATTTTTTGTTTTGTTTCATTCGTCATCCAAATGGTTTTACGAGACATCGTCCATCAAGATCTGATCCACTTTTCTAAGGGTGAGATCGAGATCTGGTGAGGTTTTTGAAGGAAAATGTCTCACTAGGAGGGTCAGTACGGCGGAACGATAGTCACGATCTTATGACTAGACTTTTGTTTTACTTATGACTAACTTGTGATGACTAACTAGTTAAGACTAACTTTTATAATTTAACAGATCTAGCGAATCTAACTACGTCATCGGAAAAAGGAAAAACAAAGACAAAAGAACTCTCTGGAAATTTCTGATGACGACATAACCACAAACAAGATAGCAGCCAAGCTGAGGTAGCCAGCGCGTGGTGGCGATTCCCGTCCGTCCTAAAAGATTACAAAGGATAGAAAGAAGTGAGTCTATGAATATTGGATTCTACTCATATACAACTCGAACATTTATAAACAACACTACAGTACTCATGATTGGTATAGGGCAGGGGTTGGTGAACTCTCTCAGCGGCTCTTTAGTTATGTGTAAAAATATATTTATGTCTCTCGAATCATTTTTCAACTGTTGAAGGTCAGGTTTGGCTTTTCCGTTTCAAAAGTTTGCCGACCCCTCAGATAGGGGAACTCGCCCAGGCTATGGTTTGGAAGTGTTATGCAATCGAAAATCACAGACAGCTCTAAAGAGATTCAAAACTGGCCATACCAACACTCTCCCTTTACAAAATGGACATAAAATTTTTCATGTTTGTCCTAAATGTACGAACTTCCAGCCTTCCTCGGCACACAGGCTTTCGTGTGCCGATTTAGATTCCCATGACCCTTTTGAAAATACTTTGGTAGTTTTGGATTTTTTAAAGACGAGTGGTTTCATGAATTTGGTCTAACATATACTAGACCAAGAGAAATTGGAAACGACATAATACAGTAGAACCTTCAATATAAGAGGTTTACCTTCAATACCAGGTCTGACCCAGCGCACATTCTCGAGTGCCTAGGTTGTCCCGAGACGACCTGTTTTCTAAACCTCTCTTGGGGTATGTGGAAATTGTTTGAATCTTAGATGGCGCTGGCTTCATGCGCCTTCCCTCCTCCCACTCCTTGGAGCTTTTGCCAGTTAAAGTTCGACTCTTGATTCGATTTCGAAAGAAACTAAGTGTTCTTAATTTGATTAATCTCAATTTGCATGTAATCTTCATCTAAATCTGTATATAATGGAATATAGTAATTAAACTTTAATTTAAATGAAGAATCTCTCCAATCGTCAGTTTTGTATAGACCGAAAAATACCACTGAACCATTTGATAGTAGAAATCCTGCCATTCTGCGTCATGGTGCATCGGCCGGGAAAGTGTAATATGTTTGAAGTTACACTTATTCAAAATCTTTTGGATTAGCATATTTATGTGCGAAGACTGCTAAAGGTAGGATTGATTTGAATATATGTAAAAATGACAGAAGAGATTATTACCAAATTGAAATCAAAACGACAAGTTATTAGAACCGCAGTGTCATAAGTATTGAAAAAGATAACAGATTTTAGAGATAGACGAAATTAATATAAGCTTGTTTAAAGAAAGTTTGGATTTAAAACTTGCAAAAGCAAAAATACTGAAAGAATTAGACGTAAATATTGACTGCAATTTAAAGGCTGATTCGTATGACTGGACTAACTAGGACAACTTTTTGCAACAAATGCAACTTTTTTTCACACGTTCTACGCTTTATGTAAAGTACTAAAAACAAAATTCCTCCTACGTGGGGTGTATTGTAAGTGAGTTATAACCGCAACATAAATGCAACTTTCTACATAAAGCAACTTTTTACAGTGTAGCTTAAAATGAATTAATATGAAATTACTATTTCATTTTTTGCTCTCTGAATCAACCCTTCGGTCACGTGTGTCTGATCTTGCGAACGCCGAAGTATTCCGGATCAAACAAGAAGTTCATGGAAAGAAGGTATTCGTCATAACAAGACGAAAGTGAAATAAATAGCAAGTACTTTAACACATTAATTGGCACTCATGATAATCCAGAGCAAACTTGCGTAATCGACTGCAGAGTTTGCGAGGTGAGTTGCGATCATCAATACGTTATTTCCTTGTAGATAACGTTTTAAATCTCTGAATGTTAAGCGAAAGAATTTTGCGCTTCTGCTATCCAATACAGCATATTATATGACTGCGGCTGGAATCACACTCAAGGTGCTTTATCCGTGATTGCTCCAAGTTACTTGAGTGGTACACTTGTTTCACAGCTACAGAAAAAGTCTAAGGCAACATCAGCCTCTGTTGAGTGCAGTTTTTCGATGTTGAAAAAATTACTGACCAAGGATAGGCCATTCAACGACATCAACGTTCTTCTGTATTTAATGATGTACAAATAAATTTTGAATTTTTTTTCATTTTTTACTAATAATTTTTATTTTAGATTTTAGTGTATCAAAAATAAATGCAACTTTATTTTCATAAATGCAACTTTATTTTCATAAATGCAACTTTATTTTCATAAATGCAACTTTAGGGAATGATAAATGCTACTTTTCCCATTTTTACTGCAACAAAAAAGTTGCCTTAATGATTACGAAACTGAAATCGCATACACACAAGAGTATGAAGAGAAAATTCAACTTTGGCAGTTTATAACAAAAACAAAATTGAAAGAATTGAATAAAAGCACACAAATTTGGATAATGCAAACAATGTTGTTCTTAACGAATCCATTGACTCTAAAATCAAAACGAAACAAACTCGTCTTCCTAAATTGACCATCAATAAATGTTATGGGGATTCTCAGCTAGTTTTTGGAACTCTTTTAAAGTTGCAATACATGATAATGAATCTTTGTCCAAGATCGAAAAATTTAATTATTTGAAATCATACCTGAGTAGCAACACTGCGAACGCAATAGAAGGGTTTTACATTTTAAAAGCAAACTATGATCAAGTTGTTGAAATTCTAGAAGATCGGTTCGGAAAAAAGGATATTATTATAAATTCACATATGCAAAAACTCATTAACCTTACTCCAGTAACTAAATCTAGTGATCTATTGAAACTTCGCAAATTGTGTGATACCGTAGAAATACAAAAACGTAGCCTACGGTCATTAGATGTCAAACCTGAAGCATACAGTCACATATTAATTCCTATCTTAATGAAAACATTGCCTCCCGATATAAGTATAGACTTTAATCCTGAAACGAATGAAACATTATTTTTTGATATCGATAAATTGTTAGAATTCATTCGAAAGGAGATTAATGATAGGGAGAGAAATTATTTCTTTCATCTGGTTTGCGATCTGAAACCCTCCCCCCTCCAAAAAAAAAAAGTGGCAATGAAAAAAATGTTATGTCTACTGTTGAGCTTTTCGCGTCAGTGAATGAGAACTCGCTCGCGAATAATGTAAACAAAAAGGTCGTATAGGTAGACATAATCGTCTATTTATTTTCGGGTTGATAAAAAACAAAAGGAAAAAAAGAATAGTGGAGAGAAATCGAAAGATGTTTTTTCAGCACTTTCTCTTGACAAACTTAATGGCACTTTGCTTCACTTGTGTTGTGTGGTGTTTAAAACAAAAAGGCAGTCAATTCCAATAAGATTATATTGTTAGACAATGGTTCCATGAGAACATTTTGAAAGCAATCCTGAAACACATCAAGCAAGGATTATTCAATAGAACGCCACCCGGCTTGGGAGATAACATTAGCCGTAACTTGTATGCTTGCAAAAACTGTTAAAACAATTTGAGTTTTTACAACAGGTAAAAACATTTTTAACAGCTTCAAAACTGGTCATCATCAATCTCAGATTTTGGTCATTTAGAGGACAGTATTTCAAAACATTCTAACAGTAACAACCATAAACTATGTCGCATGGTATACTTTTCAGAAAGGAAAATCGATGGATAACTATTTACAAAAGCAATTGCAAGAAGACGCAAATCGCTGCAAGGAGGTGCTAATTGTTCAGTTTGGTCTAATTAGGGTTACGGGTTCTCTGGGTTTACCATTTCGAGGATACGGAAGTAAAATTGAAGCTTCAAATTGCGGCTTTTACCTAAAGCTGCTTAAGTTTATTTCAACACGCGATCCTTTTTTACGCGAGCATTTATATCAAGTGACAGCAGAATAAAATATCTTACTGACAGAATCAGGGAAGAACAAATAATGTCTCTTTTTCTACCGCTGTGAAATCATTTCAGAAATAATAAGTTTATGATAAGAATTGAGAAATAATACGTTATCATTCAGAATAATACGTAAGGGAGAAGGGGCTAGTGTGGACAATTTTTATAAATTTGGCAAAAAAGTGCACTAAATAAAAATTTTGACACATCAATTATTTTTTTTACTATAGTGTACTCTTTTACCTTTATTTTGGTTGATATATTATAGTATTTAGCAATATAGTTTTTTAATAATTTTTTGTTTTAAAAAAGTAGTTTTCACACTAGCCCCATGACATGGGGCTAGTGTGGTAACTTACCATTTCACTTAATCTTAACTTAATTTACCATTTCACAATAATTAATTTAATTTAATACCAAAATGCCTTAAAATTAAAAAGTAGAATTATTTGTAATGAATTTTTCACATAAAAAACAATCTTATGTAATAAAAAAATAGCCTAAAATGTAATATTTAACCCATGTTTTTATCACTGAAAGCTAATTGGGGCTGGTGTGGACATGTCCACAGTAGCCCCACCACCATGTGTCCACGCTAGACCCATGGAGACATTTAAACCATGTAGAGCAAAAGTGAATATCAAAATAGTTAATGAATATATTCATTTATAACATACTGTGGCCTTTTTTAAAAATACAGAATTAAAATAGTCTTGTGTTTTGTAATTGAAAGACAAATTAGGAACTTACTTTTCCACCATGAAAACCTAGTTTCATAAATTGCTACTGAACTATCAAGTGTGTGGTCATAAAACTACACATGGAAGTTTATATCAGTGTTGCTATTCTGCAAAAACTTGCAGAGAGATTTTGACTGACAAATTGCAGAATTATTCAAGTTGTCCACACTAGCCCCCCTTCTCCCCTATACGTAATCATCATCAGAAATAATACGTTTATGTAAAGAATCAAAGTGTTTTAGTGATTGCTGATACAACCACTAGGGATTGACACTAATTCGGCTGGATCCGGCCGGATTGGTACTTTGTTAATAAGTCTATCTAACCAATATGTATTTTTCTAAAATCGGCTGAGTGAAAGTAGTTAAAAAGGATATTATTCCAAATTGACGAACAAAACGTTTATTTTAGCATTAGAAAATCACGTTTATTAATAATTATCCATAGGTAGGAAATTAATCACCAACAATTAATTATAGTAACTACTAGAACAACGAGTAGTAAGTTTTAAACGGTTGATGATGATTAGTCTTGCTAGTTTCCACACCAAAAATCATCAGTTTGTTTTACGTGTAGTACTTTTCTATTAATCTAAAATTAAGCAGTCTTTATCTCTATTGTCGTTGAGCAAATGACATATAATTTGCACCTAACCTTGTGTCATACTAACTTAAAAATCTAATATTTGACAGTTTTGGGTCAACATAACAAACAATGGAACTCTTAATTCTTCTTAATTGCTTAAATAGAAGTTATATAGTAATGAAAATCACTTTTGAGTTTGAAAGAACGACCTAAGGAAACAAATCGTATTCATTGTGTCGTTCCCCAACCTACTTCTCAATAAACTGCAAATATAACCAGCGGCCGAGAAGGCCCTCTCAGCTTCAACACTAGTTGGTTTAACCATCATTAAATTGTCATATAAAAGAGACAAATATTCTCTTTTGACTCAGTCATTTCTTTCTTCAGTATTTTCTCAAAATCTGTTTCTATTCTAAAGTTTTGTCGTTTTGCAGCAGTCTTCATTTTCTTGCAGAATTTGCTTTTCTAATTCCACTTTATTAAAAAAATATTTATGACAATTTAATGTAGTATTTTTGCTACAATTCTCCAAACTGATTGAAAAATATAAAATCGATTAATTCACAGTCGATTGCTTAATAAACAATTTTGCGACTTACAGTTGGGTTTGAATAATCGATTATTTAATTGAAAAAAAATTCGGGTTTATCGGATCCGGACCAGATCTGATATATGTTGCTGAATCCGGTAGGTAGTCAAATGATGCCGGATCCGCCGGATTACCTGATCCGCCGGATCGGATTACAATCCTTAACTTCCACTGATATCAGTCACTTAGATCAGCTGTCCGTCTTAATCAACTTTGTAGTAAATCAAGAGTCCAAAAGTTTTGACTTTAAAGAAAATTTTCTGAGATCTTACCATATACATGACTCCAGTGCTGACGGTAAGCTTCTATACTTATGAAATATTTTTATAAAGAGTGTCAATTTAATAAAAAGTTTTTACGTGGACAAGCATACGACAGGGCCAATGTAATGAGTTGAGCATCAGGTGGCGCACAAGCCATATTAAAGACCTTACATGTCCCTTATTGCTACCTTCCGTTTTGTCCCTAATTGCAACGTTACGTTCACTGCCCACCTCACCAGTTAAACCTAATGTTAGTGCATGCCACTTAAAACCGGAAAGCAACAGCAGAACGCGAAGAACTGTATACATCATTTGAAATTGTGAATTTTTATAATCATGTTCAGGCAGTGTACACATATTCAGGGCATAAAATCGCCGTTGGGATCTATTTCACTTGATGGCTGAAAAATCCAGTACTACTATTAATGCAAGTGCTTTTGTCATTTTTCAGAGAGATGTGCAATCAGAGGTAGACTAAATACGACGAGTTTGTGCTCGACTGCGATTCAGGTGATTATGAACCTAAGAATATTGATGCTACAGTCTCAGAAAAACTAAGAAAAGAAGTCCAACTTTAAAGTCTATCAAAAACAAGATGGATGTCTCGTTTTACAGCCGTCGATGCTGTTCCAAGAAATTTTGGTGATTGTTTGGCTGAGTTAATTGACCGGAAGCATGCTATTGCTGAATTTAGTGATACAGACAATCTGCAGGAAAAATTAGATTGAATATTTTTTTATAACTCACTTGGTGGCATAAAGTATTTTCTATAGTAGATGTGTGTTCCCGAGATTTACAAGATAAGAATATTGATCTCTTTCTTGTCGTTGAAAGTTTTGAGAAAGTTGTGCGAAATTTGAAAATTCTGAGAATGGAGATAAAGTTTGTTAAAATTTGTATAAGTTCTAAAAAAGAGTGGGTATTTATAGGTTGGAATAAAAAAGACTTTTAAGATTGTACGTGTTCGTAGGACAAAAAAGTTAGACGGTGAACTCTGCAGTGATGAACGACCTGAGGATTCAGTGTCCCGTTATAGATCTGATGTGTTCTACAATTGCCTTGATCGAATAATATCAGAACTTAAAGAAAGGTTAGAAGACTTTCAAACTATTTGTGAGACATTTGGGTTCTTGCATCCAAAAAGTTATCAAAGTTATCGAATGAGAATATTCATATTCATGATCATGATGATGGTGATAACATCATAAAAACGCTTCCTGAACATTTCACTTCTGAACTTATAACATCTCTAATATTATAAAAGGAAGTGTTTGCTGTTTGTCTGTTTCTTGCTCGCAAAGTCCTGAAGAATCGATGGCACTTACAGCAATGGGTTTTGGCACACAAGTAGTCCGAATTTTTTGCAATTTTCAATCTAGAACATTTTAAAATGAATTTAATGAAATTTAATTATTATTGTTTCCTTTGGAATGGCAACAAAATAAAGATACGACAGATTCTTAATTTATTTTTTCCATTTTCATTTTGCGCGGAGGAATGATTTTCCAGCAGACGATAAAAAAACAAAGTTTTAACTTTAATTTGGCTGTTCTTTCTTCTATCTGCTAGACCGTTAAAGATAGAGTAAAAATTTCAACGGATTTGAAATCTGCGGAAAATTTCACATTAGATCGATACCTAAAAATATGATTTTCTTTATATAAATAATTTTTTTAATGAATATATCTTTTATATTTTCGCAAGAAATAGTGACGTCACATCAACTTTCGTTTTCCAAAGTTGACATCATTCAAAACTTTGTACTTTAGTGATGGCGATAAAGTGAATGAAGAGCGCGTGGATTGCTCAGTCTTAAGTTATTTACAATTCCTTATTGTAGATTCCTTCAGTGAACTCGAGATGCTTTTTCGGTTATTCTTAACGTTACCAATAGGTGTACCAAGTGTCAAACGATCATTCAGCGCACTTCGGAGGCTAAAAACATTTACGGTACACAATGGGAGAAACTCGTCTCACATCCGTTGCTATACCTGCTTGAAAAGATGTATGTGTGGCTTAACTTGAATAATGTCATTGAATCATTTGTGAAAGCAAAAGTAAAACGTGGTGGAGTTACTAGTAATAAATATTAAAATGTAACTGATTTTCAATTTTAGTTTCTTCCATATGCTGGCATAATATTACTTTTCTTTTTCTATGTTTTGTGCATTCACCTGTTTCATTCGACTCTTGATTCGATTTCGAAATACCCTAAGTGTTCTTAATTTGATTTATTTGATTAATCTCAATTTGCATTAATATGTAATCTTCATCTAAATCTGTATATAATGGAAAATAGCAATTAACTTTGGTTTGGTTATTAATATTATATTTCAAATCTGTTTTTATTTTGGCGCAGCTTATCCAGTATTGGATCACGTACCAGAAAACTCTAACCTACTAACCATCTGCTTACTAAACCAGACCAATCAAGGGCAATCCTGCTCGAAGTTTTATTTGAAGCCTTAAAACAAATTTTGTATCAAATCTGTTTGGACAGCATGGACACGCGGAGCACGCATAATAAAGATTCTACAGTATATTTATTCTGAACTAGTAACTCGTTTTTAAAGACTCGGTTCGTTATACAGAGGCTGTTCGCACATTTTTTAGACGATTTGTTTAGCTGTAATAAAAAATCGTTTGCTACAAAAGAAATAATTGCAGTTGTACTATGTTTTTAAAAGTCAAAATTATCATCTGCGGTTTGAGAGGTTTGTTTTATTCAAAATGGCGTTTTTAACGAAGCAGTGGTTCGAAGGCTATATTTATGCTCTTTCCGAAGAGAAATATTCATATTCCGTTATCCAAAAACGATGTGAGTCATGGTTTTGTGATATCTGAAGCGTCGATAGGTAATATCGTCAACAAGAAAGGAAAAAAACGTCAAATTGGAACCTCAAGTGGGACAAAAATTCCAAACAAGTATCCAAGAAAGAAACGGACATCTTCGACTATTGCAAAGGTACGTTGTTTAATGTTAAAAGAAAATCCCTCTAGTCAAAGGACAGTTGCAAAATCATTAAAATGCTCGATGTCCACTGTAAACAAAATGATAAACGTTGATTTAAATCTTAAGAAAGCGAAAAAACGCAATGTGCATCGTCTTTCTCCAAAGCATATCGCTGAACGCAGGACACGCTGCCGAATTCTATATGAGAAATAGGAAAAGAAAAATGGGAAAAAATTGTCACAATAGATGAATCATGGGTGTATTTAAATGATTGCAGCAAAAAAAGAGCCATTTATTATCATAAAAGGGGAGAAAAAATTTAAGTACATGGTTCACAGAATCGAAAGAAAGTTTTTCTAAGGGATTCATGATTGTTGATGGTTTTTCATATAATGGCAAGTTAAAAATAAAGAGAGTGGAAAAAATGTCAAGATTAGCTCCAAATACTATCAGGAACATATTTTATCGCCAATTTTTCTGTATGAAATACCATCGCTTTACCCACAGTGCCATTAATCTGTGGAACTCCATCAAGACAAAGCTAGCGGTCACACATCAAAATCCACTGTAAATTTCCTAAAAGAAATGGAACAAAAAACCGGTATCAAGGCCATACTCTTCACTGATATCCCTACTAAATCTCCCGATGTATCACCTATGGATTTTTGTGCTATCGGACTTTTAAAATCTCCATTATCCAAACGTCGTCTCACAACCCTTACAGGACTCTGGAAAGCTGTTCAGGAGGAATGGGATAGAATACCTCTTCTGACACTTCAAAAGGCATTATTATCCTGGAAATTACGGTGTCAAAAGATAGTTCAGAATAAGGGCTATCAAATAGAACATTTAAAACAGAAGAATTTTATGTAATTTAGTTTTGTGAATACAATATACATTGTCTAAAAAATGTGTGAACAGCCTCAGTATTCTTTTAACCATCCAAGTGGTTTCGACAAGATATCTCGTTCATCAATGTCTGGCCCATTTTGTTAATGACGAGATCAAGGTTTGGTTAGTTTTCTTCCAGTGACGAGATATCTTGTGCTTAGATATCTGGTCACTTGTGTTCATTCCATTAACCTAAAAAATACCATCGACTAGTGTAAGAAAAAAAAAGTTACGAAAATAAACAATGCCTTGAATTTGCACTTTTTTAATTCCATAGCTTTAGAACTCAAGGACATATGATATCCCTTTCCACGAAGCGGTGAACGTTAGATAAATAAATACTCTAGGTATATTAAGGCTGTTAAAGTATATTCTCTCGATTCATTTACTGAGGTCAAGAAGCGTTCGAGATAGAAACATAAGGGGCCCAACAACCCTTAAAAACCTAAGGACATTAATGTTTTTTTATGTGCAAAAAAGTTTTCATAAGGTGAAAGGTATTCAACCATAAGCCTTATCTCAACAAACAAATTTTTCAGCCATTTTGTCCTTCAAAAGGAATTGGGAGTACAATTATCCCTAAACCCAATTTAACCGATAAATTTGGTTCAAAATGACGCAAGGATCTTTCATTTAAGGAAGAATCCCTGACAATCGCCACCAACCCACCAGTGCGGCGTTCATTCAACAACCTTACTGACAAAAGATTTTTTTTTCATTAGCGTTCAAAATTCTTTCAAAACATTTTTCACATTCCAACCGGTATGAAAAAATATCCATGAAAATAATTTTTGTCTCTTCTGTTGAAAAAGGAAGTTTGGTTCCATTTTTATTTACATTATCTTTGGTGGCGCCATCTATTATCAAGAAAACAAAGTTTTTCTCCTTATACTTAAATTCCTATGTGTATAAAGTATCAACAGGATTTATTGTGTAATAAGGAGGACCCTGCACACCATAAGGAGCCCTTTTAAAATGAGTTTTTAATTTTTAAATGATTCAGAGAATAATTTAAATATTCACTTTAATTTTTATATTGTGCTTGCTCTAGGAAGAGAGATCTTGGAGAATGAATGTGACACGAATATCATGTAAACGATTACAGAGCCAAATTCTTCGCGATAGTTCACTTCAAACAGCTCTTTTACAACCACCTCCGTGTGGTTTCAAATACTGCTCTCTAAATGTTTACAAATCGAGATGTGAAGTGAATGAAACATGTGTTGGTGAATAAAAAAATGAGTTTTATGCAGTTAGTTCAATAAAAAAAAAGTTGGGACCCCATAAAATATTTTGTATTTTAGATGGGGCAACTAGTCGGTTGGTTGATCACCGCAGGTGACCCCCTCACCTCCCGACTTTAGTCAGGTTAAAGAGTTTACTAGTCACTCACGGAAAAATGGAGTGAAACCGGACTAATCTGGTCAACCCCGTGACGAAATTTCTGAAAATACATTTTATACACATTTTACATGAGTAATACATCCTTTTGATAATACTGATTATATATCCTTTTGAAAATAGTGTTAAAATATCCTTTTGATAATACATTTGATACATGGGACGGTAGGGTCTGCAGGATTGCCCTAACTATTTTGCATGAGATTTAATTTTAGTTTAGTTTTCCTCTTTTGGCAAGGTTAATAGTTTCCCCAATATTTAATTAAAATATCAGGTGCAGTCCTGCTTTTCCCACCAGCCTCACGTACACAAAGTTGATATAACGAAGTAACAATCATTTTTGACTATATCTAAATTACACTAATATTTAAATAGTAAACGATTAATTCCATTTAATTATGTGCAGCAAAAAGACAGAAACTAAAAATTAACAATAAAATACAAATGTACACAGTCTTCTGATTGTTAGTTGGTGATGACAGGGACAAGGAGGCATATCAGAATGCCAGAAAGGAGTTTAAAACTATTAGTCGGAAGCAAAAGGTGTCCTTGGAGGAAAAATCAGCAAGGGAAATAAATATAAACCCAAAAGAATTTTTTGCATATGCAAGTGGTAAAAATAAATTTAGTAATACACTGGGCCCGTTAGAGGGGAAGGGAGGTGAATTAATTCAAGACGAGGTGGGAATGGCAAACGTGTTAAATGACTTTTTTCTGGGGGTTTTTCAATGGTAACTATAGTTTAAAAAAGGATCCCAAGGATGGAGCCTTTGCAGGGGGTATAATTAAAGAATGCAAATTCAACAGGGAAGAAATAGTACATCAGTTGAAAAGAATTAAGCCATCCAAAGCACCAGGGCCAGACGATATTTATCCGAGAGTACTAGTGGAATGCCCGGAAGAACTGGGGGAAGTAATTCACACGATATTTAATTCAACATATAGCACAGGTTGGGTGCCAATGGATTGGAAGTTGGCCAACATAACTCCAATTTTCAAAAAGGGAATACAAAGTGATCCGGGCAACTATAGACCAGTAAGTCTAACATCAGTAATTTGCAAAATATTTGAATCTCTGTTAAAAAAGCATATAATGTTATACTTGGAGGAGGGGGGACTGTTATCAGAGAATCAGTATGGGTTTAGGAAGGGCAGATCCTGCTCTACAAACCTTTTGAAGTTCTACGAAAAAATTACTGAGGAGCTGGATAATAAGAGCAGTGTGGATATCATGTACATAGATTTTCAAAAGGCTTTTGATAAAGTACCTCATGAGGCATTACTGTTTAAATTGGAAAGGCTGGGGATTCAGGGAAAAACATTAATATGGATAAAAAATTGGTTATTGGGTAGAAAGCAGAGAGTGCAGGTAAAAGGAAATTATTCACAGTGGACAGAAGTTATTAGTGGGGTGCCTCAGGGATCAGTTTTGGGACCAATTTTATTTATAATTTTCATAGATGATATAGGTCAGGGGATCAAGAATAGAATCAGTATATTTGCAGATGACTTAAAAATATGGGGGACAGTGGATACCAAGTTACAGATAGAAAATTTACAAGGAGATTTTGATAAGATATCCGAATGGGCTGTAAAATGGGGTATGTCATTTAATGTAGGGAAATGTCAAGTTCTGCATATGGGTTACAGGAACAGTGGAGCCGAGTACTGTCTGCAGGGAGTAAAGGTAAAGGAGGGAGAAACAGTCAAGGATCTTGGGGTGATAATTCATAGGGATTTTAAAATGGGTCACCAATGTTCAGCTGCATGTAAAAAGGCTAATAGGTTATTGGGGTATATTAAAAAGACTATAACTTCAAGGGATAAGAATATAATCTTGCCATTATATAAGGGTTTAGTAAGACCACATCTAGAATATGCTGTACAATTCTGAGCTCCATATATGAGAAAGGACATAGAATCAATTGAAAGGGTTCAGCACAGAGCTACAAAAATAATAAAGGGGCTAGCAAATTTCGACTATAATGAACGTTTAAGTAAGCTAAACATGTATACACTGGAAAGAAGAAGAAGGAGGGGGGATTTGATTCAGCTTTTCAAGTTTGTAAAACAAGGGGACACAGAGGGCTTAAATTTCAATAGGGATAACAGAACAAGGGGCCATGGGTATAAATTGAATATGACACATTTTAATCGGGATTTAAGGAAAAACTACTACTTTAATAGGGTAATAGACAGTTGGAACGCGTTGCCAGAAAATATAGTTAATTCAAAGGGAGTGTACGAATTTAAGACACAATTGGATAGTCTGTGGGAATTGGAGAATTCATAAACAAAGGACCAGCCTTGTTGGGCTTGAGCCTGTAGCTGGTCGTCAATATTTGTATTTGTATTTGTATTTGTATAATGTTAATGTTTTCCCACTAAGAATTTCATAACATTCATAATTTTTATTTGAGCCTGATTGTTGGTAATTGTGTTGGTGGCCCAAGCTTGGTAGTGCGTTATTGCTGGTTTCTTGAGGTGATTGCTACATGTGAGTGAACACTCAAAAATGTAATGATCTTAAGTGCCAATCTCCCCACAGATGCATTGGTCGCTGTTCTTTATTTTGAACCTTAACAGATAGCTAGGGAATGGGCCATGCCCAGTGTAGAATGCTATCAGGTTTGCTCCACAGGGCTGTCTTTCTTTGTTAACTTTAGGTAAAAACGTGAGATCTCGACGGCCTGTTTCCCCATTATCCCAGTCTTCCTGGGAATACTATCAAGTATAAACATTTCAAAAAGCACTTTGAGTTTGTTGTCTCAAGAACATTGCAATCATTTTTCAAACACGAATAGCCATTTATACTATTTTTTTTTTTAATATACACTCTAAGATAATCTATAATTCTAGATTCACTCTAGATTCTTTTCATCCTCTACAAAAATGTGGTCGATAATTTGCAAACATTTACCAGATTTCAAATTAAAAGCTTTAAGTGCCACTCGATGGTCTAGCAGAATCGATGCAGTCAAACAATTACGGTATCATCTCGAAAAAATATTTAATGCTTTACTGGAAATATCTGAGAATTCGTTGGAATGGGATTGTCCAACATCTCACAAAGCCCATTCGCTTGCTTTGAACATTCAAAATTATAGATTTATTTTCTCGGTTGTAATTTGGTTCGATATTTTAAAAGAAATTAATGCTTTGAGTAAAATGATGCAAAGCCCCACAATAAATACTCAAATCTACACAAATATGTTAAATAAGTTGATTGATAAGTTTACAGAATATCGTACGGATGAACACTTTGAAAGGGTGTAAGAAGAAGCTACCAATGTGGCTCACGAACTCAATGTGGAAACAGATTTCCCATCAATAAATACAATTCGTCCAAGAAGAAAACCAACACAATTGCAATATGAACATAGTGATGAAATTTTACTAGACCCCAAAATCAAATACAAAGTAGAGTTTTTATTCAGAATCCTAGATCAGACATTAACTTCTTTAAAGGATAGATTCGAGGAGTTAAAAACATTTACCTATGTATTTGTCTTTTTCAGCAATAACTTATTTAATTACTCTAATGATGACTTAATGAAACATTGTAAAGATTTAAATCTGAAGCTTAAGGACGATTCTAGTGAAACAGACATTGACGGTATTGATTTGTTTAATGAAATCAATGCTTTAAATTTGCATTTCCCAGAAAATCAGTCTAATGATCCACAAACCCTATTACAATATCTTTTTTACTAATGACTTAATTTCAACATTTCCTAACACAGCAATAGCGCTAAGAATATTACTTACATTGCCGGTTTCAGTTGCATCTGGTGAAAGGTCCTTTTCAAATTTAAAAATTATAAAAAACTATTTAAGATCAACAATGCACCAGCAAAGACTAAGTAATTTAGCCTTAGTTTCAATTGAACATGAAATCTTAGACAGTTTGAATACAAGAAAATTTATAGCAGATTTCGCAAACATAAAAGCAAGAAGAGTTCAATTTCTGTAGATCAATATTTATATGGTTTTATAGGCTACACAGTACCCTAAAAAATACAAAAATATCGGAAAATTTTTTTTTGCATTTTTTGATTGCCCATACAGTTGGGAAGCTTGCCTCAAAATTCTAGATCTGATATCCAATTAGTTTTAAAGATATTTGAAATTTTCTGAGTGTTGTCAGTGTCAAAATTGGACAGCATAGAGGAGGGGGCGTGGTTAAATTCGTTTTTTTATAATATAATTTTATATTCTTACAATTAATTAAAATATTTTAGAATAAAATCAATTCCTTTGGTGAAAAATGGCTATTATTTTCAACTTTCACTACTAAAATCGTATCTGTTAGTTTATGTTCTGCGTTCTCTTCTGAGTCTCATTACTAGCTAACCAATATTGATAAAAAGGTCTTTTTCAAAACCAATATTTGGTTACGATTGTTATATATAATATATTATAATCAAAATTTGATAAATATTTGGTATGAAAATATTTTGTTAGTATTAAGGTAAATAATTTGTCGCTGCCGTAACATATGGTTTTCATCATAGGTAAACATAATATTTTGAATTAAAAAAAATATATTCAATCACATTGAGTGAAATTAGTGTTTTAGTGCATTTTATAAGTTGGTAAATAACATATTAAAAAATTAGACCTCTACATGTATTATTAGTTTTTGTTTTATGACTTCAAAAACTTAAAATGCATTTTTCTTAGACTTTTATTTTTGTGGATGCAAGTGTTTTCAATTCCCTAAGGCTTTTTTTCTGTACAAGATACAGTCTAGAAATTTTTTTAGATACTTTCATATATATGTACTATAAAAGTTAGAATGGATTAAGGTCCTGAGAGTTCTAGTAATTTTTTTTTAAATGTCAAAGTTAATATTTTTAGAATTTTCCTGTTTTTTTCAGGTTTAGCTACAAAAATAATTATTAAAATTCAACAACGAAACTGATGGTCAATTCCATACTAACTTTTGTTCCCAATTATCCAAGAAATACAAATCACTTGAAATAACTAAAAAATATTAAAAATTGAATATTTTATAAAAGTTTAAAAAAACTTCAAAATTTTCAATTTTTTTTTAACTTTTAAAATAATGATCCTTGTTAAATTGACTTTTTTTTTTATTGCATTCAGTTTAGTAATATAAGGCGAAAAAAAAATCATTAATTATTTTTAATGTCACCGTCTGTAGAAAACTTTTTTGAAAAAGGGTACTATGCAGCCTTAAGTAAACAAAACTAACTAAGTAATAAAAATAAATAGTTTTTCTTTGTAAATATTTCTTTTCTTTTTTCACACACTTATGAGTCAACACTACAGAGCCTTTCTGGCAAGCTCAGCGTAGGTAGTCGTAGTTAAACAGGGGGCGGCATAATCTATATTGCACACGGGCGTTCAAACAGCTTTTAGGCGGGCCTGTGTATAGGAAATACGTTCCACCACGAAAATACTACCGCCCCCTACATTTCACTTGACAAAAACCTCAGACTTTCGTGATGCCTTCCTTTAAAATGTTCTCGTGACTTTGAGTAAAATATTTTAAGGGCCAGTTCTTAATTTGTCGACTCTTGTCAGGTGCATTCTCCATGAGTTGTCAGTAAAACTTCCATTGCGTGTCTGTTACTTGAAATTGTATGTCTTGTGTCTGGTACAACATGGCAAAAGATGGCCCTTGAGACATAAAATCCCAAAACAACCAACAACCAATCTTATATATATATATAATTTGTCCAGATACTTTTATTTTCACTTCGGGTCTAAAGATGTAGGACATTCGTGCTGCCATCTACATGACATCTAGGTAATGAAAATTATTTCATATTTAAAACTGAAATAAAACTTACCACATAAAAATTATAGTAAAAATTATTTTAAAAAGTTCTCAATTAAAAATCTCGGATTGGGAACTTCAGTAAAATCACCTTAATCTTTAAACTACGGTCAGTACAGCAGTTGTACCCAGTGTTGCAAAGGGTGGAAAAAAACCCGGTTTATTCCCGGGAATAAACCCGGTTTTTTGGGAAGAAAATTTTGAAAACTTCCAAGAATTTTGAAATTTCGGGAATTTTGAAAATTTTTAATGTTTTGTCTGCAAGACAATAATATTTTTAGAAACTCCTTAATAGTTCATAACAGCAACTTCAAACATGTACTCTTTTGGCGGGCTCTAACAACTGTTTGCATTGATAATTTCAATTTTAGAAAATTTTCGTTTTAAAGAAATAGAATATCATTTATGCCTACATTTTTCCATCTTGCAATTTACAAAAATTGAAAGGTAAATATTAATGAGTATTTGTGGATATTACTAGTACTAATAGGCGCATGCGAAAACAATATTTTTGAGCTAAATCTTTTTTGTCAATGAGCCATAAGAACAAACTTTTTAAGTGAACCCTTGTGTGCATTCAAACCTTTGCATAGTTCTGACTATATATTCTGAACCTTTGAATAATTCTCTGCATTGGCTGTTTCCTATTTATTTTGCCATCGTTTTATGCAAATTGATATCCCAGTGAATTAATAAGTTTCTTTGACTAGCCCTTTGAATGTGATTATATTCTAATTTTAAAACTTTAATTAGCAATTGATAAAGCTATCTTCCCAACATAAAATCAGGTTTTTACTATGCATAAGAATAGTTGGAAATTTAAAAATCTAATTTGATATTTATTGGAATTCTGAGCATTTTGTTTTTAAATTTTGATTTTGGTGTTTTTACTCAACAGTTTCATGCATGAACTAGAAACATTGAATTTCATGAGTTCAGATCAATCTATATAAGTAATACTTATAATGCAATACTAAGAGCATCTTAGTGAATTTTAACCTGCTATGTTTTGTACCTTTGACACCAGGGATACTTCTCCCCAAGGACTTTATTCGCTATATTGAACGGCACGACAGCGTATGGCCAAAAGCCCTTGAGCTGGGCGCAGGATAAAAAAAAAATTTTATTGGGAACTCAAGCATTTCAAGTTTAATTTAGTGTTCGATTTCATACTAATGGGATGATTTGTGTTCCAGATAATTGTAAGACCAACTTCAACAGTGTGGAGTCATTACACATCAGAGTTTGGTCATGGCAATAAAAAGACTTCTAAATGCAGGTATTGCCACAAGAAGTATCTGGTACCAAATGCTACTCAGATGGCAAAGCATTTAGAAAAATGCGTTAAAAAACCCCAAATAATGTCTTTTCCTATATATTCTTTGGCAGATGCCGATGAACCTTCAGTTACTATGGGATCCCAAGAGGTGATAACGGACGTTGAAACTGTGTATATGGATCCAGGACTATCAGAATCTACAAATAGATCCTCTTGTTATTGCATTATTTTTCAGCTATTAATCCCTCATAAAAGGCTTACAAGTGCCGGTGCCGAATTGAATCATCAGTAAAGTAGAGAGTAAATTGTAACTGCTTTATATAAAGATAATATGAAATGTTTACAAAAGTATTGTTTTTGATGCAGACATTCATCTTATATTTTGCTGCTAGGTCTCGGAACAAAACCATCACATCAACATTCATCTGGATTTGGATATAAATGCTAATGTTGTTTATACAAAAAAAAAATTTCACCCAAAAAAGAAAATTTAAATTTTATTGAAACAATTTTCCAGGTTGTAGTTTTATATATATGGGGTTTTCTCTTTATAGTTTTACTTAGCATCAAATCAAAAGAAGTCACACAACGTGAAAAAATGGTTGGTTTAGTTTATTCCCAATGTTCCCCAAAGTTCCGGGTTTATTCCCCAAAATTCCCGTGTTTATTCCCCTCTTCCAAAATTCCCGGGTTTTTTGCATCACTAGTTGTACCTTGATCGTGCCAAGAAAGAATTTATTCTGCGGCCAGGTACATTAGTTGTACCTTGAAAGTTATGAGATTCGCGCAAACGAAAAATTTAGACTACGGCCGTGACAGCAGTTGTACCTTGAAAGTTATAAGAATCGCGCCAAGAAAGAGTCGTGCCAGTTTTATAGTATCTATAGCAGTAGTCAAAAGGTTAATTCAGAAAATTTTCTTTTGTCGCATATGTCATGACCTAGCCGATCAACCGGTCTGGTGGGAAAGGTAATTTGATAATTTTTTATTAACGTCGAACTAGAGCAACACAGCGGGCTATGTGGTGGTAAGGGTGTTAGCCTCTAGATCGGAAGGTTCCTGGGTTCCCAAAGTGTGTGCCGCGGCACCCTGGGGTGCTACATAGAGAGATTAGGGGTGCCACGAAGCGCCCATGATATCTAATCTCATCAATTGCTAAGCAAAAGGTAATTGGTAATTTTTAGTTAACGTTGTACTAGAGCAGCACAACGGGCTATTGACGACGGTCCGGGATCAGTCTCTTAAGGGAAAGATCCGAGGATAACACCTCGTAATTTTGAACCACGGTCAGATGACGAAGCAACACCTGAGCTGGCACCCCACTCTCCAAACGCTAAGCAAAACGTGCTGTGGTCGTTGTATAGTTGTCAGCCGTGTTCTAAAAAAGCTGTATCTACTCATTTTTCATAAAAATGGAAGATTCTTTTTAAGAAGAAAAAAAAACCGACAGTGCAAGAGTCATATTGGTCATGCATCGATAAGTGGCGTGCGTGGTTACGAAGACAACTACTTGGATTTTGGCTTCATTTCAATAGAAGTCAACGATGAAGAAACAGAGCAGTGTGTGGATCTGTTCTACAGTTTTATCAACCGAGAGCATAAACCCAGGTACGTTGAGGCGGCACCGTAAAAAAAACTCATCCCGGCATGGTCGACAAACCTCGTGAATATTTTAGCAGAAAATGAACGATTAGTACCAACAGAAAAATGTTTTCACTAATGTGTGTATATATATATATATATATATATATATATATATATATATATATATATATATATATATATATATATATATATATATATATATATATATATATATATATATATATATATATATATACAGGGTGTTTCAGTGAACCGTTTCAGAACTTCTAAGAGGGGTAGGGTACATCCTGACAACTCGAAATCATATAGCAATGTGGGGTCGGAAATGCTTTCCTGAAGCGGTGTTGTACACAGAAGCACCGTAAAGAAAAGAGACCGTAAGAGAGAAATCGTTTTAATAATACATGAAAAGAAGCAAAAGGTACATGGATTAAAGTAAGTGTTCGAAGTTTCTTCCACGGGCTACAATGCACGCCTCATATCTCCGACGCATGGACATCCGAACATTCTGGAATACTCCAGGCATATCTCGAATTTCTCCGGCAGCTACTGCAATTCTTGCAACCAGCTCCTCAACATTGTCAACAGGGGTGTCATAAACTAGCGATTTCAGATGACCCCAGAAATAAAAATCAAGACATGTTAGGTCGGGTGACCGAGCAGGCCAACGCACAGGACCACCACGTCCGATCCACTGCTGACCAAATGTGACATCCAAGTAGTTACGAACATCTCCGCTATAATGGGCAGGGGCTCCATCGTGTTGGAACCACATTGTCTGTTGCGTCGATGCAGAAATCTGTTCATCTCTCAAAAGTTGTGGCAATACTTGCTGCAGAAAGAGCAAGTAGTTAGGTCCGGTTAGACGAGACGGTAACAGGTAAGGTCCGATGAGGTGATCTCCCATAATACCGGCCCATACATTGACCGAAAATCGAATCTGTGCTGCACGACGTCGTATTGCATGCGGGTTCTCGACCGCCCAGATATGGTCGTTATGCGTGTTGAAAATTCATTCCCTTGTGAAGGATGCCTCATCGGAAAACAACACTTCAGCAGGAAAAGGGGGATTTGTAGCACATTTTCCAAGGTACCACTGTGCGAAAGCAATACGAGGTGCATAATCCTCCGGTTGCTGTGTCTGGACACGCTGCACGTGAAACGGATGCATGTCTTCTTCTCGGAGAATCCTCCAGACGCTGTAATGGGAAACCCCGACTGCGTTTGCTACACTTCGTGTACTCGTTCTTGGATTCCCCTGTACATGCTGCAGCACATTCTGTTCGACGTCTGCAGTCCGTGCTGTTCTTACCCTGTCCCTGTCAGCTCTTTCTAATGAACCTGTATCAGCTAACCTCTGGTGCAGTCTTGCAAAGAAATTATGACTGGGGATACGCCTCGTCGGATATCGTTCCGCGTACAAACGCTGTGCGGCTGGCCCACTACAATTTTCAGCCCCGTACGCCAAATGCATATCGGCTAACTCTGCCATCGTGTAATCATCCATCCTACTAACTTGGCGTTCTTGTGCGAAATGAAGATTCCCTACACGAAAGCTCGGGATTTTCGCACACCGCCATCTATTGCGTCAGGAAAGCATTTCTGACTGCCCATTGGTATATGATTTCGAGTTGTCAGGATGTACCCTACCCCTCTTAGAAGTTCTGAAACGGTTCACTGAAACACCCTGTATATATATATATATATATATATATATATATATATATATATATATATATATATATATATATATATATATATATATATATATATATATATATATATATATATATATATATGTAGGAATACTAGACAACGGTAGTTGTCTACTAGTCTGGAAAGAACTCATTATAAGAGCAACGAGACTGGTAGGAGTCAGTTGTATTGTAGTAGGAATGCAAGGCAAGACTGTCACGAGCCATTCACATTCTGGTATTCAGTTACGAGAAAATTAATAGAACAGACACTTTTTTCCCCTGGACGCCATTGAGAGCTGACGTATTTTTTCCGAGCAGAGACGACTGCTGCCGATAATGACGGAACTTTATTGAAATATAACTCAACTGTACATAATAATTGTATATATTTATTCATTAAATGTCAATGTGCTGTAAGATTCGAAGTCTTTAATATAGACCTTACCAAACAGAACAACACGAATCTTACATATATATATATATATATATATATATATATATATATATATATATATATATATATATATATATATATATATATATATATATACATATGTATATATATATATATATATATATATATATGTATATATATATATATATATATACGCTTACAAACATCCATGCACTTACCCGGATTCAAACCAGGAACCTTCTGATCTGGAGGCTAACACAATAACCACCAGACCGTTTGGTCGGCGAGTTGGTGTGGAAGTTTGGAGAGTGGTGTGCCAGCTCAGGTGTTGCATCATCATTTGACCGAGGTACAAAATTACGTGGTGTTGTCCTTGGTTCTTTCTTTTGGGTTGATTGATCCCGGAACGTCGTCAATAGCCCCATTGTTTTGCTCCATTACAACGTTAATTAAAATAACTACCTACCCCTATCGGGGCAAATAGCCCGTTGTGTTGCTCCAGTGCGAGGTTAATTAAAATGCCAAACAATCTAAAGTACTAAACCTTACCGGTGTACACAGCTTCGGGATAATCCCGGACAGTCGCCAAAAGCAATTTGTGTTGATCCAGTGTGACGTTTATTAAATACCTACCGGTGTAAACAGCAAACTACCAAAAAATGAAAAATTGCTTCCGGTTATGAACTGTCCTTAAATTTTGTTTTACTTTTAGGGGGGCGTTTTATGTTAATTCCTCATCCACACATCCAACACTAATTTATTCGTGCAAAACAATTTGAATCAGATTTCATGGAGCATTGTATATGTTACCGTGAAAGACCAAAATTGGAGAATGTCAAAATTCACTTGGAGGATGTCAAGATTCACTTGGGGAATGTCAAGATTCACCTAGTCGCTTGGTGTATGTTCTAAATATTTGTATAATATCGTCATTTCTCACTTACACCGGCTAAGTCGACATTCACCATGCATTGATGGTGAATGTCGAATAAAAATATTTTTGTTACGTTTATAAATCATACTTTATTATTAAAACGTATTATGATATACACTGAAGAGCCAAAACATTATGACCAACCACTCAATAACGCGTTGCGCCTCCTTTGACCTGCAAAACAGCTGCAACTCCCCTGGGCATAGATGCCACAAGTTCTTGGTACATGACTGGAGACAGGTTGTACCAAATGTCGAAGCAGCGGTCACGCAAAATCGAGATATTCGGACATGGTGGTGTTTGAGCTCTGAGCTGCCGCTCCATGACACCCCAGTTGTACTCTATCGCATAAAGATTCTGTCGCAAAGGTCTGTTCTACCCCAACTACGGGCCCCAGAGTCGGCCATGAGAACGTCCCCCAAAGCATAATACCGCCACCACCAGCCAGTGTATGAACAGCTGGTCTCTCTCTCTCTCTCTCTCTATATATATATATATATATATATATATATATATATATATATATATATATAGAGAGAGAGAGAGAGAGAGAGAGACCAGCTGTTCATACACTGGCTGGTGGTGGCGGTATTATGCTTTGGGGGACGTTCTCATGGCCGACTCTGGGGCCCGTAGTTGGGGTAGAACAGACCATGAACGCTGCAAACTATCTGAACATCATTGCGGATCAGTTGCACCCTTACATGGCGTCTGTATTCCCAACTGTAAATGGAATCTTCCAACAGCAAAACGCCCCATGCACAAGGCTCGGATTGTGTTGGAGTGGTTCTAGGAGCATACTGATGAATTCCATATAATGTCCTGGCCACCTAACTCGCCGAATCTTTATGCGATAGAGTACAACTGGGGTGTCATGGAGCGGCAGCTCAGAGCTCAAACACCACCATGTCCGAATATCTCGATTTTGCGTGACCGCTGCTTCGACATTTGGTACAACCTGTCTCCAGTCATGTACCAAGAACTTGTGGCATCTATGCCCATGGGAGTTGCAGCTGTTTTGCAGGTCAAAGGAGGCGCAACGCGTTATTGAGTGGTTGGTCATAATGTTTTGGCTCTTCAGTGTATATCATAATACGTTTTAATAATAAAGTATGATTTATAAACGTAACAAAAATATTTTTATTCGACATTCACCATCAATGCATGGTGAATGTCGACTTAGCCGGTGTAAGTGAGAAATGACGATATTATACAAATATTTAGAACATACACCAAGCGACTAGGTGAATCTTGACATTCCCCAAGTGAATCTTGACATCCTCCAAGTGAATCTTGACATTCTCCAATTTTGGTCTTTCACGGTAACATATACAATGCTCCATGAAATCTGATTCAAATTGTTTTGCACGAATAAATTAGTGTTGGATGTGTGGATGAGGAATTAACATAAAACGCCCCCCTAAAAGTAAAACAAAATTTAAGGACAGTTCATAACAGGAAGCAATTTTTCATTTTTTGGTAGTTTGCTGTTTACACCGGTAGGTATTTAATAAACGTCACACTGGATCAACACAAATTGCTTTTGGCGACTGTCCGGGATTATCCCGAAGCTGTGTACACCGGTAAGTTTTAGTATTTTAGATTGTTTGGCATTTTAATTAACCTCGCACTGGAGCAACACAACGGGCTATTTGCCCCGATAGGGGTAGGTAGTTATTTTAATTAACGTTGTAATGGAGCAAAACAATGGGGCTATTGACGACGTTCCGGGATCAATCAACCCAAAAGAAAGAACCAAGGACAACACCACGTAATTTTGTACCTCGGTCAAATGATGATGCAACACCTGAGCTGGCACACCACTCTCCAAACTTCCACACCAACTCGCCGATCAAACGGTCTGGTGGTTATTGTGTTAGCCTCCAGATCAGAAGGTTCCTGGTTTGAATCCGGGTAAGTGCATGGATGTTTGTAAGCGTATAGTGTAGAGGCGACTGGTGCACCTTGAATCTGTCATGGCCGAAAGTCCTCACGTTCGGTTTGTGTGGAAGTCGTCAATTGCCCGTTGTTTTGCTCTAGTACGACGTTAATTAAAATTGCTTTACCTTACCTTACACTATTTTCCTTAAGGGGTTAGGTACCTTTTAAATGTCAAAATATGCAAAAAAAATCACTACATTGAAAATCTTAATATCTCTATGAATAAATTATTTACATAAATGAAATTTTGTATTCAGATTTTAACTACCTTTATCTTTTGTAAACTATTTAAAAAAATTACTACCGCTTAAATATATTGTAAATTGGACCAAAATGAAATGCATTGTTTTTGTTGTTAGAATATTATATGGTGCATTGCGCGCAGTATTCTGAGCAAAATAATTATTATTCTGACCTAAATTTTTAAATATATGCTTAAAAATATATAATATAATTACAATAACAAACTCTTGTATTTTTTTTTTTTAATTTCTTACAAAAAATATTTTAATAAAAAAAATTGAAATTTTTTCTTTTTTTTAACACAATTTTTTTTTTTAAACTTTCAACAGGATAGACAAAAAAGTTGATCATTTTAAACTTATATATGGTTTACATAATCAATTAAAATTTCATGTAATTCTAACCAACCATTCCGGAGAAATCTTGCGCGCAAGTGGCAAAATCACAGTTTTGAGATATCGTCGTTAAAAACAATTCGCTTGTGAAATTCTTTCGCATTAAAGGAAGGAAACAAATGAAACTAAAAGTGGAAGTCAAATACATTGTTCCCAGATAAAAAATAAAATTAATTAAACAATGTACATGGAGATGGCTTTAGTAATATAGAGCGTAGTCAAATTATACATTTTTGTGATCACTGATATCGACGAAGTACAAAATGTAAACAAACCATTTGGTACTAAATTGTTTGATTAAGGGCTTCACTCTTTTAACCATAACTTCCGTTCTAGAGTGAAATTTTACACCAGGTTTGTTTTAAAACGTTACTAAGAAACAGAGCATTAAAATTAGATCAGATTAATTTTTTTGATTTTTTTTGAAAATTTAAAAGGTACCTAACCCCTTAAGGGACTGATCCCGGACCATCGTCAATAGCCCGTTGCGTTGCTCTAGTACGATGTTAACTAAAAATTATCATTACCATTACCTAGAGTGCCTATATAATAAGAGTGTCGACAAGGGACGAAATTTGGCCTAATGCGCATGCGCTGCAGCCATTTTTCTACAAGAATCTTCTCAAAGTAGGTTACTGGGTGAATTAATATATCATTTCAGGGAGAACAAAAAGCATATGATTTTTAAAAAAATGTATACATTCGGTGTAAATGAATCATATACACGCACAATTACATGCGTAATTGATGAGATGGATAACACAACGCGCTAACTGAGATTGCGGGAAACACTATGTTGTTAAAAAAAAGCTATTTACTTAAAAATTCTTCAAATAAACATTCTAGAACACGAAATGGAACATGAATAAGCTATATATTATTTTTAATTTAATATACACACGTTTTTCTCGAACACCCAAAAAGTTCCCATGTTAAGTCTACGGGAGCTAGGAAAAGACCGTCTCGGGCGGTAGAAAAGGTCTCTAAGCCAATCAGAAAGTGTTTCCCATATGTCGCCACTCTTATTATATAGGCACTCTACCATTACCTTACCTTACGGAGGACAACACCGCGTTATTTTGAACCACGTTCAAATGACGAGGCAAAACCTGAGCTGGCCCTCGAAGGCCTATTTACAATGGTAGTAGTAGTTTGTTAGATTTTTAATTCACGTCGAACAAGAGCAGTACAACGGGTTATTGATTACGATCCGGGATCAATCCCCTAAGGGAAAGATTCAAGGACAGCACCACGTAATTTTAAACCACGGTGAGATGTCGAGTCATCACCTGAGCTGGCCTCGAAAGCCTATTTACAACGGAGAACTCACTCACCACAGAGAAGTAGTATACAGAGGGTTCACTGCCATAGGAAGCAATGGACTTATAAATAACATGGGAAATCGCATAGACGCTGGCGCCCTTGGCGGGGGCGCCGGACCCTACTATAGCTTTGGATCTAGACCTCGTTTCCATAACAACCAAACTAGTTTTCCATAACAACCGAACTAGGTTTCCACAACACCTATCTCAGGCTATTTTATTTTTTCGAAACCCAATTTGCATTTTTGATTTAAAGCTAAATATTATTTAAATATTCTTTAGCATAAATGCTTCAAAATAGCGCTTTTTTAATGTCTTCTGAACTTAAAAAACCCTTTATTTATGAAATTTTACTAATGTATGAACTTTTTTATTTCATTTTAGTTTATTCTTTTATGTGAATGCTTCTTTAAAAAATGATTCCAAAACATGTTTGACTTGGAAAATTGTTGATCTCTGTTGGTAGTCTGAAATATTATTTAAACGCAAAAAAAAACATAATAAATTTTTTTTATTAACTTAATCAGGTACATCATTTATTTTTGAACAAATTATACCATTTGAAAAAGGAATAGAAAAGAAGTACTGTTTATGTAGAAGTCTCGTCGAAGCTCATTTAGTAGTAAGTCACACGACCAAGTGATAGTGGACTGTATGAATTTTATTGTTGAATCATGAATTCAATCACCAATACACAATTCTTCCCTGTGAAGAATATAACACAGAAGGGTATTGAACCCCAAGACAAAATCTCTCACGCTGCTGTCTCCCCACGCACTCAGATTACGAATACAAAAAGAAAGAAATTGGCGCCTAAAAAACTAAGATATTACCTGAACTTGTTCTGAATGTAAAAAAAGAACATAGTTCAGCTACTGTTACTCGCTTATACATATTTCTGTGTGATCCAACTAGAACAATTTTAACAAAGCAAACGAACAATAAAATACACAACAGGATATAAATGAATGAAATACTTTGGTAAAATAAGCAACTTAACCAGAATCGTAATTTGCCTGCCAAAGAGTAAAATTCATTGTTTAGCAAACATTATATTCATTGTCATTGCAAACAAGCTAACTCAAAGTAATTCACCATTTAGAGTAACAAATGAATGGATAATATTAATTTTATTCATTATTGGAGCTAAATCACAAAATGTTTTACCATTTAGTGTAGCAAATAAATAATAAAATACACAACAGGATACGACAATTTTTGTATCTCGAAAATGTTCACAGGGAAAGTTTGTATGTATGTAATTGTGTACTATACTGTCGACCAAACCATCGAGTATGATTTGCTCTTACGCTTATCCATTATGGGTGTTAATAAGCTTCTTGGTGTTAATAAGCTGGGGTGTTAATAAGCTGCTTCAATTATTAACATTTGGGCTCTGTTGGAGCTTGGTTTCTACGGTTGAATTGGCGAGCTGCAAGCTCGCCAATGAGGCGATAGCTTCACCAAAATATATCACGTCTTGGGCAGACGCTAGATAGCATTCGAACTAAGCGGACGCACTACTGTGCTCCCAACCTCTTGTATGGAAAGGGGGAATGCCCCAATCCAAATAATCGTGTAAATAGTTTATTAATTGTAAATAAATTTTACTTATACCTAGTAGCTATCTCTAGTCCCTCATACAGTCCACTATTTAAATCCAATGGCTAATGGAATTTTCCAGCGACCAGGTCCCCAATCACGTAGGCGGGACTTAGCCAACGGGCAATTTGGCCCCCTCATCTTTTGTTCCAGTGAGCCGGAGCTCATTTGACGGATATTATTTTAATTTGATTGAAATTCCTTGGATATAATTGTTCTCGAAGCAGCCCTCGTTATGGCTCAAACCCAAGTCTTTAGTTTGAATAGGCAAAAGGATGCCTTAGGAAACAAAACGATTAAACTAGAAACATATATTTCTGATTTTGAAGAACATTCAGGCAGTCTAATTGAACTGAATGTGAAGCTGAACACCAAGAAGGATGTGCAAAATAGTGTCGAACAACTCCGTGTGCGGTATTACAGACCTCCCCAAGAAGTGGACCTTACCGAAACCAACGATTCCCTAGATGAACTGGATAGCAGACTCGAACAAATTGAGGTAAGATTGAAATACCTTATTGATAAAATAGAAATGGATAGAAATGCCTTGAAATTAGATGAATCAAAATCAAAACTTGATGCTAACAAACATTTGAAAGTTGCAGTAAAGCTGCCGGAGATTCCATTGCCTCAATTTTCCGGCGAATGTGATGAATGGAGAAGTTTTAAACTTCAATTCCGTAACCTAATAGAGTATAACTCTCAATTAACTGATAATCAAAAATTGTATTATTTGCGTGCATCATTAAAGGGAGTTGCCAGACAAATCGAAACGTCTAATGACACATATTCATCTTTGCTCAAGGCTTTGGAAGATAGATATGAAAACAAAAGAGTTATAGTTGATACCCACATTCGCGGTATATTAAATGTATATTAAATGTATCCCAAAATAATGAATGAATCAGCCAAGGAGGTGAGAAACCCCATTGATTGTTTACTCAAGAACATTAGAGCTCTGAAGATCTTAGAATTCGAAAGAAATAATTTGTCTGACATTCTGTTAATGAACGTTATCTTTCAGAAACTGGATCTCGAATCAGCTAAACAATTTGAACTGACTTTGACATCCAATGAAGTTCCATCATTTGACGACTTCTTAAATTTCTTAGAAAAAAGAAGTCAAATTCTAGAAAATCTAAATAGGAATGCATCCTTAAATATCTCTAATAGAAATGTGCCCTACCAAATTAGCAAATCAAAAAACTTGTTTGCCAATTCAAATACTTCTTTTAATTATTGTGTACTGTGTAAGGGCCAGCATACAATACATAAATGTCAAATGTTTCAAAAAATGGATTTTTCTAAGAGATTCGAGCATGTTAAGAAACAAAACCTGTGTATCAACTGCTTGGGCAAATCACACAGGGTTTCCGATTGTAGGTCAAAATTGAACTGCTACCTTTGTGCCAAGAAACACCACTCGTTGTTGCATAGGAAACCTAATACAACCAACCCCTACCCCACAGAACAACAAAAACAAGAAAGGGAAGAAGGCTTGGTAGAGAGGAATTTTCCGCTGAGGGGAAGTGAAATCGTAAAATCGACTGTCGCAACTGCACAAGCTTCGTTAACGAATAGTTCCCCACTTGCTTATCTCACCAAGACTGTAATGTTGAGTACTGCAATGTTGAGTACTGCAATAATTTACGTCTTGGATTCGAACGGGGAAAATCGGAGTTTTAGGGCTCTTTTGGATTCGGGTTCCATGGCAAGTTTCGCCACCTTGGAATGCGCAAATCAGTTGGGGTTGAAGAAAGAAAGGATAAATGCGCCTATCAGTGGTTTAAATGGTTCTTCCCTCACTGTAAAAACAAAAATGTCTGGAAACATTTCGAACTCAAATGGAGATTTTGTAAAAACTGTAGAATTCTTAATCGTACCAAAAATAACCGACGTTACACCTGCAACATATTTAGATATCAAGCACGTCCGGTTAAATCAAAATATATCTCTAGCTGACCCCGACTTTTTTAAACCAGGTAAAATAGATTTGTTAATTGGAGCTGAATTATTTTTTGAACTTATGAGAGAGGGAAGAATTCGTACTGACGATAAGAGCTTGTTATTTCAAGAAACTGCTTTTGGCTATGTAGTTTCAGGGTCGCTACCTAGTGAAACTCCTACAAGGCAATATTGCCACTTGTCATTAGAAATGAACACATCTTTTCCCTTGGCTGCACCAGTTGTTTTGACAGACTTCTTCATGGATGACATCTTATCCGGAACATCGGACTTGACAACCGCAGGGGAATCGCAATCCCAATTGGTTCATTTGCTGAAAAAGGGAGGCATGAAATTGCACAAGTGGTGTGCCAGTGATCCTCAACTGTTGAAGGATATTCCAACAGAAGATCAAGAATACCTTTTTCACTCTTCTAAACCCACAGAAGTAAAACCAATAAAAACTCTAGGAATGTTGTGGGAACCACAAACAGATTGATTTTCCTATCGAGTTAAAATTGATGCAAGGGAGATCCTCACAAAACGTTCAGTACTCTCCACCATAGCAAAAATATTCGATCCTTTTGGGTTACTTGGTCCTCTCATTACAAGGGCAAAAATCTTTATGCAGCAATTGTGGCTGTTAAAAATCGATTGGCATGAAAGGCTCCCAGAAAACATGTCACGTGAATTGAATTGTTTCGTCTCAGCATTGAAACTAATAGAAGATATCAAGATTCCTAGATGTATTCGATATGGAGGCCGAATTATTGTTCATGGATTCGCCGATGCTTCATCCTTAGCATATGGAGCAGTAATTTATGTGCAGGTGATCTCTCAAGACCTCACAATTACTTCAACACTACTGTGTAGCAAATATCGAGTAGCTCCCTTAAGGACAATTTCCATTCCTCGCTTGGAATTGTGCGCTTCTGTCCTGTTGTCACAACTAATGGAACGGGTTTTGAATTCGTTACGAATGGAGGTTGATCGTGTATTCTTGTGGAGTGATTCTACTATAGTGCTCGCATAGCTCAAGAAATCATCGCATCAACTTAAGACATTTGTGAGTAATCGTGTTGCCACCATCCAGCGACTTACAGCGAACTATCATTGGGGGCATGTAAGCTCTGAAAACAACCCTGCTGACATTATCTCTCGTGGATTAGATGCCAAGGACATAATTCAAAACAAGAAGTGGTGGAATGGTCCAGAATTCTTGCAACAAGAATTAACTATTTCTGAAGGTGATATTCGTGGCACTGAGGATCGTGCATATATCAAGGAACTGAAACTTTCACCACAGTGTACATTGACTTTGACTAACGAGAATTGCTTTCTAATCGATAGTCTTAAATCCTCTAATAGTTATTTGAAATTGATTCGTATGGTAAGCTTTATTTTCAGATTCATTCACAATTCCAGGAAACCTGGACAAAAATTTGATGGACCCCTGTCAGGGTCGGAATTAAGGGAATCTGAGACGGTTTTATGTCGTATGGTCCAGAGGGAAGAGTACAGTGTAGAAATTGAGTCAATTCGAAAGGGTTTGTCTATCTCCAAAAAGAGTAAGTTAAGATTTTTAAACCCATTCCTAGATAAGGACGATCTTTTGAGAGTTGGTGGACGTCTTGATCAATCAGATCTTCCATATGATACTAAATTTCCAATAATTTTGCCAGCAAGGCATATATTGAGCAAATTGATTATGCGATATTTCCATGTTAGAAACTTGCATGTAGTACCTCAAACTTTGCTCAATTCAGTTCGACAAAAATTTTGGCTCATTAATGGCAGAAATATGGCTCGAAGTATTGTTCGAGAATGTATAACGTGCTTTAGGCAGAAACCAATTACTATGGATCAAATCAAGGGAGTTCTACCCTCAGAGAGAGTAAACCCTGGATCACCCTTCAATATAAGTGGAATGGATTTTTGTGGTCCATTTCGCATAAAATATAAGGGTCAAAGAAAGGGGATTTTACATAAGGTTTATGTTGCCATTTTTGTCTGTTTCGTGACAAAAGCATTTCATTTAGAAGTTGTCTGGAATCTAACATCAGAAGCATTGATAGCGACTTTGAAGATATTTTTCTCTAGAAGGGGTAAGGTTGCTAAATTATATTCGGATAACGCTAAAAACTTCGTAGGAGCCAATTTCGAATTAAAACGTCTACACAATCTTGTACGAAATCTTGATGACAATCTAGCCGATTACTTATCCTCTGAGGAGATTGAGTGGAAATTCCTTCCTCCTAGAGCCCCAAATTTTGGAGGGTTGTGGGAGGCAGGATTAAAATCTTTTAAGTACCATTTGCGAAGGACGGTTGGGAATTCAACCCTTACTTGGGAAGAATTTTATACTGTAACAATTCAAATAGAGGGAATTTTAAATTCCAGACCAATAATGCCTATGTCATCAGATAGTAATGATTTTAACGCATTAACTCCAGGGCATTTTCTTATTGGTCGAACCAGATATCGTTCCACAGGCCGATAATAGATTATCTAGATGGAAGAGAACTACAAAAATGGTTCAGTTAATTTGGAAACACTGGCACCGTGATTATTTAAGCCACCTTCAACAGCGCTCGAAATGGCAATTTGAAAAGAACAATATTACTATAGGAACATTAGTTTTGGTAAAGGAGGAAAACCACCCTCCTTGTAAATGGGTTTTAGGAAGAATTATGGAGGTCATACCAGGTCCTGATCAAAGGGTGAGAGTTGTAAAGGTACAAACACTAAGTGGCCTTTACAAGAGATGTATTTCTAAAATTTGTATTTTACCCATATCTCATGATAACTGAAGTATTCATATGGTATTGTGAACATAGGTTACCTAATAATGCAACTTAATTCATGTAGTAATAAGTAGGTGTGTTACGGATACCCAACACAATAATTTTGCAAATTTAGATTTTTTTTTGTATTTCACTTGTTTCTTTAATTTAATGTTGTTTATGTGCCAGTGTGATGTACATATTTTACCATTCATTTTTCTCTAATGCTACATTTTTAGTATTTGTTTTGTATCTCATGTTGAATGTAAACATTGCAACGCCGGGCGGGATGTTGGAGCTTGGTGTCTAAGGTTGAATTGGCGAGCTTGCAGCTCGCCAATGAGGCGATAGCTTCACCAAAATATATCGCGTCTTGGGCAGACGCTAGATAGCATTCGAACTAAGCGGACACACTACTGTGCTCCCAACCTCTTGTATGGAAAGGGGGAATGCCCCAATCCAAATAATCGTGTAAATAGTTTATTAATTGTAAATAAATTTTACTTATACCTAGTAGCTATCTCTAGTACCTCATACAGTCCACTATTTAAATCCAATGGAATTTTCCAGCGACCAGGTCCCCAATCACGTAGGCGGGACTTAGCCAACGGGCAATTTGGCCCCCTCAGGCTCTAATCAATAAATTTTGGCACTCATAGCAATCAGGTTAAAAAGATTTTTGCCAAAACCACAGCAAATACAAGCAATGACATTGAGCTACATATATTAGCAGGGTGGCATGGCAGAGATTCATTGATCCGTCTTCCACAAAGGTATCATTGATAATCGTGCTCATGGATATCCGATTAAACTGGCTAAAATCGACCGATACAAGATCACCATTACCCACACAATTTGAAATATTGATTTTTAAAAAAAAATTATGTATGACCTTATGCATGCCTTGGCAAAACTGATAACTATGGCAACTTTTTTGTTGCAGTAAAAATGGGAAAAGTTGTATTTATCATTCCCTAAAGTTGCATTTATGGAAATGAAGTTGCATTAATTTTTGAAACACTAACATCTAAAATAAATTATTCGCAAAACATTAAAAAGTTAAAAATATATTGACAATTTTAGTCGTGTACAACAGTATTATAATACATCATTAAATACAGAAGAATGTTGAATGGCCGATCCTTGGCCAGTAATTTCTTTAACATTGAAAAAGCCGCAGTCATATAATGTACTGTATCGGATAGCAGAAGCGCAAAATCCTTTCGCTCAACATTCAGAGATTTTAAAACGTCATCTACAAGGCGAGCAACACATTGATCATCGACACTCACCTCGCAAACTCTGCAGTCGATTACTCAAGTTTCCTCTGGGTTATCAAGAGTACCAACCAATGTGTTAAAAGTACTTCTTGCCATTAATTTCACTTTCGTTTGTGAGGACGAACACCTTCTTTCCATGAACTTTTTGTTTGATCCGCAATACTTTGGTGTTCGCAAGATGATGCACGTGATCGAAGGGTTGATTCAGAGAAAAAATGAAATAGTAATTTTATATTAATTAATTATAAGCTAAATTTTAAAAAGTTGCAAGTGGTTGCATTTATGCAGAAAGTTGCATTTATGTTGCGGTTATAACTTACTTGCAATACTCCCCATGTAGGAGAAATTTTGGTTTTTGTACTTAACATGTAGCGTAGAACGTGTGAAAAAAAAGTTGCATTTGTTGCAAAAAGTTGCCCTACTGATAACAATCAGGATTGCATCAAAAACCACTCCATCTTCTAATAGAGTAGAAAGTGTTTTCCAGACAATCTGGGTTTAAACAGTTAAACAGAAACTCAAATATCCTTTTACGACTTTCGACAATAACAAAGCAAAACAAGTCTTGCTATAAATTAAGTTGATTTGATTGATTTAGATATTCTAAACATTTCAAGTCTCTGAATTATTTGTTTGTGATTATTAGGAATTTTAAAGTCTATCCATTTTTTAGACATTCTACAGAAAAAAGTAGTTGTGTAGATTTGTGCTCTTTTAACATTATATACGTGTTAGTTTCAGGATATGTTGATTTAAATCAAGTTATTTTGTAGAAAAAATATCATTATTAAAATCAAAATTTTAAATTTAATTTTCTATTCTGTATTAAGTTTACAGTGAGTATCACACAAGAGCATTCAAATTTTGGAAAATTAGCTTTATAAATGTTGACATAAAACCGGTTATAATTCAGAAAAAGGTAAATTTTAATTACACAAAAACAGAATGTAAATAAAAAGATCAACAAATACGCAAAATGCATAATAGATAGAGCACAATTGTACAGAATTCTGAATACCACATGTTTCTTAAATTTAAGAACGATTGATTTTGATTAAATAAAAAATGCAGAAACTAACACTGAAAGATTTTTAAAAATTAGTTATCTTGGGCCAGTAGTCTTAAAATTAAATAGAACGATTTAATTTTTTTCCTTAATTGAGTTTTAAAATAAACGTTATTAATTTTACTTGATTGTAAAACGATTTTAAAAATGGCACATAATTCACATTAGTAGTTTCTAAGTTATGACTATATTTTCTGAAAAACCAAAGCTATTTACCTTACAACGGTTTTTATAGGCGGTAAACTTGAACAACGGCTTTTATTTTGATGATGGTATAGTATTTTTAATTAACATCGCACTCACTCTTGCATTGGAGCAACACCACTAAATTTATGTGACGGTTGGGGATCAACCTTTTCTGTTGATGGATAGTACAGTTTTTAAATAATTATTAAAATAATGCAAAGAATATTCAGCTGTATGACGCTACAAGAAGTCTGCCGATTAAAAATAGAAAATGGCTTCCGCTCTGGCTCTGATTGAAACATTTTAAACTCCGCCCACAATTAGGGACAGGGTCCCTCACTGGAGCGCTAAAAGCCTTTAGTGAACCCTCTGTATACTACTTCTCTGTGTCACTTACTATCTGTATCGTTTTGTAATCTGGCAACAAAAATGTCCATCTGTCCGGTAAAAAAAAGCAAACTCGGCAAATTCTGTTTATGCTGTCTGCACCGCATCGTGTTTGTTTACTTCCCTTCGTTCCGCTTTGCCACCGTAAAGATATGAAACAAAATTTAAGAAAATTTCATGTCGAAGTTTTAAACGTAATCATTCCTTAAAACTGCAAAAGCAACATTCATCATGGCTCAGAAGAGCCTTTTCTTAACTTATTTGCTGTGGATGTTTGGCGGAGTTTTCGGTCTTCATCATTTTTATTTAGGCAGAGATTTCCACGCACTAATTTGGTGGATGACCGCTGGTGGTTACTTTGGTTTAGGTTGGCTTCGAGATCTCTGGCGAATCCCTGAATATGTTAAAGATGCCAATGAAGACAGCTCGTATCTAGAAAGATTAGCTGAAAAAATGCGTAAGGAACCAAAACCGCCTTCTGGAGTCTTTAGGTATTTTGGACAGGTAACTGTTTCTGATGCATTTGGTTATTTGATAATGGGAGCTCTTCCTCGGGAACTGATACCGGATACCTATTATACAATTTTCGTTTCTCTTCTGGTACCTTTTGGTGTTGCTGCTGGTAAGTTACTAAAGTGTTCTTTTTCAAATCTTGATTTGTTTTAAGAACACATCTACCTCAAATATGTTTTGGGTCTTTAGAAATCGTAGAATTATTTTGATTGGTTTGTTAACACATAGTAAAATGAACAAATTTTTTTTGTGTCTGTTAAAATATATAAGAAAATCCAAAATAAAAATTAACTGAACATTATTGAGCTTGTGTTAGCAATATCCCTAAGCGTCTTAAACTTTTAAAATGAAGCAAAAGTTCTTTCTTCGTGGCCTTATGAAAAATTCTTAGATTAGCATGATTTTAAAGGACTAAAAATACAAGAGTAATTTTAGTAATAAGAGTTTTTAAGCCCACTGCAGAATTTCGCCTTACATGTTCTCAACTCCTTCATGTGGGGATGGTGTGATTTGGTTTTCATGGGTCAATTTTTGCTTCACGAGGTTAGCCCTAGTTTGATCTGTACCTTAAAGTGGATCCCAAACCGCTATTAACATTCAAACCAAAACCGAGAGACAGAGTGCCAACTACTTGACTATCAGGCCAGCTCATGTGGGGATGTCCTCTTAGGAACTGTACATGAGATGTTTATAAATTTAAGTAGCTGAAAGATTTCTCACATTTAGTGAATTAAATGTACAAGATAAATTGGATAACCCCCTCAGTCATGTTAAATATCCATTAAAAACCCCCAAACCAACCATGTTAAAAATCCTCTCCTTAAAAATGATTTCATAGACTGTTTAAACCACTTTTGTACTAAATCAACAAATATTTTGAAAAAAAATTAAAAATCATGTCTTCAAATATATACAAGACTAGAGTGACAAACCAAATCATTAAGTCTGAACATTGAGATATAGTTGAATGTATAGCATTTAAGGGACCCAAACTACTCTGACTATTTGTCAAAAGTATTAAATCGGTAACATTTGAATTCGTTCCCATTACACTTTCAAAATGAGCTGTATTATATAACAGTTATATCATGCTTGTGGATGTTCTCATCCTTTAGTATTTTCTATTCAATTTCTTAAGTAATTGGTCAATGGTGATGGTCTCAACTAACTTTTTTTTCCCTTTAGTTATGCACATCAGATGCACTTATTTCTTTCATTGGGTGAGTTCATAGATGTTTTGGTGTTTGCATGCCTCAAAGATGCTTCCCTGTGTTTGTACCATGCGTGTATTGTGCTGTCTTTTTTTGCTCTGTTCAAGACTGATCATTCTTGATATTCTTATTCTTTGTATGTTCCTTTAACACATGTTCTATTTGATCATTGAATTTATAAGCAACACCACAGTTGATAACTCACTTGTAGTAATTTTTGGAATATTTAAGAAAACACACAAGTGATACATGTAGTTTTTTCCCAATTAAGAAAATTCTTCACATAAAATTAAATAGGAAAGTTTCATGAAGTTTACCTGAATTCAAAATGTTTTTTCTTGTACTCCTTTTATTGCAAGAAGAACGTCTAGTCAATACTCAACTTCTCCCAATATTTTGTCCAACCATCGTCTCAGTGACGATCGTTGAACTGAGTAATTCAAAGTTTGAATATCAGATACTGGTGACACACTTTATCCACATTGTAGCACCATAAAGAGAAGGGTAATGTGTTCAGTGAATATTGCTTTCTTAATCAAGAAAAGACAACATCCTATATTTTCTCAAAAACGAATGAATTCTAGGGATGAGTGATTTTTTTTGTGTGGGTGTTTTGACAAATTAGACAGCAATGAAGAGACTGGACTTAATACAAGAATGTTATGAAATTTTATTAATACAATTTATAAAAATGAATACAAATTTATAAATTACTGCTCATGAACTTTCGTGTTTTCTCGTGTTTAGTTACTAGTGTTCTCGTGTTTAGTTACTAGTGTTCTCGTGTTTAGTTTTCTCTAGTTTTACTAGAGAAAACTCACTCCACACTTTCCTGTGTAATTGATTCTCCCACTGATAGAAAAGCGTATAAAGATTTTGTATTGCATTGAATAGTAAATTATGAGTATTTCTGGTGCCAGAAACAGTTAGGAGTCATTTGTTTTGCATTGTATAGTAAAAATAAAAGATGGGGACTTTGGAAGGTTACATAAAATTATGCACCCACAAAACTATAACATTATGCCAATGACTTGAACAATGACCAAATATGTTGCCAATGACTCGAACAATGACCAAATATACTACCAAAATCTCAACAAATTACCAAAAAAAATCTACTGGTCTATCTAAAGAATGACCTTTTATGGGGTTTTTTAACAAAAAAAACTGCAACTAATCCAAAAATCCTAAATGATTGAGGTCTGGAGGATTTTAGACTTTGTACTGTAAATAACTTAATTCATCAACTATTCAATAACTAATTTGCATTAATCAATATATTTACTACTTGTAACAAGCTCACTTTTACCTACTCTAATTTAATAACCAGATATTAACTGTGACATTCCAAGTAATTTTAACTGCAAATCAATAAAACTAAAAATAATTCTCTAAATGGAACTGTTTATGAGTAAATGTTATCTCACTATACTGTATATAATCCTACTATATCTAATATTTGTAAAGCCCATGTATAAAGGATTTATAAGTTTATTAATCTTGTTGTAAATATTGAGTTTGGATTTAACTAAATTAATTATTTTCATTAATGAGTTATGATTTCATTTAAGAGTCAACCAAAATGAACTACTTATAAAAGTATTTGTAATTTTGCAAAACTTTTTATGAAGACTTAATTTTTTTGCAATCCTCTTTGTTGTCAATTTTAGCTAAAATTATGTTTAAATGTATGTATCACTTTTTATTGATGTCCTTCAGGTGTGTATTTGGTTGGAAATGTTGGCCGTCAGGAAGGGAGCTTTTCCAGTGCACTTATTGGAGCTTATCTGACTACTCCATGTTATTTTTTTGTCAGCTCTCCGTTGTGCCTAACATCATTTGTATCTAGCGGTTATTTTAATTCCTACTCCAAGAAGTGGCGGAGATCACCCAAGCCCCATAGATCCCTAAGTCGTAGAATTGCTGTTCTTGCCTTTTATGGATCAATCTATTTATCACTTTGTGGTGCTTGGTGGTACTTTAGTTGCACCATAACTTCTCAGGATCAGGAACCAGTGAAGTGTAGAGAAGCTGCTAAGCACTTTTTCAAAAGTCCTATCTGGAAGGAGTTTGTGCATGTGATGCAGGAAATTTGGAAATGCATGCAAGAGCAAGGATGGAGAGAAGTTTGGCGACAGTTTATCGAGGCTTTTGACCCAGTTGGTGAAGCTAATGCCCTAAGGGTAAGTTGTATTTGTTTGAATGATCTTATGGCCATAAACCCAAGGAGTATAAATGTCTAAAAATACTCACAAAACTTATTAATTGAATAAATATAATAAATTTAGATAAACTTTATAATGAAAGTCGAATGAGGGTAAATGTAAGTTCAATTTGTACAGCTTTGCCAAACTAATTGATTTTCTTCCCTCTAGCGACATTTTGCCCCTTAAGGATTCATCCCGGAACATCGCCAATAGCCCAATGTGTTACTCAAGTGTGATGTTAATTAACTACCTACCCGACAACTTAGTACTCTTTAGTGATGGATATAGTTCTAACTTGGCATCATAACAAAATTAATACAAACTACTTACTGTATGTCTTTTACAAGAACTGTTCACATTAATGCCACACATGTCTGTTGTCATAGAAACACTCCTTAACAGGGATGTTAAGTCCTAGGGGTCGAACTGTGACTCAGTGAGTTTCCCCACTGTGCTAGCAACCTGTGAGTGGTTGGTGGTGCAGGTTCAATTCCTCCCTGCATGTATTTCTCTTGTCTACATCAGTAAAGCTTTCCTTGTGTGTATGTCGATTTACTTGACATTGTTTTATGCAGCTGTGTGTGTGTGTGGATCAAATATACCTTTTTTCATAAAACCCAATGGAACCAACTAACCTAGGGGTTCAAACCGGCTTGGTTCCCTAATCATGAGATAAATGTTACAATATGTGTATTGGGTAGCCAAATTTGACCTCGCTCCTTGGGTCACACGGCCAATATATAAGGAAGTAAAGGGCTCCCAGTCCAATGGGCTTGAACCTCTTACCCCCTCAAGTATTTTTATATTTGGGACTCATCTGCTCCCTGCATGAGGAATAGATATTACAACTATACTGACTATGTAGGTAAGGATGGAAATAAATAAGTTTTTCCAACAAACATTTTTCACTTTTGAGGGGGTTTATTCTATTTCTATCTAGTCTATTCTAGTTCTGAGAAATTTTTATTCAATTTTAATGTCAAATTAATTATATTAACGAACCATTTCAAAGGGAGAATCCTTTAGTAATATATTGAGGTGAATCCAATATCAGGGTAGGTAGTGAATTAACGATGCACTGGAGCAACAGCACTGCAATAATAATTAGCAAAATTTAAAATATAGTTTTATTATTTAAAAACTGAAGTAAATTTTTAAAAACTTATCAGCAATGCACAAGAGTGAAAATATTAGTGAATAAAAAGTACTATCCAAGTTCTATTCTAAATGTACAGCTGGAGGAAAAAAACGAACAACCCCTTTACTCATGCTTTGCTACGATATTATTTATATACATGAAATTTGCAAAAGAAGCCTCTATCAAATTGCTCCCAATTTTTCATAATATCCAATGGCAACACACCATTTGGGCTTCAAATTTCAATTCTATACCCAACTCGAACTTTGAATACCAAATTTTCAAGTCATTCGGTCCGGATTATAAGTATGAAAGGTTTGGGACTTCATATGTAAAATCATTTTTAAGACATTCAAATCTTCTGAAATTCGTGGAGCTTTTGTGGAGCTTTATTCCCGTTGCGTTGCTTCATTTCTTTTTTACCTAATTACCAATTCAATTACGCTCCCCAAGTTTCCCATGACGTCACTGACGGAAGAGAGATTGCCGATTCTGCTTTTATTTCATTGCATATTTAATTTTTTTTTCTCTTAACGGATTGTAAATTGGAAATCCCTCTTGGTAGAGATGTAGTATCCGATACGTTAGTCGCCAAATTAAATTTTTGCGCCAAATCAAGATGGCGACCAATCTAAGAGATTCCAAGATGCCCGCCATATAGCAAAATCCAGACCGTGAACCTTTGCATACAGTACATAAATAGGAATAAGTTTTTAAAAAAGGAAAAAGAAACATATTTTAATACAAAGCAACAAATTTCACTTACAAATATTAAAATTTTTCTGTGTGATATTGACTCCGAACATGTCCGTTATTTTGTGTTGTTTCAGCAATTAAGTCCAGGTTTAAATTGTATTTTTTTTTCAAATTCTCGGAATGATGCACGGAACTGAAGGAAAAAAAAAACACCGGTAAGCAAAACGTCAGGACTTTGAACAATTCCGGACGTCCGCATTTGGGACAATGTACTGTACAATGGGGCTCTACACTGCTCGCCAACCCCAGGGGATTGCTACGCAATCCCATTTGGTTTGCTTCGGAAACCAACACTCCTTTTGCAGAGTCAATCTCGTCCGACGGCGAAACCTCCGCTCCGCTCGCCAACGCACGCAATCCCATTTGGTTTGCTTCGCAAACCAACACTCTTTTTGCAAATACAATTTAGTTTGCTTCGCAAACCATAACTACTGTTGCAGACTGCTCCTGCGACGGCATCTTAATAATTCGTATAATCCTGATTTTACTTTCCGAACCATGACGTCACATCGACAGGGTGGCGACAGAACCGGGAATTCAGCGAAATCAGGGATTTCTCAGGGAAGAATCATTTTCTGGAAAACTCAGGGAAGTGTCGTTTAACTCAGGGAAAAAGTTGGAATTTCGTTTTGCAAATGGCACCTATTTGGTACTTTTCCGTAAGCCATCCGGGCGCCACTTTGAACCAAAATCAAAATGTCGCCAATTTTGTTTTCATTTCGAAAATGAGAAGTGTATTTTTTACGTAAACATCTAGAAAAAAGAGTTGTATACATTGTATACTGTTTTATTAAACCTGTAACGGCCGGAAATCCTGTAACCGAAGTCTACAGCTGTGCCATGTTCCCTAATGTCAATAATAGGAACGTAGTGCCTTGCGGCTTTGAAAAATACTAACGGCCGGAAAAACTTGCAAAAGTTAAACATCCGGTTCCAATTTAATCAACTTAAAAAAATAAAAAATAAAAACATTTTTTTCTAAAATACCCAGATTGTCGATTTTGATTTTGGTCCAAAATTGCGCCCGGCTAACGGAAAAGTACTAATTTAGATTATGCATATGTTTTTTAATACATATGTGTTAGAAGTTATTATTTTTTTCGAAAATTTTCGAACTCTGAGGGTTTTTTTGTTGTTGAAAAGTTTGCGTTGCCCGTTACAGTTCTTTTCGTGATGGATTCGTCTTTGTCAAATGCGGCCAAAATCGTTTGCGAAGAGATCCAGTCAGCGTAACGTCACAATCTCGTATGAAAATATAAATATTTAATTGAAAAATTATTTATTAAAAGAAAATCAAACGTATAAGGTATCTATCTGGTGTAAAATTTTCCGCATATTTGAAATCCATTGATATTTTTATTTTATTTTAAACAATCGCTGAGATAGAAAAAAGCACTGAAGAACGCCAGTCATAACTTTAATTATTTCTTTTGCTTCACCCGAATCCGTTAATCTTCAAAATGAATGAATCTCGAATCAAACGAAGGTCATTCTTCTCGGCGGCGAAATTCGTATTGGAAAAAATATAAAAGTTACATTTTAAAAATTATTTATTTGAAGAAAATCATATTTTTAGGTATGGATCTAATGTGAAATTTTCCGCAGATTTCAAATCCGTTGAAATTTTTAACGATCGCAAAGATAGAAAAAAAAACCAACGAAGACCGCCAGTTCGAACCAGAACGAACGAATCCGTTGCTCAGGGAATCAAAATGAATTAATATGATCTTTTTAACCACGAAGGTAGAATTCTTCACGGCGCCGGCGGCCAAATTCGTATTGAAAAAAATATAAAAGTTACAGTTTAAAAATTATTTATTTAAAGAAAATCATGTTTTTAGGTATCGATATGATGTAAAATTTTCCGCAGATTTGAAATCCGTTGAAATTTATCTTCTATCTTTAACGATCTAGGAGATAGAAAAAAGAACTTCATAACTCCAGTTAAAACTTTATTTGTTTTGTTCGTCCGCTAAAATCGTTGCTAAGAAAATCTAACGGAAACGGGAAAAATAAATTTAGAATATCATGTCTTTATACCGTATGTCATTCTAAGGAAAATAATAATTAAATTCCAATTAATTAATTTTTAAATGTTTTAGATTAAATTTTAAAATTCGGACGCGATAGAAAAATTGCAAAAAATTCGGACCCCATGTGTGCTAAATTTTACTAGTGTAAGTGCCATCGATTCGTTAGGACACTGCGTACAGTACAGACAGACAGACAAACACTTCCTTTTATAATAGTAGAGATGTGCCCAGCGCTGGCGCCATTGAAGGATTCAGGGGCTGATGACTGCTTTTACAAACACATCAAAATAGTTAAAATTGTAAAATTAAACATTATATCTTATAACTTTATATTATTTGGTCTCTCTCTCTCTCTCTCTCTCACTCTCTCTCTCTCTCTCTCTCTATATATATATATATATATATATATATATATATATATATATATATATATATATATTATGGAATACAGTAAAAATATTTTGTTACTTATCTTATTTTTATTCATCTATCAGTCTATAGTTTTTTAGTTCATCAAGTGTCAAGTTTATCATAATTACCGAAGAATTGTTCTGCGAACGGATGGAGAAACTCAGGGAATTTCATGAAAAATACTCTGGAAATCAGGGAACTTTTTACTTCAATTTTTGTAGCCACCCATCCCAAACGCTTGCAAACCCCCTGTGATTGATACGCAATCTCATTTGGTTTGCTTCGCAAACCAACACTCCTTTCCCTTCTTTTAACTTTAACGCATAATGCACCTAAACTAATAGCCGCATCAGTAAAAAACCTTCGCGATCTTGTTCCCTGTATAATTTTGAATAAACCATGTTAATCTCGAAATTTTTGAGTATGTACTTTTTCGCGAAACCGTATGAGAATCGAGGGTAAATAGCGAGTTCAGCCTTTTGGACTCCTGGCCAGACGGGACAGCGAGTTTCAAAGTAAAAGGGAAAAAATCGTTGCTATGGTGATTGTAGCTATGATAAATTTGATATCTGGAAAATCCATTAGTTAAAAATGCAACTTTTCGTTTCACCGATCCCTCTGCGCGCGATCAGCAATTTGTGCACTTTCGCTTAATTATACTTTTCCTCACATCGAGTTTATTTATGAACCAATTTGAAAAATAATTATACCATAAGAAAGAGTGCATTCTAAGCTTTTACGTCGTATTTTCAAATTTTAAAACTAATAGTATTAAACTGTAGATATAACAGTTTTTTAGTTTTGTATCGGAAATTACGATCTAAAAGTTCTGAAATTTGTATGACCAACTTTTAATTGCATCGATTTTATTTATTAACCAATTTCAAAAATAATTGTACCATAATAAAGAGTACGTTTTAAAGTTTTCGTTAATGTTTTCAAATTTAAAAAATAATAATATTAGGCTATAAATATGATAATTTTAACAAAAAGTAACGAAAATTTCCCAATATTACAAAATTTGTACGACTAACTTTTGATAGCATAAAATTTATTTATTAACCAATTTCAAAAATAATTCTTCCGTAAGAAAGAAGACATTCTAAGGTTTCCTGCAGTATTTTAAAATTTAAAAACTGATGGTAATAAGATATAGATATGACAATTTTAAAAAACAGTAACGAAAATGTCCCGATATTTTTGGAATTAAAAAAATATCATCAGGAACCAAATTGAAATTTCTAAAAAAAAACTCGACGTCCTGCAAAAGTTTACATTTAGAGGTACTCTAAAAAAAATCACGGCTAAAGACTGAAAATTGTACGTCTTTTGCTCACTCGCGTTAAAAATTTCGTTCTTTCAACTTTGCCACTTAATAAACCCTAAATTAATAGCCGCATCGGAAAAAAAAATTTAGTCGTCTTGCTCCCTGTAGAATTTTGAACAAACCATGTCAATTTTGTAATTTTCTGATCCGTACATTCTCGGGAAACCGTCTAAGAATCGAGCGAAAAACGCGAGTTTTCAATCCTGCAGCGGCGGCTTCTGCGGTGACATTTTTTTTTATTATAGAGAATGCGAGAGATAGCATGTTAAAGATTAGGGGACACCCTGTTGTTTCTTATACACAGCTTAACTCTTGAAATTTACTCTGCTGAATCGAGTTTGATTAGAATGGAACACACTAAAAATACCTGTAAATTTTCTTTTGCAGATTTATTAAATGAATTTGGAAATGTACTGTTATATCTCAATTTTTTCGAATTGTGGACCTTATAAAACAAAAATGCCGGATTTTCAATAAATAGTGAAATTATTACGTTGGTCTTTTTACATTTCTTATACAAATGAGTATTTTCTCAACTATCGTCACTTCCTTCATCAGCCATTCTAATCGCGCATCGATTTTTATGGGTCGGTAAAACAACCGATTTCCATAGTCAACATCAGAAAGCAAAGAAAAGTTGATTAGAGCAACATCTTGAACTGCTCTAATCAACTTTTTTAAACACATCACCTGTTTTATCTCTTTAGCTGGAATTCTTCACTTTTTAGTGTCTACCTTTTATCGCATATAATGAATCATTTGAATTCTGTATCGAAATTAAACTTTCAAGCTTTTGATTGTTCTTTCTTTACTTGTATACATACGTCTATATCATTCTCATACTTTTTTTCATTCTTCGTTTCTGGTAAACATGTATGAGTGACCAATTCGTCAAAATTTTCCCCTCAGGGTCTCATATCTAGGTCCGTACGGGCTTCACGGACCTGAGGTATTCTAGTGATCTTTTCTTTTCTCATGGGGGTTTGCTGTCTTTAGAGTAAACACGGGGGTCGGGTTCCATGTATTCCCAAACGATATTTTTCTGCCTTCATTCCATTATTGTATTCACTCTTCCTTTTCACGGCATTTTTACTTGAAGTTGTGTCTTTAGTTTGGCTAAATATGGCGCCATAAAACAAACAACAGACTTTCTTTTCACAATTACGTACTTGACGTCTTGCGTTCGGAAATTTTTGCATTCTTTTCTGAATCCACTTGATGAAGAGCCTCCTAACTTGTTGTCTAGATACCCCTACAAAGTTTCACTGTGGCAGAAGGGCCCACGGGAATAGTATTGAAACAGATTAAAATTTTCCTCTAATTCTCAAAATTCATCGAACATTCGAGATATAATAGGCGATACAACGAGAAGATAGTGCAACTCCTAAGTGTTTATTTTAAATAGAAATAATATGGATGGTTTCTTTTTTTCTGTTTACCCTACCACTAGGAAACCTTGACCTGTTTTGGAAGAATATTAAAATGTTAATAGCAGAATCCAAGAAAGCAACGAAACTAAAAATCTAGCAGTAAACTTTGTACTTTTTGATATTGATTAATATCTTATTTATAAAAAATGGTTACGCATCCAAAACGTTCTGAAAATCGATTTCCCGAAATTCCATAAGTCGGCATCTGCAAATAGCATTTTAAATTGCCCATCGATTTCAAGGTTAAGTTTTCGCTCTATTACTATGATTAATCGTTCCGACAGCTAAGTTGAGAAAAATTGTCTCCAAAAGCGATGTGACGTGAACACCTGTTTACCGGTGTTTAATCAGGTGCTTTGTTCACCTGGTATTGCAGCAACGAAATTGAAATGAGAATTGATCTTGCGGTAGCTGAGTTTCTGATGTAGTTTGTTAAAATGACTCAAATTCCATTATCTTTTACACGGTCTGTAAAATTGGCATACCCAGAACCTTTTGGGGCCAAATTTATTTAGGGAAATTATTTGTTTCTTTTTTACATATATTTTTACAAATAAAGCATTAAAATGTATAAAACACTGAGTGATATTAAAACAAATTATTAGGTAAATTAATCGTACTAAAACGAATTAGAGTTAGAAGATTATTTATTTTCACTGAGACTTACTGTATACCTATCTCATATCTACCCACCATATGTACGCTTCATAGAAGTGGTAGAAATAAAAGGACTTTCCAGAAACAAGATTTGAATACTTGTGTTATTTTATTGACATTTACTGAACAATCACCTTAAAATGATTTCTTTACTCAGATCAAGTGAGACACGCCATGTTTTATGCTTAAGTAATGTCTTTAATTTAGTGATAAAATATAAAGATTTAAAAATTATTTTTATGTTCTGGAGTTTATTTCATTATTTATATCTATTATTGTTTGCACAAGTGCAGCGTAGGATTGATTACTGTGGTGGTTGGATTAGATCGACAGCAAGAAAAATCTTATGCACCTTGGCCTGACGCTTGCGCCATAAAACCTATATCTAAATCATTCATCGTTGTTTCTTATCCGCAAAAACAATACAATTCAAATCATTTTTACCAAAGCTGAAAAGAAGCCCAAAAAGCAATTGCTCTCAATCCTGGCAATTCCGCGTGAATGATTCAAGCGTGCTTTAGGTTGTCTTTTACAAAGGTTGGAAAAGGGGAGGTTGGTTTTGGATTTTATGGTGCCATTTTTCACCAAGCTGCTCCAAACACAAGACTGCAACGAGGTTGGAAAATAAGGCAAAAAGTAAAGAAACAGTAGTTTTTTTTATATTTTTTGTCTGGTCGCGCCAAAAGACAACGAAGGAAGGCAAACAGCAGAAGGATATTGGAGATAGTATGTCAGTGCGAATGATAGATCATGAGCAAAGGCGCGTACTATTGGACGGGGTGCTGCTCTTAGTAGGGAACATGAGGTATTCAATTGCATGATATAAACACCATTAAGGAATCATAAAACCCCATTTGAGGCTGAAACGATGGGGAATCAGCACTCCCTTTTAGCTGTGAATGTTAAAATAGAAACTGATGTCTCACTCAGGTTTGCGTTCCTTGGTTTTGCATCAGGTTTTATCAATTTTTTTTTTTAATTTTTAGATGCTAGACTTCCACGGCATTGACTGTTTCATTCTAATCGAGACATATTTTTACTGTATAAAATAAACTCCTTGTCCTAATTTCGGGACCGCGGTAGCCCAGTTGGAAAAGTAGTGGATTGGCAACTGGAGGGTTGCCAGTCCAAAACTTCGTTCAACCAAAGACCGTCGTGTATGTGGAATCTGGTGCACTTTAAATCTCGTTACTTCAAATGTCCTCTCGTTGGTGTGGAAGTTTGGAGAGTGGGTGCTAGCTCAGGTGTTGACCTTGGTTCAAAACTACGCGGTGTTGTCCTCTGATGTCTCTGACCTTCCGGTATGATCCCGGACCGTCGCCAATAGCCCGGTGTGTTCTCCAATGCGACGTTAATTGAAATCCCTGCCTTATCTTGATCCCCATTTTTTCTATTGAAAGTCTCCTAGAAGCACTGGTCTTTATCCGATGCCCGTGGTTTTCTATCGGTCAAAGGGTTTAAGCTAAAATTTGATTTTATAATTTTGGGACGTATTTTCGGCGATTAACTGTGTTTTTGTCCACGACGAGGAGAGACCTCTTACTAGAAAGAGTTCATTTATCGACCTGTGTAGAAAAAACCCGAACCTCCTTTATTTTGAGCACCATTTATATTCGAGCAAATTCAAAGGTTTCAAAATTCAATGGGGAATAACGTCCTCTACAAATTCATATCGGTACGTCTTTTCATATTGAATTTTGCACAAACAAAGAAATTTCTAATGGAAACGCCATGTTTTGATACCATAAATACGATTCTACATCGTTAAATTAGTCCAAGTAATACATTTTATGACTTTACTATCAGTGTATCCGGAGATATTCAATCCTATAATTGGTATCAATTTGAGCTATCACCTCCACATAGAAAGTCGCTATTCGTAGATCAAGATTAATTGTAGTTGTCGCTACCCGAATTTCAAATTTGAACACTATTTCAAACGTATTTTTCAGCAATCTGAGAATTATTATATCTATTATGCAAGTGCAAACGATTTGAGAATTGCAGTATATTTACTATGCAATTGCTAACGATCCAAGAATTATTATCCGAGGTTTGTCAGACGTTTTGTAAACTTTTGTTTGCCTTAAAATCGCACTGAGGAAAATTTTAAAGTAAACGCAAAAACTAACTATCGGAATGAGCTGAAATTGTACATGGCCATATTCGATGTCCTGAATGGATTCCCATCAAAATATAAGATTCCAATTCATATTTTTTTAAACATAAATTGAATTATTAGTATTTATTGTATACTAAAAACTATTTTAAAAATAAAATATTGGGTGGATATTTTTTTTGGGTTATTTGACAGTAACATTGTATCAGCGCCATAGAAATATTATTTAGAAAGATATCCATATGTCCAAGAAACTGATTCTACAGTAGGAGCTCTAATCTTTCTGTACTCTTAACTTCGAAACAACAAGATCTAATGACATGAAATTTGGTATTTGAAGTTCACTTTTGATCGATTCGAAATAGTGTGTCTACATAGGTGATTATGAAGTTGGTGCTCAATATAATATTAAGACAGCCCTTTATGCAAATTTTATATATTTGAGTTTATAGAAGGCGTGACTGGTACTTTTGGAGTCGCTGTACCATGTATAGATAGAGGGATGAGATTTTATACAGCTGCAAATAAAGGCTATGTTGTAGAAATCACGCCCATCATTCCTTACATAAGAACTTTTCATTAAACACACTTTTTTCATAAATTTTAAGTTTCATGAAATAATTTTGTTTTGTCAATTGTGGTTTTAATTACTTCCCCTCTTATACTCAATGAATTGAATTACCATCCATTTTAATGTTTTAATTTTTCATATTAGGTATTGGGATTAAATGCCTTATCAACACAGCAAGAGATAACAGCCAGATATCGCCAGTTGTCTCGAGATTGGCACCCAGACAAACACAAGGATGCTGCTGAAAAGCAACTAGCTCAAGAAAAATTTATTGAAATTCAACAGGCCTATCAAATCTTATCAACTATTAAGACCCAACGAATTGCACAAAATGTCAAAAATCCTACAGCAGAGGAAAGCAACTTAAGAGAAGAACTTTAACTAGATTCCTTGTAATGTGTTTGTAATATTTATTTGTGTTAGCCTTAGTTCTAATTTATTAACATAATTTTTTAATGAATGGCAGTAAATCTATTTGTGCATCTAAATGGAAATATATTTTCATGGAAATGAGTTTGTTCTCTAAAACAATATTTCCTGTTTTAAGACTTGGGCAAAACATGTGCTATGCATAAAATAATACATTGTTGATTTAATGAGGATAAAATTCTATTTACTGATATGGGTTGGCACACGTTTTGAAATTTGTGTCGCCAAATGTAAAAATGATGGCAGTGTCTAAAAAAGAGCGATAGCTTAAGTTATATTCAAATAAAGCAATAGCAGGGTTTCCACGGGTCAGGTAAACCTGGAATATTCAAGGAATTTAATTTTGTTAAAAGATATCGGAAAATGACGCATTTTTTCGTCTAAAACCTAGAAAATCGCCTCAGTGATCTGGAAAATGATTGATCATGGCTTCTCAGACGCTTTGGAGAAAAGTAACCAATAAGATTCGTAGTTTCGTGTCACTTTATATTATAAATAGAATTTTTCAACCGATTAAAAAAAAAAAAAACATAATATTTAACAGGAAAAGAATTTTGTTTCGTCCACACAGGCTTAAATTGAAGAATTTCATGCTTTTGATACATTACATCACAAATTGAGTTAAATAAAATATGTTAGATTATTTGAATAAGTTATTTTAATGCAAAATTACTTGTAGTTTTTTTTTTTTTTTTGCTATTGAATGCTGCTAAATTATTTTTTGGTTTTTCACCTTTAAAATGTCGTGAATTGCTTAAGTATGACCTGGAATTTTGTAAATATTTGTCTGGAAAAGTCAGGAAATTTATTTCTGAAATAGAATGGTAACCCTGCAATAGTGACATAATGAAAACTTGGGAACGTTTTCACTGAATGTTTTAAACAATGAGGTTACAATTTGTTGCAATGGCGATAATTTCATACAATTTAAATAGTCCAACAAGTTAGTGACTGGACATTCTTTACCTTGTCCAGGCTACGAAAAAGTAATGACGCCGATAAATGCTGAATATTTTGCCTATTTATTTTAAATCATAAAGGGGGGGGGGGTTAGAAGTTGATGTCAAAGAAAATACAGAACCAACGCAAATCCAAGTAAAAACCTGAATATAATAAATGCTTTAGGATTGCAGAAATTAGTTTAAAATTCGTCCATCTACACTTACTGAATAGGTTTCCATATCTAGCGAATAATAGATCGTTTTCCGACTAAGGTGACATCTAGTTTTTAGGATAGATTCAAATAGAAATTTTTGAGATCATTTTGAAGTTTTCACTTACTGACAAAGTTCTTATCAAATTTTAAGTCAATATAGGTATAAAACATTCAACTTTTTTATTTTGTGGGGGTTTAATTGGTTAAAAAGTACGTACATGAAATTTCTGTTTATATTTCAATTCATTTGGATTAAATTTGTATGCCTCATTGGTTAGAATTGTAGTATGCTTGGTAGAAAGCAGACCCAATACCTTTTAAAATCAAAATTTTAATTCAGTATTTTACTTTGGTATTCGTCTCGTATCCTGAAGATATTATTTCAAACTCGTTTCCTTTAAAATATAGCATTTTTGAACTGTTACATATTGACTGATGTTGATTTGGTGATTGAAAAATATTTTTTATCTATTATTATAAAAGGAAGTGTTTCTCTGTATATGTCTCTGTAATCAGTGTCCTGACGAATCTATGGCACTTACAACAATGAAATTTGGCACACAGGTAGTCCTAATTTTTTACGATTTTTGTGTAGCGTCCGAATGAAGGAGCAAATTTTGCGTTTTTTGTCATGTGTTTGGAACCATGTCAAGTTTTCAGATTCTAGCGTGTAATGATTTATGTTGTTGATAATATCCTTTCCGAGGCCATCACGGCGTTCTTTTGTGAAGCAAATTAAATGGGAATTCGTAGCAATCACCGGAGGTTGTTGAGTAGTGGTCACACCTGACCTCACGAAAAGAACAGTCACAGGGAACGCTGTGTTTGCCACGCAAGGGCTAGTGTTCACTATTTTAGAGTACTATATAAACAATTATTTATGTTTTATAGAACAATTAAAAACACTGTCCAGTTTTTTAAACTTTAAATTTTGTAATATTGACTATATTTTTAAGCCAGAAACCTAATTTTTTAGCTCTCTAAATAAGATTTTAAAGGACAGCAAATGTATTTTTTAACTTTAATATGATCTCAATACTTTGTCTACTATTTTAAACCTAAACAAATTGTCAAATAATTTATGATCCGTCCAAAATAGGAATAGTATCTCTTTAATACGAAGTAATGCCTTACACATGACATAAGAGGTAAATTTAATTTTGTTACAATAGGTTAGACATCCATTTTAAACTTCTAAATGTTCAAAATACATGCATTAATAAATTTTGCATGAAGAAAATTTACCGTTTCATGTGCAATGAAAAGTTAATCTTGTCCTTTAAATGCACCAGAAAACTAAACTTTATTATAAACATTCAAATCAGTCTTGTGTTTTAACAACCTGCAAAATAAATTTCCCACCCCACTAATAGTTTAAGCAAAATCATTGTAATAGAAGTCGCTTACTTTTGTATTGTATCATGTGCAAGTATGTTTCAAAAATTTAGTTTCACCAGCTTGTATGTAAATTTAATAAAACTATTTATTCCGCTTACCTCCCTGAAAATAAGTTCTTGTTTATATAGCTTAACTGTTTTTGATACCCAAAATTTTAGGACTTAATGAAATATTTAATCTTCTGAAGTAAGGATGTGTAACGTTACGCAGGGTAATCCATTATCCAAGTTATTCTATTTCAACTTAAAATTAGTCATTATCCCAGACCAAACTAATGCAGTTGCAGGTGCCAATCTACTTTCACCATATCAAAAGTACGCATACTTTATCACTTCACTTTTTGATGGCATGTATCAGCTGGAAATGTGCAACAGGTAATACATTCATTTAGTCATGTTTTTGGCTTACAAGGTCCATCACTGATGGAAAATATACAGCACCATTGGGATGCTATTAGCTCTTACACCAACTCAACAAATAAATCAAAAAGTTCTATTTATAAACCAAATTTTGGATTTTAATGAAACAATTCTTAAAATTATCTTCATCCTGAAATGAAAATAACTTAATTTAAACTAATAGATAATTTTAAAAACAAAATTGAACAGAAAAATATCGAAATAAATTATCAGAATCATACACATAATTTATAAAATACATCACCAATTAGTGCATGGAAAGCAGAATATGTACCTTCAGACCATAGATAAATATAAAATGAATGGTAATTTTTTTGTTGTAGTTAGCATAACACATTTTTTACCCAAAATAAAAATTCAATATTAGTATTTCAAATAAATCAAAGTAAAAGGAAAGGACATATTCTGTGTCATGTGTCTAACCTTGGTAAATCAATCTTAATAACTTCCAACTTAACATAGTTCTAAACCTTATGTGCTAATATGAGCAGTAATACTTGAAATGGTAAACCCCTTCATCAACGTAGAAGTTAAAATTTCTCTATTAAACTTAAATTCAGTCGTTTTGGTATTGTAATAAACTTGTGAACTACTCTTCAAATTAAATGTTTCTGTTCCTTTTATATCTTAGCTATGTAGTATTACAAAACTTAAATTCAAAATGTCAAATATATAATATAGTAAATAACAACACTTTTCACACAAATAAACAAATATAATTATTTTAAATTTATTTTTCATTTTTAATGTACACAATATGAAAAACGAATCTCCTAATGTATGATATAGTATAACAAGATTTATTGTAAAGACCAGATTCAAATTTGTTCCATTTTTACATTACAAATGATTAATTGCAGGTGAACAAAACATTGAATAGAAACTATTTTAAAAAGTGAACCAGTTTTGTGTTAAATTTGAACATGAAAACTTGATTTATCACTTACAGATGAACTTTCAAATCCAACTTTTCAGTTGATAAAATAAAACATATCCATGTATTGAATATAATATTTTTCATGAGCTAATTTTAATTCTTATTTCAAATGTTTTCTACACATTTTTGAAGATCATTCTAATTAATTTCATACAAAACGTGAGTGAAAGGCAATAATTATATCATCCACAAAAATAATTCTTATCTTATAGTACATTAAAATGCTACAAGTTTATCCTTACAAATTCATTGCTATGCATGTAATATTTAATTCAATCAAATCTTAAAAGGAAATGATTAATTTATTCAGGACCTCATTAGAAGGAAAATGTATAACGAAACAGCAAAAACCTAACTTTGAAATGCTGAATATTAATGTAATTCTACAGTCAAAATACTTTTTAAGTCCATACATTTTACAATAAATAGAACATTCAAACAAAAACACTAAAATACCATATTTTAAATTATCAACGGTCTAAAGTTATAATCACAGCATCGTAGTCTGAGATTAGTAATGAATTTAAAAGGATTATTAATAGCAATTTCTATTTGCAAGCCATTTTCTCATTTTATTGTCAAGATCTATGTTTTACAAAAAAGATAAAATCACCCTCAAGTAGTCACTGTTCAATCTATTTACAATCTCCACACTGCACAAAAATTCATTAGATTTGTCATACGCCAATGTTAATGAAATGTAAAGTAAAATCTGATTTTTCAACTGATAGAAATCGACCTTAAACATGCAGTTGTATACTGCAGCACATTAAATCCTCTAAATATTTTTTAAGTTCGTAAGGATTCTACAAAATGTACACAAAAGCAACCCTTACTTTTCTTGATATAAACCAGTTATATAAAAGTGCTAATATATGTTTGAATGAAAAAATAATATTCTGGAAATGAGAAGATGCAGATAAATAGTTTTTTAACCAATGTTTGGTAATGTTCAAATATTAATAACATGCCTGAATTTTTCTCTCTGATCATACAAATACGATTTAAAGACTAGTTATTAATTTGTCCATTCTACCTAAAAAGGTAGAATGGACAAATCCAAAGTATTTAGCAATCAACTAATTATACAAAATATTGTTTTGCAATATTCTTTACACTAATGATTACTAGACAGTAAAATCAACAGGTCTTGGCAAACTAGATTAAGCACCTAGCATTTAAAACTACAATTCAAAATTATGCAATAGATGTGATGAAAAACAAAATAAATTTCTCAAGTATTAACAAGTTTTATCAATGCTTTGCTTCCCAACTATGGCAGCACAAAATTATCTAGTTAATGATTAAAAAATTATGTACCTAACTGTAAGTATTTTCAGAGTTTTTAAACAGGCAGGACCCAAAGAAATCGATCATAAAAAAAAAGATATCCTTAACAGCTACTATATCATATAACGGATGTGCAACAGTGTTTAAAAGATATCCATCATACATACAAAACATTTATTACAACTATGTAAAACAAGATATTTGAAGACCATTTATAATATTAACAATCAATTTTGTTCCTGTTTGATTTATGAAACAAGTTTAAGAATTATTTTATACTCGAGCATCTGTCCTTAGGACAGAAATTTTAGGAAGTGCATGAAGAAATATAACAATCCTTCACATAAAGATACATTAGATTGGCATATGTACAATATCCAACTGATAACCAAAGCGGAATGACTTATTGGACTGGCCTTTTTTCTAAAATGTCCAGACATTCTATGATGTAGGACAAAAAAGAAAATTTTGGTCAATGCCATACTGCACCTATTGGTCCATAGAATTATTACCAAACAGTAGAACTTGCACATTCAAAACATTAGGATAACAGACATCTATTTGCTTTCAGTAGGTGCCGATTGCTGGATAGTTTTCCTTGTCACCTCTCCTTTTCGCCATAAAACAATTTCCTAGAATTTAAAGCAAAAAATAGTAATTTTGTAAAAGAACCAAGATTACTTCCATTTTTGATGACACAAATTTTACACGTATTTATGGTATGTTAACCAACTTTCAGTCATGATTTAGATGTGACAAATTTTTAGCAGTGCAGCATCACTCCAACAATTGTTCATGGAGTGGACACTATTAAACAAAACCATTAATTTATTATTACATTGACTTTAATATACATATTCTAATATAGAATAAATATTTACAAATTTGTATGCCCCTTTTTTGGTCCCAACTTATATGTATTTATCCATTACCTTTGACTTAATTAGCTTGAAACTGCTTTGGTTTTGGATTCCATTAGTTCATTTATTGCTTTGACAGTGAAAATAACTCAGTATGTCATTTGATTCTTAAAACAAAGCCTAGGATCTAGTTAAAGTTTAGCACATCAATTTATTTCTTAAATCACTGAACGTATTGAACCAACTCTGTTATATATTTATTACTTACAACCTGGAAACAAATATTCAGCTATCGATTAGCATATGGTTAACATTCTATCATTTATAAGTAGTTTTTTTTGTTTGGCAATGAATAATACATAATTGTGCTATCTTTATTATTAATAAAATAGATGAGAGAAATAAAAGGTTCATATCAGAGTTGCAAAGAAAAAAAATAGCTTTAATACAGGAGTTAGTTGGTCACTTGTACAAATGCATACATGCAAGCAGACTTTTGTAAGGAATTGCATAAGTTTTACTCAAATTAGGGTAGTTCAAGCAAAGTGGATTTTACAGTTTCAACCGGGAATGAATTGCCCAAGCAGAATCCAAGTTAAGTATTAGGTGTACAATTTTGCTTCAGCCATTTTCCTAGGTCGAAATAAATAGATCATGGACGTCATGCAATAAACTTGAACATCTGGTAACATAACCCCATTGAAACAATAGTCGATTTGTGTCTGCATCATAAAGTTATTCACGATTGAAAATGCCAGTTTACGAGCCAAATTCTCGTCATTTGCGGGAGGTTTTAATTTTCTGCTTCAATATGAATAAATATGCGTCTGAGGCTCATCTAATGCTCTCAAATACTTATGGTGAGGCAGCTATTAGTAAAAGATTGTGTCGGGAGTGGTTTCAACGCTTCAAGAACGGTGATTTTCACGTCGAAGACCGGCACAGCGGTGGAAGAGAGAAGATTTTCGAAGATGCAGAATTGGAGGCATTACTTAATGCAGACTCGTGGGAGTGACTCAACAGCAATTTCAAAACGTCTCAAAGACATGGGAATGATTCAGAAGCAAGGGAATTGGGAGCCATACGAGTTGAAACTGAGAGATGTTGAACGGTGTTTGTTTGCTTGCTTGCAACGACGGAAGGGACAACAGATGCATGAAAGGCTATGACGGAAGGGATTTCTGCATCGCATTGTGACTGGGGACGAAAAATGGCTCATTACGATAAAGCGCAGAAAATCATGGGGATATCCCGGCCATGCTTCCACGTTGACGGCCAAACCGAATATTCACAGCTCCAAGGTCTTGCTTTTGGTGAGACCAGCTCGGCATAGTGCATTATGGGCTGTTAAAACTGAGTGAAACAATCATATGCGAACATTATCAAACGCAATTAATGAGTTTGAACCGAGCATTGAAAGACAAACGGCCGCAATACAACGAAAGACACTATAAAGTGATTTTGTAGCAGACAATGCTCGATTCCATGTTGCGAAGTGGTTAAGACATACTTGGAAACATTGAAATGGAAGTCCTACCCCACAAGCAGTATTCTCCAGACGTTGCTCCCTGACTATCACTTGTTTCGATCAATGGCACACGGCCTGGCTGACCAGCACTTCCTGTCTTATGAAGAAGTAAAAAATTGAATCAATTCGTGGATCGCTTTAAGATGACCAGTTTTTTCAACGCGGGATTCGTACTCTGCTCAAAAGATGGGAGAAAGTAGTGGCCACCGATGGACAGTACTTTGAATCATGAATGTATAACCTGTATTTTACAACAAAAGCCTTCTCAGAATGTTTACATGATCAGGGATCCAACAAAGCAGATATTTTTTTTTAGTATCAGGATGGCTTCACAGTAATGTTAGCAAAAGCTTCGATACTGCATTTTGAATCAGTATACATTAGCAACTTGTAAAAAAAGGGCACTTATACTTTTCACTGAAACTAATGCATATATTCCTAATATGAAAACATTTGCATAATATTTTCATTTGGGTCAGGTGTTTAGTTAATGAAACTTATGTATAAGTAAGAAAAAAACGAGTCATATTAGGAAGCATATTGACTTCAACAGTTGGTAAATAGATCATTCCATATCAATTGAACACAACAACCTTCTTAATACCTTCAAATAAAACAAAAAATGATGAATAGGTAATCTTTCTTTAGGTTATAGGCTTAGATCAAAAATGCAAGTTTTTGAAACCAATCACATGATTTGAATTAACGAATTTAAGCTCTAAACTTGGATGCAATTCCACCTCCAAATTAACAGCCCATGCTTAAACGATTTTTTCTCTCAAAAACTTCGTTTTAAAAACTCCAAAGTTAAACTACATACAGCTTGACCTAAAGTTGGTAGAAGTAGAATTGGTTTGCTCCAATAACGCAAAAACTCGTTCTGAGCAGAAAAGTGATCGTGACATACTGGTGGGAAAGTCAAGCATTGGCACCTAGATGTTTCCTACACAACTGAATTGGATTCTGTCTGGAATTATTAAACTCACTGAATCCGACTCCTAAAACGATAATTTTTGTTATTTAGTAGCTGATATTATGAAGCATTTACACACTTAGTCTCAATAATGGAATCAATACGTTTTTTGAGAAAAATGCTGCTGAAAAGTGCAAAAAACAGAAATCTCCAAGACCATTAACAATTCCCCGTTGTTTCATTGGCATTGTGGATTGGACTTCCTGGGGCCCCATTTTGTGGTTTTACTAGACATCTATCCTTTAGGGATTTGCTTATTGAAAGGGGATTCAACAGTATCGGCAAAGTATATTTTTTTATGCTTTAATCCATAAAAAGCATTAGTTTTTGCCATAATACAAATTTAATACGATGTGAAATAAGAATTGTTTAAATATAGAATGTCTTTATATTTATAATTTTGCAGTTTTATTAAATAAAAAGAGCACCTTTTGTGACGTCTATATATATGGAATACAATTCCTATAGGCAAAGTTCTTGCGTTTAATTAGCGTAGATGAGATGTTATTTATTTATGTTTACACATATCCGAGTATGTATTCAATTCATTGAACACCGTTAACACTCAATAAACTGCATCCTATTTTAAACTTAAAATAACCAGTCTAACTATTTTTATTACGTAGATGATTTATTCTTAAAACATATCAGGGTCACCATTAGTCAACCTTTGCTCAACATACAGATTCCTTATGGAATATACAAGGACAGTCATACAAAATTGGAAATCTTTAACTACAGTATTGTACAATAAGTGCGTGAGTTCCAGGGAACTAAACAAGAGTTTTAATGAAAAAATACCTAGAGCAAATGAGCCGCAGGAAGAGTACCTGGCACCATTGGGTGCTCCTTCTTAGGCTCCATCGTTTCAGGCCTTGTAGTGGCCTGTGATTAGCCTACTCAAGTGCATGCCGTAATTAAAAAAAAAAAAAAACTAAACCAGCACCAAATAATAAATGCAAGGGAAACAAAGCTGAAAAGTTATACCTGTGTTAACTAATGAATGGAATAATGTAAGTAATGAAGTTATTTCTTTTTCAATAAATTAATTTGAACTTGAAAGATAAATGTGATTTAACTTGCTAAAGGCTTTTGATTAGAAACTATTTTTATGAAGATATTTCAAATGATTTCCTTTTTTAAAGTAGTCATATTTTTTATGTTGTGTAAATGCTTTATAACATCAATTACTATGTATAAAAGAATCATCGTTTTAAGGGGTCAGATTAGTTTTCAGCAAGTTTATTAATTCCAAGGTGAAATTAGATTCAGTTGGGTGGGAAACACCTATCCACCAGTATACCAAATAAAAATGTGTCAGCATGCAACTCTTTTTTTAGCTAGATGGTTCCCCCTGGCTTTACCTTACACTTTTTTCCCTCCCTCTTAAGTTATGGTTTTAAGATATTAGAAGCTTGTTTCATGAGCTTTTTAAAAATAAGACGAAGTTAAGCTTCCAAACATTAGTGGATCTCAAGATTGAATGAAATTAGATGCCTTATAAGACCCAAATTTTACCACTTTAAGGTTTTATGCCATACCTGTAACTAAGAATAATTTCAATATGCCTCTCATATTTTGCAAATTCATTTTTTATATAAAGCTACATATACACTAAATTCAAAGTCAGGTAAAGAGGTCAGGTCGAAAATGACACTCGGGTGTACTGATTTGAAATGGAATGACCCATATACGAAATAAAAAAACCCAGCCATATTTGGAATCCGAAATTCAGTTTATCAGTACTGGGCAAGCATTTCAAGAATGCAGTACAAAGAGCATTCAAATAGACTGATTTAAAAGTAAAGTATGGTTGGGTTTTTACTTGGCATGAGTGACATTTCGCCATGGTGCGCCTGAGACAACATACAATATCAAGTAATGGACATACATACAAGGAAAGTTTTGCTGGCACAGAACAGATAAATACACCCAAGGAGGAAACAAACCTTTGCCACCCTCAACTCACAGGTCGTTAGTGCAGTGGGCATTCCCATTGAATGACAATGAATCATGGTAACAGAAGGAAAATATGGAAAACATTCAAGTTCTCTCAATTCAGTTTCAAATGAAATCTTTTTATAAGTGTTTGAGATATTTGACTATTCAAAGAAAATTTCATACCTGTTGTTTAAAGTATCTTCGATCTTCTTCATCCACAAGGACCAGATTCAAGTAGTAGCGTACAGAAAACTTTTTATTGATATCTTTCATAGTAGGTGTTAAATCATAACCAGCAAGAAAAACACGTATTGGAATGCTTTCTCCTATATGAAGAGGCCCCAGAAAGTTAATGTACAAATTAATTAAATATTTGTAAAACCTTTCAAAATATATAAAAAAACACAGTTAAAATGGGCCAAAAAATGCTTCCAAGACAAGTTTTTAAAAATTAAGCACTTTTTAAAATTGTAAAATCATATGAAAACAATAGGCTTAGAACAAATTTCAAACAATTAAGTTGTTTTTTAAATAAGAAATAAATGTTCCAAGTTAATATTTTTTGTAAATTTTATGAGAACTAACATACTAATATGTTTATTTTGTGTCTATCACTTAGGAAAGATAATTATTCTTAGCTAAGCTGTGTTATTGCTTTCTGTCAGCTATTTATGTACACTATTTATAAACGTATCTCTTTTCTACAGAGGTTTCAGGAATTCAGAAATAGCATAGTGACTTTAGCTTTGTTTAAAACACCAAAGCTGACGTAACAGAATGGAATTTTTCTCACTCTAATATTGACATTGGCGCCTATGCATTTACTGGAGTTAAAAAAAATAAAAAATTATGGAGCTCCAAATTTGAACACCTTTAATGCTGATATGGAAAAATTAGAGAAAAATAAATATGATCTTAGTTCACAGAAAAAGTGGTCTGCTTTGACCAGAGAAAGAAGACATTTATGAGAGATAGATCATTTTCAACACCTGGAAATAGTATTCCTGAATAATGATCAGTTAAAAAAATTAGCATTTACTGTTCTTTCACTGTTCAGCTCTACATATTCATGCAAACAAATCTTTTTCAAGCATGAACCTTATCAAAAGTAAATTGAGATATCGTCTTATTGATGATAACCTGGAATCCTGCTTGAAATTAAAAACAATGACATGCAAATCTGACTTATCCAAATTTTCCAAGGAAATGCGAAGTCACTATTCACATTAAATGCTTGTTGTCATATTTTTATTTTAATGTAAAAAATAATTTTGTCAATAAATAAGATTATTATTATATATGGTTTTATTTAATGTTAGCAGCTAGTTTAAACTGACTCCTAAAAACACGGTTCTTGAAAAGAAATCTGGCTCTCAAAAGAAATCTTAATCGTTGTACTGCAGATCTTTGACTCTTTTGACTAATGAATTTGCGGACCAATTGTGTTGGCAATTAAAAATTGAAATATTCTAAGCAAAATGACAATAAAGTTCTTAAACATTTTATGACCTGACCAATTTGCTTCAGTCACACTGGTCAATGAATTAGAGAAATAAGTGAATATTTATTCAAATGTTCGTTATGGGCATAGTTATGCAAAAACAGTCTATGACGTGGGTGACACATAATCAAATTGACAGTATAAGTTTTCTGTGCATGTTCATTTCACGATCACAAAGCTATGATTGCCAAGACAAAAGAACTCACTGGGTTCTCACAAACTGTGATTTTGAAGGTGTTTAAAAGTTGGAAACAGTACCTTGTCCAAAAGCAGTAACTGTGGGTCTAAAGTAATTAAGACCATGATCGGAAAAGGACTCCACTGTGCTGTAACTGACAGAAACCTTGAACGGCTCAACCCAACTGATCTAGGTGAAAACAATGCTCAGAAAATTTGCAGAGGGCTCAACTGGACATCTGAGGATTGGAAAAGGTGATCACAAAAGAGGTGAAAAATCACTAATACAACTTGTTTCGCACAATTCAAAGGTCTGGTGGAAGTATCATGGTGTGGGGCAGGTTCTGCCGGTTAGGAATTGGTCTAATTGGCGTTTCTGGAAGGTACAGTCAACCATGCAATACTTGAACAACCTGGCAGATCAAGTACATCCTGCAATGTAACATTTTTACTATACAAGGTGATAGATGGATGGACTTCATGGAGGATTATGTAACCACTCAATATGCGCATGCACAATGTGTAAAAGGGATTCATGGAACATCAATCTGACTTCCAACATCTTCCCCGACTACTGCAAAGCATGGATCTTAACCCTGTAAGAAAATATTTGGGACATGTTGGAAAAGCTCATCAAACAGCAATCTGCCACCCCTTTACAGGATCTTAAGGTGAATGTATCATATACATTGTATTCTTTTGGCTTAGATGCACTTCCAAAACCTGGTAGAATCTATTCCTAAATGCATACATGTTAACCTTGCAAAAGGAGGTCCAATGAAATATTGATCCCAAGTTTCTAATTCATTTGCCGGTGTAAGTATATTTAATTTGCATATGCTTATTGATTCTCACAAACTGAAGGGTAAAAGAACAAACATTGACAATGCTCTTAAAATGTCTTGTCAATCTAATAAATCCTTGTTTGAAAGATACTTGTGAACAAATCAATGGAGAATAAGTTGTTTAATTTTACACAGAATACAAACTTTGTACATTTTGTATTTTGAGCAATTTGTTATTGAAATACTTTGTACAAAAAGTACACAAAAACATTCTGTTCTGATAAATAATACATTATTTTAATTAAATTCATAGGATACTTTCGGAAAAAAAATTGTATAAAAATAGTCTTCATCAGTCAAAATTGGTGTTATAAAATGCTTCCAAGTATAAGACTACTTTAGATATAAATCAAAATAAAAATTTTACTCATTTAAGTCAGCAATTTTATTTTACAACAAATTTGATGATATCATCAAAGGTTATCAATAACATTCGATGTATCGAGTTGCATGATCAATCAAAGTGATGAATGTGTTCAGCACTATACTACTAGCCAGATTTGGCAACTAGTTGATTCTGCTTAAATGTAATTCTGATTTCACATAAAGCTTCTTGAATGAATAAATAGATCTGTGATTATTATTTTGCTGTTATGTTAGCATTTCATGACATGCAAAACACAAGACAAATGATGTCGAGTAATGAACATACACATACAAGGAAAGTTTAACACAAAAAAGAAATACAACCAGGGAGAATCGAACCTGCACAGTTGACAATTCACAGGATGCTGGTGCAATGGGTAAACCCACTGAGCTACTGTGATTATTATTTCTGGTATATGAATTACAAAAAATACATTATCTGCTTGGATTTGGGCAAAACATAGTAGTTTTAACAAAATTTGTTTGAAGCACATTGCAGAGAATGTAAAGATTGATTACTTCAACAGGCAAGAAAATCACGAATTCATAAAAATGGTCACGGAAAGCATGAAAAGTCACAAAATTAGCCCCTCAATCACAAATCTTTATATTTTTTAAACGTTTCCTTTTTCTAAACCCTGTTTGATTACAAATGGACTTTTGGAAATGGTTGAGATGTCACCGAAAGCTTGTTTAACATTACAAGCGTCAACTAGCAATGTCACGAATGCCAGCCTGCTATCGTTTCTGCGAACCTGTTGCATGTGCGTGTGAAGGAAAATACATCTAGAACAATATTTTCTGAAACAATATTAGCTGCTGCGTTTTTTAAAGTGGAAAACAAACCACAATTGGATTTACAGTACGATCTTCTGCCCCTGTAATGAATCAACCTATTCCAAGTGAATCGAGTCATTTATCTATATATGGACATGAAAATTGCCAGCCTTTCCAGGGATTTATTTTCTGAGGTGTTTCCAGATAGTATACACAAAAGTATAAAATTCACAAAGACAAGTTAGGCTATGGTATAACTTATGGATTGGGTTCACAATTTCAAGATAGCCTTTATCAAGATCTAAATAAATGTGATATTTATTGTGTGTCATTAGACAAAAGTAAAAAATCATATTACTTGCATCGAAGCATACAGAATCAAAAAACCATCTCCACGATTTGTAAAAGTCCAAGTGTTAAAGAAAAGCTAACACTTATTGATTGGAATCAACATAGGCTGTTGTATTATTCAGGTTTTTTTTGGTCATTAGATTAGATCTGTAACGGCGTGTAGTACAGGTTTTGGTTTTATTAAAATATAGAAAGAATATTAATGTTGTGTGTGTGGTTTCGTTTTATATAAAGTAGTCTATACAATTCCGTTACTTAGTGCATAAAAATTTTAATTTTACTGTACATGTATAAATGTGAAATAATATGCATAGCTTTGGAGATATACAATCACTGAATATTTGTCAATAAAAGACCAAATATATGAAAAATAATTTTTATATAAATATTATCTTCATAAATGATTTTTAAATGTTTCAGATTCTTAGAAAAACTTTCGTATTTAAAAGTTAAGGTCATGAAATCTGTTAGTACCAGGTCATGAAAATCATGTCACAAAAATAAGTTTTCAAAATTTGGTAGATAACCTGTATCAGGAAAAATTTTAATATTTGAAGTATTCAAATCTACCAAACAAAAAATAAAGATAAATCAAAATATGCCTCTCAAGAATAAGAGAAGAAAAAAACTTTCAAGTCCAACCAGAAACTGAAGTTAGTCAAATTATTTGTGAGCAATAAGTGTAAAAGGTCATGTAATAAAATATTGACTTATAATCAAAGCAACCAAATACAAAGTATTTCTCTATTCTCAATATTTCGAAGTAAAACTCCAAAATATTTTCTACTCTAATTGTTACATTCAATTTTTTATGTATATTTCAATTACCAATAAGGTCAATGGAAAATGATGCTTTAATGGGAATTTTATTTGTTTTGAAACAGATACATTGTCAAATTTTAGAGTGAATGTATTGCTGTTTTAAAATTTTAACACTTCAAATGGCTTCAAAACATTTAAATTTTGTTGTTTAAGCTTGATATTTTAGTTGCTAAATAAAATCTGATTAGAATTTCTAATTTTCTTATAAAAATTATAGTGACAAGTTTCTATTGTAACTGGGTCACATTCATTTTACAACTATGTATAATAATTATGAAGAATATCTAAACTCAACTCAATAAATGTAAGTACCCTAATCATTGGATAATCTTATAAGCAGCACAAAATTCAACTACTTTATTTACCTCTAACAGGAGCACCATCCATGATTTCATATTTTGCAACTGTTTCATTATCACTGTACGAGTTTGGACCAGAGCCAGTTGTCTCTCGCTTTATGATAGCAATTTCCATGTGTCTAATCTTGATTCGAACCAATAAGAAATATATTTTTCCTACTATTACGTCTTTTAGATGATACCTAAAAGAGTTTTCATTAAAAAAGCAATTATGTTACATTATATATATATTATATAATCACATTATATATATATTTTAATTTATGAACTAAATAAACAAACTTATGCACATTAGATATCTTCATGAGTTTCACAATGAGAGTTAATCTTGTTAGCAAATTAATTCCTTTGTAATTACAATAACATACACAATAGAAACAAAATTCTTCAAAGTATGACATATAATCATTCTAAAATTAAAACAAACTTCTACAAGTTTTTTGGAGATTTTTAGAAGCACTTTAACAAACATAATGCCTAAATACCCCCTATTTTAGTAAGCTAATTCCCTAAAATCTGTTACAGAATCTTTCATACAAAATATAAACATTTTTATGGAATTAATTACCCAACGTGACTGTCAATTTACTTTTATTATTTAGTTTGGTAGTCTCAGGAAAATAGCTTAGTTATTTACAGTCCAGCTTGAATTTTCCTTTCACTTTCATAACATTTATGTAGAATAACACTTGCTATTTAAAAATAATGCAGAGTCGTGGAAAAAAGAAAAAGGAACCACCCCTCTCCATTTGAGCATTTTTATAAAAGTTAGACAAAATTCAAAGATGACGTTTGACAGGAACTAACATCTTTTAAAAATTTTAAATGCATAAAACTTGCATAAGGGACCACCTTCATATTAATTTGAGCACCAAGTTCATAATTTCCAATTGAAACCCTCTGTTATTACACAATTTTGAATTGATTAAAACTTAACTTCAGATACCAAATTTAATGTCATTGGGCCTTACCGTTTCGAAGTTCAGTGTAGAAGCAAAGAAATTGAGTCAGAAAGATTGGAGATCCTAATGTTAAATCAGTATCTTAGACTTTTATGGATATCTTCTTAAATAATACTTTATAGTTCTGATATTTTGAACCATGTAACTGTTAAACAACCCAAACAAAATTCACCCAATACTTTATTTAAAAAATTAGCCTTTAATTTGCAATAATTATTTAATTAATGTTTGAAAAAATTACGAATTGGAACCTATCTATATTTTGATGGGAATTGATTCAGGACTTCCAGTGTGACCATGCAAAACTTCCAATATTTAGTTTTTGTGTTACATGGTTTTAGGGGGCAACCAGAAGTTAAAAAGACAAACCTTGAATAATAATTTTTGGACAGTTTCATTTGCATAATAAATGTAATTCTCAAATTGTTTCCACCTGCATAATAAACATAATTCTTGAATTTGCAATTCGTATGAAGTAGTGCTCAAATTTGAATTTCAGGTAGCTATAACTAGTTAATTTCGATCTACAAATAGACTCTGTGGAGATGATCCCTGAAATTGACACCAACTTTACTATCTATATATCCGGAGATATTCAATCCTAAAGTCATGAGATTTCGTGAGACTAATTTAACAATGCAGAATCTGATCATGGTAACAAAATATGGTGTTTCCATTAGAAATGTCGTTGTTTGTGCAAAATTTGTTATGAAGAAGTCTCTTTATGCAATTATTTTTGGATTTTAACTTGTGGACTTCAACGTTATTCCCTATTGAATTATACATTTGAATTTGATCTAGTATGAGTAATGCGCAAAATAAAGGAAGTGGTTTGGAGGTTTTCCACGACTGTTCATTAAAAGGAAAACAAATTTTAACTAGTTAAACCCAAAGTTCACACTTCACTTTAAAGAAAAGACTTAAATTAACTTTACAACTCATACCTAAATATTAAAAAGCCTTTTAACAGTAGTTTCCTTTCTTACCACAGCATCCCAAGTAAATTTAAAGCAACCATAGAGTAACAAATTAGAAATCTAAAAGCCTATAATTACCCTTAGAATTTAAAATGAAAAAACTTGCAAATTATTTAAGATGCTCACTTTGATTTATTATATTCAAATTCAATATGCAGGCAATCTTCAATGCCTACTTCCATTTTTATTGGTGAATTTATTTCTGGGTAAGATGAAAGAGTGTGGACAATTATGTCCATCTCTCTTACAACATCAGACAACCTTCGAACTATTGTCACTCGTAGGAAATACCTACAAAAACAAACATTTTGTTAAATACAAATTCTTTAATTTAACAAACTTGACTAACATTTTAAAAGTGCTGTAAAATAAAATATTTTAATTTCTAACCTTAATCGCACATTAGCTCCAGTATAGGATTCATATGGTTTTTCTACATTCACAAATTCAAAGCCATATGTAGTATTCTGGCACAGCTCACCTGGTCTTGCTAAATCTTTTACTAATGATGTAAATTCATGATGATTACCTTTGTCATAGTAAAGCTCTGAAAATAAATCATTTTTAAAACCAAAAAATCAATCATTTCCATATACAATATTTTCAATACATCTGCTGCATACTTGCTACTTTAGCCTTTTGTTTCATCTATTTTTTCATTAATATATATCTGAAGTGGCTTAAGTACTTAATTATGCAATTTCAATAACCCCCAAAACAGTTTAAAATGCATATCTTAAATGAAAAAGTGACAACGTTTTGATTAACCAACTTGCCAATTCCTTGCCTTCCTCTCCGTAGTCTTAACCCAAGTCAAGTGCAATAATCTCATGCAAGATTTTAGATGTTGTAAATACTTTTGCCTCCTAATACTGATCAAAGTTTTCATTTCCATTTGAAGAGATATATTAGGGGAAATACTCTTGCAAAATAGGTCTGCTCAATTAAGCTAAATAAATGTAGAACTTTTATTTGTTGTAAAAGGGATGAATTGACATTCTTTACAATTAAAGCTGTTGAATTACTATGGTAAGGGTTGAAACTCTATCTATTTACAAGTTAATCACTTCTGTTAAAAAGGCCGTGACTGTATGCCACCTCTTCAGAAGTTTCAGTATCAATCTCTAACAGATCTCTTGCATCTGCTTAGACCGCTAGTTGGTCTTGCGATTGAGACGTTTGATTACTTCCTGGATCACAGGAGATAGCAGCGGTTCTTGTTCTTTATACCCAGATAACATAAATAACTTAGATTTTCCTTCATAGTACAACTATGGGTAATAATTAAGTCTCAAAATAATTACAAGTTTACCAAATGAAACTTCCCCATAACCCCTCAAATAGCTATAAGTGCTCTTTACCTATAAAAATATTTAAAACAATTTATAAGCCATGTCCTTTCAAAGCATTCATTTTGGGAAAAGGAACTTTATAACAAAACATCTATCAAATTTATACTAATTTGCTGAATAAACATTTTAAATTTTAGAATTCTGCTGGAATAGAATTTTAGACCAATTTGTTTGCCAAATTTGTACAAAAAAGTGAAAAAAGGCATTTATAAGAAACCATAAAACAAACAGGGTTCATGAGTATTCTTAAGGCTTTGGAGTATATTAACCTCTATAATGGGGTACAACTATATTGTTAATGAAAAACTAATATTGAAACGCCACTTCATGAAGTAATGTCATTTTAAATGTTTTATAATTGAAGTCATTTAATACGAATATGTGGTTCGATTGCAATTTCAGTGAAATTCGCTTGTGATTTTAAGTTGCTTTCAAAACTGAAATATAAAATAAGATTATATATAAAATATAAAATGCTTTTTGATTTAACAATTCCATACCAATTTGGCCCAGAAATTCAACTTTAATGCCTTGATGCTCCAACTTAGTACCAGGTTTTTTCAATGTCACATTAATCTGAAATTAATATCAACTTAATGACAAAGATTTAAGACAACTAAATTTTATTGTTTTGCATACTATTAACAATTTGCAAACATTTAAAAACAAAATTCAACAATTTAAATAATGTGAAATGTAATTGTGTAGTAATATATGAACATCTAGCTGAATTTGTATAGATGCAGTTAAAATAAAAAATATATGACAGTTCTACAGCTTGGCTGAAATGTTTTAAAAGTTTACATTAAGTAATTAGGGTAATTAGTAGTAATTTACATCGTAAGATGTAAATTTAGTATATTATTTTTAAAAAGCATAATTTAATCAAGTATGTAGTCACAAGTCTTTCTATGATCTCCCTCCATCTGGTTATCTAGTTTTATATTCCAGCTTCAAAAAATTTTGCAGTTTCGGAGTCAAAACACAACCTTTCTTCATAATTTTTTTTTTTTTCCAAGCAAGAAAATGCTGCAAGGATCTGAAAAGATTATAATCATATGGGGAAAAGGTTAGACAAGTAATGGAGGAGGGAGAACTTCCCATCCCATTTCCCTAATTTTTTGTCGAGTGATCCTTGCAACATGTGGTCTCGGTTATCATGTTGGAGGATAGCACCTTTCCTGTTGATCAAAACTAGTTTTTTTTTCTTCAATGGCTGCTTTTAATCGATCAAATTGACTACAATAAACATCTGTTGACATTAAGCAGCTCAATGTGAACTTTACCATGAATGTCCTAACAAACACATATGAGAATCTTGCTTCCATGGATATTTTGCTTTGTGGTTCTCCAGTGGAAAGCCATTGTCTTTTCATCACTAGGTTATAGAAAACCCATTTCTCATCTCCCATTATGATCCAGTAAAAAAGTTATTTTTTTTACAGCGGTTCACAAGCAAGTTGTATATGGTTGGTTTGAGGGTTTTGTGGCACAAGGGCCAGATTGGCCATGCTGCGTCAGACACAAGACATACAACACCAAGTAATAGACACACACAATGAATGTTTTACTGACACATAAGAGAAATATACCCTTGGGTGGAATGCAATGCACCTGACAGGAATCAAACCAATTTGCATATGGAGGACCTTCGCAGTTTGTTCACTAATATGGGGTACCCATACACCAGCATGCTAAACCTACTCAATGGGTTTCAAATAGCACTGAATTGTTGACCAATCGTTAATCTTTTGACTGCGGCTATAGATTTAATAAGCACGATTCTTATAACTTTCAAGGTACAACTGATGTACTGGTCGTTGTCTAAATTCTTTCTTAGCGCGATCATGGTACAACTGCTGTACCGGCCAAAGTTTGAAGGTTAATCTTTACTGAAATATCCTCAATTGCATAGCAAGGATCATTTTGCACAATAGCCCGCAAAGTGTCTTCATCAACTGGAACTTGAACAACCACTTTTTAGGATATCCTCAAGGTAAAAATTGGTGCTACAAAATCTGTTTAACTATCAGAGCATCTACACAATTTTCATTAATTGTGTAAATATTCAGTTCTGTTCTGACAGGAATTAAACTGGAAGAGCATACAATGTATAATAGAAGCTTCACCAGGTTTGCCATTATTTATTTCATAAGGGCTATTTAACATTATCTAAAAACATCAGCTGAAAGCATAACATGTATACACTTGAACCACAACTGGAATGAGAGCTCAATTCTATAACCCTAAGAAACATTAAACAGTATATATACCTGCAAAAACCACATTACTTTAAATATATGAGGGATATCCATAAGTAATTTGTTTGATAATACAAAATTTTCAATATGCAACCATTTTGCAGTACTTGTAGAAACTCCATTGGGTGCATATTGGACCAACATTGGTATTAAAACTAACATTTAGCCAGTAAATTAGTTTTCAGTTTGTGAAAAATATTTCAGACTTTTGAAACTCATGATAACTTGCCAATAAAAATGCTTATTGTTGGCACCATCCAGTTTAGCAAAAGGCATAGAATTTTGAGAATTATCACAACCTAAATAAATTTTGTAGCCTGATTTTGAAAAGATTGAAATTTAAAAAATTATTCTGCAAAATTATCAATGCGACATTTAATAGATGGAGCCATGAATACTGCTTAATGTAACAAGACAGCTTGCTGCCAATGCAATAAAATTGCAGCATACCACCTCATGCAGTCATTTCTCCCAGTTAAGTAATTTTTGAATTAAACAATTCCTTACTAGGACTTGGACAATCAAAGAAAAAAATTACTCTTTGAGAGGTTATCCCAAAATTGTAAACAATCATCAATGGAACCAGAATTGCATTCTTTTGGTTTATTATTATGTATAGCTTATCAGTTTAACTTTGTTTTAGTTTTATAATATGATTGCAACTATACTTAAGTTATGCAAATACAAATATTGACGACCAGCTACAGGCTCAAGCCCAACAAGGCTGGTCCTTTGTTTATGAATTCCCCAATTCCCACTGACTATCCAATTGTGTCTTAAATTCGTACACTCCCTTTGAATTAACTATATTTTCTGGCAACGCGTTCCAACTGTCTATTACCCTATTAAAGTATTAGTTTTTTCTTAAATCCCGATTAAAATGTCTCTTATTCAATTTATACCCATGGCCCCTTGTTCTGTTATCCCTATTGAAATTTAAGCCCTCTGTGTCCCCTTGTTTTACAAACTTGAAAAGCTGAATCAAATCCCCCCTCCTTCTTCTTTCCAGTGTATACATGTTTAGCTTACTTAAACGTTCATTATAGTCGAAATTTGCTAGCCCCTTTATTATTTTTGTAGCTCTGTGCTGAACCCTTTCAATTGATTCTATGTCCTTTCTCATATATGGAGCCCAAAATTGTACTGCATATTCTAGATGTGGTCTTACTAAACCCTTATATAACGGCAAGATTATATTCTTATCCCTTGAAGTTACAGTCTTTTTAATATACCCCAATAACCTATTAGCCTTTTTACCCGCAGCTGAACATTGGTGACCCATTTTAAAATCCCTGTGAATTATCACCCCAAGATCCTTGACTGTTTCTCCCTCCTTTACCTTTACTCCCTGCAGACAGTACTCGGCTCCACTGTTCCTGTAACCCATATGCAGAACTTGACAACATGCAAAAAACTATATCACTGAAATTTAAACAGTACATACTTTTTGGAGAGAAACTAGTATTTGTTGAATTAAAGTACAGTACATATCAGCCTTATTAAATTGAGTAAAATCCTGGGTTAATTATCTCTAATATTATAAAAGGAAGTGTTTGTATGTTTGTTTCTTGCACACAAAGTCCTGACGAATCTATGGCACTTACAGTAATGGGATTTGGCACACAGGTAGTCCAAATTTTTACAATTTTTGGGTCACAGCGAAGTTTAAAATTCAATCTGGAACATTTTAAAATCAATTTAATGAAATTTAGTCATTACTGAATGCAACAGCATAGAAGATCACAGATTCTAAACTTATCTTTTTCATTTCCGTTTTTTTTATTTTGCGAGGAGGAATGATTTTCCAGCAGACGATAAAAAACAAATAATCTTTAACTGGAGTAACTTAGTTCTTTTTCTATCTGCAATACTATTAAAGATAGGAAAATTTCACATTAGATCGATATCTAAAAACATTTTTTTTAAATAAATAATCTTTAAATTGGACATATCTTTTATATTTTCGCAAGAGATAGATGTCATGTCAACTTTCGCTTTCCAAAATTAAACAGATTGCATATCATTCGCTTCGCGTTAAAAAAAAGCAGATTACATTTCCTGCCCTCTTCCATTTCAGTAAAGGAAAGCAAAAAAAAAACATTTTGACCAGCATTATTTAATTTTTTTTTCTTGTAAAATGGGAATTGTCAAAGATAGATTAAAAATTTCAACGGATTTGAAATCTGCGGAAAATTTTACGCCAGATTAATACCATATACACGCCGTTGCGAAGCAAACCAACACCACGGGCTAGCCACTGCAGTGGCTAGTGAGGGATAAATACAACAAATATACAGAAAATATCAGTAGCCAAATATGCAGGATCATTCAACCCAACTTATTGGTCGTAAAGCTGCTACATCAGGACAGGGGGCTAACTTAAACTGAATCTATTCTCCTTCCCCAATCTTTCTGATCACAGGGTAGTTACTCTAAACAAAAGGAATAAAAATTACAAATATTGATAATGAATTGTTCTGAAAACAAACACCTGTCTGAAGCAACTAGGTCTTACTAGGACCCCTAAACAATTTCTCTAAATTGATATCATTTGTTCACTTAGACTTATCACTTACATTGTGGCAACATGCTAATAGATCTGATAAATTGGTATACATTAATAAAATTTGTATTTGTATGATGATAAATTATCTCATGCCATGAGTATTTTACTATTAATGTTCACATTTAAAAACAATTTATAGGCGATTCATTAGTAACAAAAAATATTTTAGGAGTGTCTTTTTGAGGCTTGTATATAAGGAACTATTGCCTCAGGAACAGGAAAATTCAAGAATCATACACTTGTGTAGAAATGCTACCATTGTTTCACATGCGATAACTGCAACTTTAATGTTCAGTTCTAAATGTAATTCACTTTATTTACTACTTTGGATAACTGCTGTTCATCCATTAATCTATTTAATTAGAACATCTGGTTTTAAAATATGCAAATAAAACCTATGATTGGTGATTCGTTATCTTGTTAACCAAAATATCCACTTATAATAAAGTACTGATTATTTATTTATTAATGCAAAAACTTAAAAATACAGCATTATATGGGTACTGAAATACTATATTGAATACTAGATTGACAACCTTTAGTTATTCAAAGGCTTAATAAAAAAAAAATTATCATTCAAATTTTTACATTGAAATAGTTTACGAGTTCTCAAAGCAAGAGACCATTTCTTACTTTTCCAGACACTGATTCACCATCATAAAAAACATAATGCCGTTCTTTCTTTCCTTCTTCAGTCTTGATGTCAGCCATTTTCCTTGAATCGGCTCCATCGAGAACAATGTCGATATCCGCAGTCTGTCCAAAGCCAAATAAAGTCTAAAATAAATTCATTCATTAAAATTTTTAGAATCCCTGTTCTCCATTCCTGTAGAAAAATAAAACTCCATTAAAACTAGTCTACTAAAATTTTTAAAAACTTGAACATCAATATTATGCAAATTTAATTACCCTGGTAACTGACAAAAACATGCAACGAATCACATTTTTAATACTTCAAAACCATAATGCCACAATAATTGTACTATGGAAAATTAACTCTCAAAATAAAATTCAGTTTTTTAAATATATATCTTGATATAATAGATTCTTTTTAAGTTGCATAGGTACTCACTAACTGGGACATGTAATATAGCTTCAGATGTGAAAGTCCTGTTTGATTTCATGCATTACGCACATTTCAAAATTTAAAGGATGAACCAAGAACTTTTACCTCAACTCTTTTTTTTGTCTGGGTGTGATGCCCCTGAAAGTGACAGAACTACCAATTGAAAGCACATAAATAAAGTGTTTACAGGTAATATCATTCATTAAATTATCTTAGAACATTTACCAGATGATTTGCACTAGGCTTAACATGCCAAATGGATTTTTGCATCTCCTTCAAAAATTAAGTTATATAAAATGAAATTGCATAAATTACTGAGGCATCACCTGTCTTTATTTTCAAATAAAATGCAACTATTGTAGATTCTTCCACAATTATATATAGTATAGCATTGTAATTGAGGTAATTTTTATAGGTATTTTAATGTATAGTTCTTTTTTGTATGTCACATTCCTAGATACCAGTGTGGCCTTGTTATGATTTCAATTTTTGATCACCAAACCATTGCCAAATGAAAATGATTATTAGCTTTGCTGATAAGTCACCTCAATGCGTGAAGATATATGAACAAAAAGTTTAAAAAAATTTGTACTAGTTATGCTGTGGGAAGCATACAAGTATTACATAATTACAAGTAAAATCAGAAACAAATAATTGATTTTTCTGAGAATGACCATCTGAATAATTTCATATTTATTGTCTTGTTCCTCAGGAAAACAGTTTCAGTCATTTTAGTAGACAGGACCTTAAAATTTAAGGATTCAGAATCACTGCAAGAAAATCTATCCCCATACTGGGATTAAAAACCTAAAGTGCAGTCACAGGATGTAAAGTTATGTAAACTACAGGCAAAAGTTATGTAAACTACTGAAAACGGACTCGTGGCTTGATCTGCCATAAATGGAGAGAACAATAATATTAAAAAACCTCTTTTTATGGCAATTATTTTAGTGTGCTTTTTATGTCACCAAAAAATTACTGCGAAAAACAATGTTTTAGTCTTAACAAATAAAAAGAATTTTTAAAATAGGAATCACTGAAGCAACACAAGGGGCTATTGGGGACAGTTCGGGATCCCTCCTAAGGGAAAGATGAGAGGACAGCATCACGTAATTTTGAATCACTGTCAGATTACAAGACAACACCCGAGATGGCACTTGGCCACAACAGATTTAACATGCACCAGCAATAATTGGGGATGGATGAGAAAATTTAATGTAGAGAAAAAACTAACTAAGAAAATTAGCAGAAATTTTACATGGCTATATTAAAAGTGTTTCTAAATCGATTCCAGTCAAAATATATAACAAGGTTGTAATTCATAATTTTTCAAACATTAATTAAATTATTATAGCATGCTAATTTTTTTTTTTTAAACAAAATATTAAGTAGATTTTGTTTGGGTTGTTTAACAGTATCGTGGTACAAAATATCAGCACTATAGAAATAATATTTCAGAAGATATCCATAAAAGTCTAATAAACTGAATTAACATTTGGAGATACTATATTTCTGAACTTATTACTTCGTAACGATAAGACCTAATGACATGAAATTTGGTATCTGAAGTTAAATTTTGATGGATTGGAAATTGCGTAGAAATTGTGAAGTTGGTGCTCAATTTAATATGAAGATGGCCTGTTATGAAAATTTTGTGCATTATAATTTATAGAAGACGTTAGTTCGTGTCAAACACAATCTCTGAATTTTTCTACTGTTAAAATTGCTAGAATGAAGAGAGGTGTGGCTTGGGGTCTTTTTTTTGTTACTACATTGTAATTTTTTTTCATTATAATTTCCATTTCTTTGGAAAATAAAATAGTTTAAAAGTGTGTTAGTCAGAGACAAGTTTTAAAGGACGTTACATAGAGACTTAGAATGTGTTCCAACAATTTTAAGTACATTACCCAAAGTTCAGAGTATGAAAAAAACTATTAATTTTTCTAAAAACGATACAAATAGGATAAATTTGATTTAAATCAAGATTTTTACAATTTTAATTAATTTCTTGTTCACGCAATTTGCAAGACATGGACACTTAAATCAGTGTAGTTTCTATAGCTCTGATTCATATTTAACATTAATATATGAACACAGGGTTACATTTTTGAAAGATTCGAAATGCAATACAGGAATTAGCTAAGTTAATCACATTATAAAGAAATTAGAACAGATCATTGATAAAAATTTTATATAAAAAAAATCACAAATGAATAAAATGTATAGAATTTCTTTAGTTATTTTTATAAAGTAAAGTAATTAAACGGTTAAATATTTGTTAGAGACAAATATTATCAATCTATATATATTATATATAAAAGGATGTGTGTATTTTCTTATAAATCCACACTGTTTGATCAATCCACACCGAATTTGGTACACTTATACTTCAGAACACTGAGGGAAAACATAGGCTACTACACTCATTGCCATAAAAATTTGCGCACCAAGAAATAACTGTGGGATCGTAACGAAACTTGGCATGAAGCTACATGTCGGCCAGATATGCAAATGATTAGAAATGCAGCATGATTGCGCATTGCGTAATGCCACTAGAGGGCATTGAACTTCGTTCTCCTTGGAGTATAAAACAGGTAAGCAGAGCTTGTTTGAGTGAACTTAATCTTTTACAAAGGAAACGCTGAGGTAGACATGCCATTACGCCGCTATCGAAGACAACATGAGCAACTGTCAGAGTTCGAGAAGGGAAGAATCATAGGGATGAAGGAAGCTGGGTGGTCAGCTTGTCAAGTAGGCTGTTCTGATTTTACTGTGAGGAGGTGTTGGGACCAGTGGACAGAAGAGACATCATTTACACGGCGACCAGGCTCAGGACGCCCTCGACAGACTAGTCATCGAGAAGACCGTCGCATCATACGAAGCGCATACTTTTTATTTTAAAGAAAAAATGATAGTTAGACTGCTCATAAAATGTGTGCTGTATATGGACAAAGTGCTGTTTCTGATGCCACAGTTTGAAGATGGTTTTATAAATTTTAGAGCGGAAGTTTCAGCCTCGAAGATGATGGCCTCTCCGGACGACCATCCTCTGTAAAAAGGACCTATTAAAAGATGCTATTGGTGAAAATCCACTTTACACAATTCAGGAATTATCAGACAAAATATTCCAAAAAGTACAGTTCATGATCATCTGAAGAAGATAGGATACGTAAGCCACTACGATGTATGGGTACCGCATACTTTAACACAACAGAATAAGTTTGCTAGAATTTTGGCATGCGATTCTTTGCTAAAATGAAATGAAGAAGTTCCTTTTTTGAAATGGCTCTTTACTGGAAATGAGAAGAAAGAAAAAGATCATGGTGTAAGCCAAATGAACCTCCCGAAGCAACATCGAGAGGGGCTGCATCCCGAAATATAATGCTTTGTGTATGGTGGGACTACGAAGGAATTGTTCATTATGAATTGTTGCCACAAAATCAGACAGTAAATTCAGATAAATATTGTTCTCAAATGGCAGCATTAAAAGCAAAAATTGAAGCAAAGCGGCCAGAACTAACCAATCGTCGAAATGTTGTCCTCCAGCATAATGCGCGGCCTCACATTTCGCTGAATGTCAGAAAGACTTATTGAGTGGCTGGGATGTATTGTGTCACACCCCCTCCAATATTCAATAGACCTGCCCCCTCAGATACTCACCTCTTCAGGTTAATTCAAAATTTTCTGAACGGCCTGGAGTTCAATTATTTGGAGACTGTCTAATATCACCTCGATAACTTGTTTACAAATAAGCCTAATGATTTAAAAATAAAAAATAAAAGAATTTTCCAGCTGCCAGAAAGATGACAAAGTCATAGAACAAAATGGTGCTTATGTGATGCAATAATATTTTTTTTTTAGTTTTTGTACTGCTTTGTTGGTATTTATCATAAAAAACCACAGAACTTTCGGGATGACCAAATATAATTATTATAAAAACAGTGTATAGGGCGGACAGAAATTTAAGTAAAAAAATCTGAATTAAATAAAAAAATCCGATTACTTGATTTTTGTTTTTAAAAAATCATGATTTTTTTTACACCTTTCTTCAGACCAATCTGTAGCACTTACAACCATGAAAATTGACATAAAGGTAGTCCTAAAAATGCCCCTCAAAGCCCCAATTTTATAATCTAAAGTTTGTTTTACGGCAATAAATGAACATTGACAAGGAAACACATTCTACAGGAAACTGAAAGGATTACAATGGTTCTTATTTTGGACACGTATTTTTCTCCATAAGCATAAGTTTGTCACAAGGAACGCCATGCGACTTACATTTTGTAGTGGAACACGAAAAGCCCAAACGAAAAGTTAATCTCCATTGGTTTGCACCTGGATTACAAATATGCTTGAGACAAGGATAGGCTCAGGCCTCCTTACTGGGAGACACACTCACTGTGGGGAACTGTAAAGGCTGTCCAGAAGGAGGTGTGTTATCACCCTTACTATGGAGCCTAGTGGTTGACAAGTTTCTGAACAGGACTCACTTCTTGGTCATGCTGCTGACATAACACTGGTCATAAGAGGTAAGTTAAAAACACAGTAACTGACCTCATGAACACTGCCCCAAAAAATATTGAAAACTGATGCTTGATGACTTTGCTTTGACAGTTAAAAAAAGTCTGTTATAAATTAATAAACACTGCAAATGACAAATTAAAAAGACCACAGAACATGCCAATTGAGTAGAAGTTTGAGCTTGCAACAAAAAATAATCCTAATCATAACTTTCCACTTCAATCCATAATCTATTTTGTTAACACTCACTCAACTATCAGATGGGCCCAAATTAACTTTTACAATACAAATTTCAATTCCATAAATACAGAATTCTTATGCTGAGGAGTGTAAAGAATTTCTAAGTATCAATGTATAAAAATTTACAATTTAACTTAAATAATAATAATCATATTCCATAAAAATAAATAAATTAATAATTTGATTATAGTTTTGTGTGCAAAAGTTAAATTCTTTTGTTGTGCAGCAGAATTAACAAAGGGCAGAAAACTTTCATTGTGACTAACATGTACAGTACGAAGTCCCAAATCGTCTGGACCTCGGCTATTCCGGATTAATTGCATTTTTTTTTGTCAAAAAAAAAACTAAATCTAACCACACAAATTTTGCATTTGCTATAGTAAAATAGCAGATATATAAATAGGAATATATTTTTTGAAAGAAAAAACCTTTTTAAAACAATGTAACACATTTTACTTGCAAATCTTCTAATTTTTCCGTGTTGTATTTACTTTGAACATGTCCGCTATTTTGCGCTGTTTCATCATTAGGTCCAGGTTTAACTCTTTTTTCTTTAAAAATTGTCGGAAAGATGCAAAAAAGTGAGAAAAACAAAAAACTAATTTTTCTTTGTTGTATTTACTCTGAACATGTCCGTTATTTTACGCTGTTTCATCATTAGGTCCAGGTTTAACACTTTTTTCTTTAAAAATTGCCTGAAAGATGCAATAAAGGGAGAAAAACAAAAAACACTGGTTAGTAAAAAGTCCGGATTTTGGACTATTTCGGATTTTGTACAGTTTATTTTTTCCATAAACAGACGAAACTTATTTGAATAAATTAACATGTATTTTGTTCAGTTATCATATTTGCAATATTAATAACCATTCAGAAAGGAAAATGAAATTTAAAATTTCGATTCAAATCAATGATTTAATAAAAATCACTTGGTTTAAGTCAGCATACCCAAGTAGACTAGTTTTGCAGTGCATACAAAGAGACTAGTTTTAATTAGTTACTAAGAGACTAGTTTTGGAATGTATTACATAGACCACTTTGGGAGTACGATAACTAGTTTTAGAATGTTTTATCAAGAGACTAATTTTAAAGTGACTACTCCAAGATGAATAGAAGCAGTATTGAGGAAAAGGTACCATCGTTTTAATGAATAGTAAATATTCAATTATTTTATCCAACACTAGTTAATAAGAAATGGAGCACTTTTTTAATGGGCTGTGTGAAAGCAACGATTAATATTTGTTGACGGTAAGGTTGGTTGGGTTTTTTGAGGATTTTATGGCACAAGGGCCATATTTGGCCATGCTTTGTTGATGGTAAGGAGAAAAATAACAACACATTTGCACACGATTTTTAAAGCAATCAATGAATTATATAAGTATTTTTGGCTTTTTATAGACAGGAGAGGCTTAAGCCTACTCCATAGGCGCATCAGAGAACAGACGAGTTACTTGATGCCATCTAGCTACACTCAAGACATCCTCAAGGGCATCATTAAGAAACACACATGTCAATTTTTAAGTAGAAAAATTAGTCAAAATGAAATTTTTTAGTAAAAAGGGAACTAGAGAGCACTACTGACTGGGCGCAATGCAAGATCTCGTGATTCCACCGTCAGTCACGGGTAAAATTATGTTAGTGATTACATCGTCAACTGTAGAGAAGACACACGCTGTGAAAAGATTTCTTTTTGCAAAGGAAAGAAAGTTGGAGAGATGCATTCGGAGATGGTGGCAGTTTACGGAAAAGACTGTATTGACCGTACTAATGTGGGAAGATGGTGTAAAAGGTTTCAAGATGGACGAACGAGTTTGGGCGATGAAGTCTGATCTGGGAGGCCAGTGTCTCCTTCAACCAGTTCAATGATTGATGAAATCGACATCATACGAGAGAACCGTCGAACGACTTTGAATGAAATAAAGAACTTTGCAACATTTCTTATGTATCTGCCTGGGACATTGTTCATGAGAAGCTAGGGTACAGGAAAATTTGTTCTAGCTGGGTACCAAAACAACTGTCAGAATAGCACACTGGATACAGAATGACTTACAGTCTGACACATTTGCAGCAGTAACACGAGGATGGTAATAAGTTTTGGGCGAGTATTGTCACAGGAGATGAAACCTGGGCCTTACATATGACACTGGAGTCAAAATCTGTGAGCAGGATGTGGAAACATCCATCAGGATGCAGTTGGGAAGTTTTGGAGCACCCTCCATACAGCCGGACCTGGCACCCTCCGATTTCCATCAGTTTGTACCCATGAAGAAGCTCCTTGGCGGTAAGAAGTTTGACTCGGACGACGCACTCAAACGGGACGTGTGAAGGTGGCTCTTCTCACAGCCGACGGAGTTCTACGAGACCAGGATTTTCAAACTGATCCATTATTGGGACAAGTGCCTCAACAAGCATGGAAATCATGTGGAAAAGTAATAAATGGGCAATACTTTAATTTCTGTTTCATGTTGTCATTAATTGCTTTTTATTGTTATTTTTTTACATTATCTGCGTTATTTATTGACACACCCTCGTATTTACCAAGCAGCTGAATCAAACTGATTGGTAGTGACAAGCATGTTCGGAAAAACTTTCAGAACTTGTCTGTACATTAGTCATTAGCACTGTTTTATTATAATTATTAAACTAAATGTGTTTATTCATCAAGATTGCAATTTTCAAAACTTGGGCAACATCCCAGGCAAAACTAAACTGTGTTAATTTAATCTATAAATATTGCTACACACATGACTACTAAGAAATATATTACAATTTGTCATATAAAGTAACTTTAAACACAGAAGGGTTTTATTAAAACTTTCCTCATTTAATCCTCTGAGCATTGAGTACAAATTGCAACCAGTCATTTTTTCTTCAAGCACAAATTGTCTTTTTAACCAATCAAAACATGCCTAGTAGCCTGTCAACAGGCATGGTTATCAAGGCACTAAATGAATATTTAGAGGTAACAGCGCACTGAAATCTTGTAGGACTCAAAGGTTATAGAGAAATCACTGTATATTTGCTGACATACAAACTCATAAAAAAAATGGAATAGGAATTTTGTTGAAAACTTAAATTCGTGTGAAACTAATTAAATGCATTAGACTACACTGCATCATTGAAAAGAAATCCTTAAATATAGGCGAAATATACGAACAAGATTTTACAAATCCGGTATCTGTGAGAATATAACTTAAAAATGAGTTGTACTGTCGAGAATTTCCGAATTGACACAAAAAATTAGAAGAAATAACAATAAACAGAGACTATACGGATATGCAAGACAACTCACGGAAGTTGAAACATAGTACAGCAAACAATGTAAAAACAAAATAACGCTCAGTATGAAAGTTGGAACTTTAACCAACAATAAATTTGAAAATGTTCAATGTTTTTCAGTAAATCGGTTTAATAATATCAAAAATGGCAAACATCTTGACTTTGTAAGTAACAAAATGCAATCGGACAGCATGCCGCACACACATCTGAAACTCATGACTTTCAAAACAGATAATGCTTTAACTAAGGAGAAACTTGACTTCGATAACATACCATATTTTCAACCAAAGGTAATACTATTTCTCCGAAGTAGGCGTATCAAGATTAGAAGTGAAAATGTTATATTATTTCTTTAAATATTGTTCATCCTGCTTTTTTGTCGCCAATATTCTAGCTCATGCTTTTCTAACCATTCCACAAATCAATTCACAAGATTTATCATCAATAAATTTTAGTTTGGGTTTCGAAACAGATGACTTGCCTCACCAACACAGATCCAAGACGAAATGAGACGAAAGAATTATTGCATGAAGTAAGCATTGCCAGACCACATTGCGAAATATTGAATTCGAAGAAATAACCTCTAGGGCTGAAAACCATTAGTTGGCCGTTCAATTTATTTCACTCTAAAAGCAGCATAACGAACTATTGGTGACGGTTCTGGTAGGTAGGTAAGAATTTGATTAACGTCAAAATGGAGCAACACAACAGGCTATTGACGATGATCTGAGATCAAACACGAAGGGAAAGATCCTAGAACAACATCACTTAGTTTTAAATTGCGATCAGATGACGCGATCAATTACTGAGCTAGCACCATCCCACACTCTAAACCTCCACACGACGCGAACATGAGAACATTTGAGACCATGAGAGTTTTAAAGTGCACCAGCCCTCACGTACACGACGGTATGGTACTGTAATTTTAATTAAAGTCGTACTATAGTAGCACAGCGTGCTATTGATGACTGTCCTGGATCAATCCCAAAGAGAAAGGTTTGCTGACAACCATCACATTACTTCTCTGTGGACAACACCACGTAATGTTGAACCACGGTCAGATGACTGGATAACACCTGAACATACGTGATGGTCTTGGGTTGGTAATTGGTAATTATAGTTAACGTCGCACTAGAGCAACACAACGGGCTATTGACGACGGTCCGGGATCAGTCCCTTAAGGGAAAGATCCGAGGACAACACCTCGTAATTTTGAACCACGGTCAGATGACGAAGCAACACCTGAGCTGGCACCCCACTCTCCCAACTTCCACGCCAACCCAACGTGAGGACTTTCGGCCACGACAGATTTAAGGTGCACCAGCCGCCTCTACACCATACGCTTACAAACATCCATGCCCGAACCCGGATTCGAACCAGGAATCTTCCGATCTAGAGACTAACACCTTAACCACTATACCGGTTGGTTGGCTTGGGTTGGACTGAGTTTCGAACTCATCGCGCGCACTAAGTTACTAATCCTCGAACGTTAGCGTGATGTGGAAGTTTTGAAATTGAGGTGCAGCTCAGGTGTTGCCTCGTCATCTGACCGTGGTTCAAAATTGCGAGATGTTGTCCTCGGATCTTTCCCTTAAGGGATTGATCCCGTACCGTCATCAAAGCCCGTTGTGTTTCTCTAGTACGACGTTAACTAAAAAAATTACCAATTAAAACGACGAGGTACTGTCCTCGAATCTTCTCTTATGGATTTATCTTGAACTTTTGTGTACGTGGGAGTTGTGCATGTAAAATCTTTCGTGGCTCTTCACTTTGACGTCGAATGGAAGTTTAGAGGGGGCGCCAACTCAGCTGTGACTTCGCCATCTGACCATAGTTTAAAATACGAGGTGTTGCATCAGTGCAACGTAAATTCAACTACCTACCCACCCACCTGTTTCAGCTCTATATAGAGTTATTTTACCAAACACCAAATTATCCATGCAAAACAATTGGAGTTAGTTTTCATGAGAATATAGGTGGTTAAATTAACGTCAAATTGGAGCAACACAACGTGCTATTGTCGATGCTCTAGCACCAACATACACGACGGTCTTTGGTTGGATCGAGTTTCGAACTTTCGATGCTCTTGTTGTTGATCCGCTTCTCTTCCAACCGGGCTACCGTGGTCGTCGATTACTCGGTCCAGCCAAATACCATCGTGTACACGGGTCTGGTGCACGTTAAATATGTCATGTCCTCACATTGGAATGGTGTGTAAGTTTAGAGAGTATTGGCCAGTTCAGGTGTTAATCTCATCATCTGACCGTGGTTCAAAATTTCGGTAGATAGGTATTTTAATTAACGTCGCAAAGAAGCATCACAACTGATTTTTTGTGACAGTTCGGGATCCGCGAAGCGAAAGGTTCGAGGACATTGCCACGTAATTTTTAACCACTGTCATTGTCATCTGACCGTGGTTAAAAATTACGAGCTGCTGTCCTCGGATCTTTCTCTTAAGGGACTGATCCCGGACCGTCGTTAATAGCCCGTTGTGCACCTCTAGTACAGGGGTGGCCAACCTGTGGTGCATGCGCCAAACGTGGCGCATTGGATGATTACGTGTAGCGCATTGCACTCTTGCGCCTACTTATTCTTTTAAAATAAGCGACATAACTGAATCCATCTTCATATTCTCAACACCAGAGTGCTCTTATTTCAATTCACACAGCCTTCTTACTCATCAGTTAGTCACTATGTTTTAACAATTTGCAATTGATATTCTGTGTGATAAGACGTGCGGTGATCTGTTTGTTCTTTTTCAACTCTTAGGGTCTTGTACTTTTTAATATATATATATTTTTTTACATTCCTGTTTTTCGTCAAGAAAATGAGCAAAAGAAGCGTAGAAAGTGATAGGAAGTGTGAATTTAATGAACAGTGGAGAAACGAGTTATTTATAGCAAGTACGCCAGGATAACCGTTTTGCATTGTTTAGAAGACATGATCTTAATAGACACTATAAAACACATCAGACTAACATAAATGGTAAAATGAAGCTTGTTCTTGGGTCGGAGTTACAACTGGAAGGTGGAAGACCTAGTTCATTCTTTTCTCGAGCTTTGGATGAATCAACGGAGATATGTAAACCAGTTAAGCATTTTTATAAGAGCAATTGATGACAATTTTTGTCTTTGAAGAACTTGCCAGTCTGAAGTCATTCCATGGTAAAACAAGTGGATCAGACATATTTACAAAAGTAAAAGCATGCTTATAAAATCTAAAATAGATTATAGTAAACTCATCAGTATGTGTACTGACTGTACACCGTCAATAGTAGGTAAAGTCGGTGGCACTACGACTTTGCTTAAAGTTTTTTAAATTGTCCTGTACTCTCTAAACTATCACTGCATTATACACCAAGAGGCACTGTGTGGAAAAACTTTAAAAATGCTGCATGTTATGTTACCAGTTGTGAAATGTGTGAATAAAATTAGAGCAATAGCATTAAACAGACGAGAATTCAGAGAATGTTGTGAATTGTTAGATTTGGAATATATGGTGAACCTTTCCTTCATTATAAGGTGCGCTGGCTTTCAAAAGGTCAAGTTCTGAGTATATTTTGGAAATTGAAAAATGTTGTTCATAAATTTTTTATAACAGGAAGTTGAACTATCTGAAGAAAAAATCCTATTATTTGATAACAACTGGCAATTTAATTTGGCATTTTTAGTTGATGTTGCTAGTCATCTCAATTACCTAAATTCGAAATTACAAGGCAAGAAGAAATAATTTCCTAGCTTTTGATAACTAGCATCAATTCATTTAAAATGAAATTAAACAGTTCCTCTCTCAGTTATAAAATCAGGATTTGAGTCAATTTTCACACTTGCAAGAGCAGAGTGAATGTGCTGCGGATAATAGCAATTTGACCAAATACAGTAGAGTCCCGATTATCCGAGTTAATGTGGACCAAGACTAACTCGGTTAACCGAAAAACTAGGTTAAAGCGAAAATTGTAAATAAAATAAATCGTGTAGGTTTAAATGTATATTTTAACAAACACAAAAATTATACAGATACACCACATGCAATTCATATTGTTACGATGATCAAGGATTTCTTACTTAAAAAAGTCCTTAATTGTTTTTGTTTCACGTTACTTAGGCGTTTTTCTGCAACAATTTTTCGCCATATTTTTAAGGATTGATGGTGTCGCTTCTTCTTGTTCTATATATTCAATAGCACTTTCGATAGCTTTTAGTCCATCTGTATGGGAGATTTTCATATGTCGATTTTCATCATCACTGTCTCTCTCTCTCTTTGCATCATCGCTAGATTCATTTTCCTTATTGACGATCATTTTATCTGTAATATCTTGTTGTTCGTCAACGTTTATCCAGTCACGGATTTCGTTTTCCTGAGTGTTTGTAAGATCAAGTTCAGAATTTTTTTTAGTAATTTAAAAAATAGAAAATGTAAAACCAAAAAAAAAAATAATAATAAATAAAAATATTAAAAAAAAAACTAGAAATATTTGATAGCTCGGTTAAAGCGGAAACTCGAAAAATCGGGGCTAGGATAATCGGGGTTTTACTGTATATTGAAAAAATTATGTTATCGCAAGAGTCATTTGAAAGTCGTTTTAATGATTTGTCTTAAGTAGAAAACTGTATGCTCACATTTATAAACTCATTTTCACTCAGTGAACCAAACGTTATAAAGATTCCAAGTAACATACAAATGGTACTTATTGATTCAAATACAAATTCATTATTGAAAATGAAATGATTAGCTTTTTTATTCAAATTAAGATGCTTTTGTCCTATAAACATTCTCCAGAACCAATAAAATTTGCAAAAATTAGATATGTTGTTTTGGAACGACATACAGATGTGAACAAACATTTACATCCATGAAATTTATTAAAAGCAAAACAAAGTTGCAAATGGTTGATTCAAATTTGAAGAATTCTCTGCTGCTCTCGGTAACAAATTTACTACCAAACATTGAAAGACTAGCGAAATCAAAAGTCTCATTAATAGCAAGTAATGTTTATGTTCTGTAATACATATAGTGCTTAACAAACAAAAGTTAAATCATTTAAAAATGTCTATAAACATACTTTTATTTAAAAAGTTATTAAGGGTATGAACGTAAAAAGGTGCTTGAGTTGTGTGGCGCATCTGAACTAGTATGTGAAAAAAATTGGACGCATATATGTAAAAGGTTGGCCACCCCTGCTCTAGTACGACGTTGACTAAAATTACCAATTAATCACTGTCAGATGACACTTGAGCTGACACTCCTGTCTTCAAGCCTCCACCTTTACGCCAGCGTGAGGACATTTGAGGCCTCTATGTATTTAACGTGAATCAGACCCCTTTGTACACGACGGTCTTTAATTGGATTCGAACTCCCAACCCCCCGGTTTCTAATCCGTTACTCTTCCAACCGAGCGGCCCTAAAAATACGATAATTTCTACTCTATTATTTCTCTTTGGGTCAGTTCCCAATGAGATTTTAATTAAATAACTGGAATAGATCCCATCAATGGAAGGGGATACACCAGGCCCTGATTTACCATTAGGCCTGTGAGGCACGGGCCTAGGGTCCCCATAATTTAGAGGGCCCCCTAAGTTTCAAAAGCATCTAAACATTTTAAAAAGTTTTTAAGTAGTTACATAAATTATTGGGTATTTGCGTAAATGTCCGTCGACCGTTTCCCCCACTATCACATTCTTGTAATTACATGAATTATCTAACTATTATGTTTTTAACTTTCATCTGCTTTATTTTGTTTTGCCAAGAGTTATAAGTGATGTCACGATTTTCTCAAACTTTTTGGTGACATCTGTGAAACGGTCAACAGTCAAATACGTAAGTACCAATTATTGTTATAAAATTAGTTTTTGTGATGAACAAATAACATGGGGGGGGGAGGAGGCCTTCCTGCGTGTTTTGCCTACTATACCAAATTTTCTAAATCGGGCCCTGGGATACACTAACGTCTTCTATATTTAGCTTCACATTAAAACCTCTTGGCTAAAACAACTAATAAAGTTATGTTTTCTGTAGAAATAATAATTGATAGTATCTTAAGTATTTAGTTATCGTTGCATGGGGAGCAACACAGCGGGGTATAGATGACGTTCAATCTCAAACGGAAAGATCATATGACAACATGACGTAATTTTGGATTATGGTTAGATAACGAGGTCAACAGATGAGATAGCACCCCACTCCACAAACTACACCAATGTACAGTCGTGGAAAAAATACTAACTACCTCTCTTCATTCCAGCAATTTTAGCAGTAGATCAAATTCAAAGATTGCGTTTGACAGGAACTGACGTCTTCTATTAATTCCAACGTCGTCAATAGCCCGTTGTGTTGCTATAGAACAACGTTAATTAAAATTAATAATTGTCTATTAATTCCAATTCGTAAAATTTGATTAAGAGCCGTCTTTTTTTTTTCATATTAAATTGAGAACCGACTTCATGATTTCCAATAAGAACCCCCTATTTTGACACCCAATTTCACCAATTTAACTTTAGATACCAAATTTCATGTCATTAGAACTTGCTTTTTCGAAGTTATAAGGACAGAAAGATTGGAGCTCCTAATGTTAAATCAGTTTCTTAGATTTTTAAGAATTGAGATACACTCGAGCAGATGGTCATCATTCGTTTTTCGTTGATATAAACTTGGAGCTAGTTGGAGTCCTTTATCTCTTGCGGCTGTCTTGAAAGAGCTGCAAGGAACTCAGTTCTTACCTGAAATCGTAACATTCTATGTTGAACTTTGGATTGTATCTTTTTAGAATATTTGCTATTAGAGGACTCAAAGGAATTTTGAACAGCCCATTTGGCTTTCAAGATGAGCAACGGGAAATAGGGTAGCGCTACTTGGATCCTAATTGAGTTTGTGTGTCATCCTCATTGTTTCCATCCATTCCATGCTGCCTTGGATTCCATCGGAGTACTGAATTGATCATCATGGATATATCTTCAAAATATCTAGTATTTGTAGGAATCCAGTATTGATATTGATCATGACCTGAAAATCTGCCAATACCTATACCAGGTGTTCAGTCAGTATGCTGTTGATTTCTGATGTTCATCAAAAATCTATTTTTTGTGTTGAATCGCGAGTATGACTCATGTAAGTACAATGTTCTACGTTTTTAAAATTAAGATTAATGTATCCCTGTTTTTCAAATCGTTATTTGTTCGCGATTCCTTTTATCTTTATGTAAATCTTAGCAATTCCTTTGTGTATCTTGTCATCTCACCAGTCATCATGGTTCAAAATGACGTGGTGTTGCTCTCGGATCTTTCCCTTCGAGATTTATTCTGCATCGGCGGCAATAATACGAGATGATGTTCCAGTGCGCAGTTTGCTAATTAGCCAACCTAATCTAACCTTTGTGTAAAAATTACACTTAAATTAAATTAACTGCATTATAATTAAATATGCAATTTTTCGTATCAATAAACCCCAATCTGAGAAACTATTATTTTAGTAACTAAATACAAAGATATTAAACATAGAATGTTTACGTGTATTGTAATGACAATTCAACTAATCATTTAACTTGGATAGTTGTGCTCTAAACTTATTTTACTGCACAAGGGATAATTAGACGTAGAAGCTTTTAAGAGTGATGCTATGTATCCTGCAACCTAATTCTGTACCTTGTTAGAAAAAGTTTCTGGTAACTTAGCAATTAGAGTATTTTTAAAATTTATAATACAACGTACAAAAAATACTTTAAAATGTTTTGACTTTCGTCCTATCTATATACAGGGGCTAGTGCACGTTAAATCTGGCGTGGTCTTAAATGTCCTCAAGTTGGCGTGGTGTGGAAGTTTGGAGAGTGGAGTGCCAGCTCACAGGTTTCCTGCCATCTGACCACACCACGGTTCAAAATTACGTGGTGTTGTCCTTAGATCTTTCCCTTGGGGATTGATCCCGGACCGTCGCCAATAGCTCGTTGTGTTGCTCCAGTGTGACGTTCATTAATATATATATATATATATATATATATATATATATATATATGCATGTAATACCTTTCCGCTGCACGTTGAAGTAAAATTTTTTTAAAGTCGATTTGTTCATAATTTATTGACAGGACACATAAGCATTTTTCGATTTCACTCATTGAAGTGATTTGTGAATAGAATTCAAAATCATGGAATTTGGTCATTTTCTGCCGATTCCAGATCTGCCTTAGAAAAAATAGCATCTGTCAACTCAAAATGTGCCCAAGATGTACATTCACTTCTGCACAAACTCCTGTGCTTGGATAAAAGGTGCACTCTTCAGAGCATTTCTGCACATGAAGTTGCAGACCAATTGGTAAAAGAAGTCAGAGAATTAAATGCTGAACAAACCTCAATAACTCTTATTGATGCGAATGCTTTGGTAAAATTCAAACTCATAACACAAAAAATTTAAATAAAACACATTTGTGAAATTAACACAAACTGATAGAAAAACCACCACCACTCTATACAGACTACAGACTGAGAGCAGGACATCATAAAGGCATGAAAATTAACTGTGATGGAACCAGACATTGTACCAACTTTCTGGGGCGTTGAGCTGCATCATATACATATTCACCTGACCTGAAATTGTAGCTGTTCTCCATCGATTACTATTCTGAAGAATAGCTTTACAGAGAGAAAATAATTGTGAAAGTTGTGCAAAATCAAGCAGTGACAAATTTTCACGAAGTCTTAATTTTCTTCTCTTCATTAACTTATTTTCACTCATTAAATTTCGTATTCATCAAATTGAAAGTTCAACGAACATTGCTTATACCTAGCCATCTTTGGAATGGTTATAGAAAAGACAGACACAAAAATACAACTATGCACTTTTTTAAAACTTTTAATTATTCCTAAACATAAAATATAAAGAAATGGGCCATACAAATATACAGAAGTAAATTCTCTGCAGAATTAGAGATATTTATAAAATAGTCATTCATACTATAAAATGAAGAATAATTCAAGTGTGTATTCGATGGAGATGCGAAATGAAAGACAGGGGTATTTCTTCTGCTCAAAATATAGTATTAACTGATTTCCCATTCTTCGGAAATCTTTTCGAGCTTGCATTTCAGTTCACGGAATGATGGTCTGTTTTCTGGAAGCTGAAAAAAAATTGAAAAAACCGCTGTTATACTTATTTGCAATAGAATTCAAATTAGTGTCATAAACAGCTTGATGATTGGTTGGTTTGGTTTTATGGAGCCATGTGTGGTGAAGCTGCGCTAATCAAAAGACAGACATTGTCAAGTAATGAACATATGCACACCAGAAAAACTTTTTTGACACATAAGAGAGGAACATATCCCCAGGGAGGAATCTAACCTGAGTTACCTTCGAACCACTGCTTCGTTAAAAACGCCATTTTGAATAAAAACAAACCTCTCAAGCCGCAGACGATAATTTTGACTTTTAAAAACATAGTACAACTGCAATTATTTCTTTTGCAGCAAACGATTTTTTATTACCGCTAACCAAAATCGTCTAAAAATTGTGCGAACAGCCTCTGTATTAAGCAGAGATGCAGTTTCTATATTTTGTATAAGATTCGTTACTTGAAATTTAAAACTTTCAATTTCACATGTGAATTCGTACTTTTTAAAATCTTTTCTATATGTAATAGCAAGATCTGCAGCCAATTTTTTTTAAATCGGAAACGCTCATAAATTGTAAAGACAAGCCAAAAAAATGCAAAAATCGCCACAGATAGTTTTCATTTTTTGATAACGCGAGACAAGAGTGTGTCAAGAACACTGTAAATATGTATTTAAAAAAAATTCTTTGGGTATCAAGTTACTTTCTTCTTCTGGTGTTTCATCTATTTAAATTATCTTAACTCTTCTCTTTGGATTCTCTCTTTTGGGTCCCCTTCCAAGTGGGCCCTGTGCGGGTGCACCTGTTGCACCTGCCTAGTTACGGCACTGCCTACAAACGTATATCAAATACAAACAAAATTTGAACAAACATATTACTAAATATTTTGTAAATTATAAAATGTTCAATGGTATCAACAAATTCTTGTAGAAGTGTACTTGTAATTTGAAAAAATGAGGAGCATGAACTCCTCAACTCTACACAGATATTAGTACAAAATGAATATGAAGCATTTGACGAATATTCCGAAGGTTGTTTTCAAAGTTATGAGAATTTTGTTACAAATTCTTCATTTTATTAATTTTTGTTTACATTTCATTGTAATTTTTCAATTTAATATCCATTCAACTGTATGGTTGCCCACACTCGAAACTGACCATTACGAAAAGGTTTTGCAGAATTCTATAAAAATTTCTATAGACTTTTGTCTATAGAATCCTATAGTATAGCCCCTTTTTCTATAAAGTTACCTATAAAAATCTCAATAGAAAATGTCTGTATAGAACTCTATATATATAGAATGCTATAGAAGGTCATTTCTATTGGTTCACGACTTACTTTACTTTTATATAGATCTTCTATAGAATCAGAGCTTTTGTTTTCACTATATAAATCTATAGATTTTATTTTCTATAGAAACTAAACTTCATTTCTCTATTAAAATCTCTATAGAATTGTTAACTCTAAAATATTTTCGTAAGAGTACATTTTAAAGTATCTAATAAAGCATTTTAGGAGTCTTTTATTCATTGCTTTACGTCAATTTAATAGCACGTCGAGGTTTTTCCAATTCTAGATAGAAACGATAGTCGTTGGGTACTCTTACACCCTCTATTCATAGAGTGAAATTCCAGATGCAAAACGTGTACCTGAAAGCATTAGCTAATGACTCATGCTAGATCTTCAACAAAAGACGACGAATGCCTTACCTCTTCCCAACAAGATTTCATGATTGCATAAACATCCCATGGACATCGATTGGGGACATCCAGTCGTTGTCCTCTTTGAACTTGTTCGACTACTTCGGCGTTCGTTGCTCTGCCATAAGGAGCTTTACCACAGGTGAATACCTCCCACATCAAAACACCTGATATAAGAGATATATATTTATATAAATAAGAATGGAGTGTTTGTTTGTACATTTAATATTTTCGACCCATTTTAAGTTTTCTATCCGTTTTGGACCCTACTGATGCCAAATCCGCTTCTTTCACGTTTGGTGTCTGTATGTATTGTGCCCTATACACGTCCCTACGGTTTAATATATTTTCATGATAATTTGCATACAGTGAGTACTTAACTTCATTTAGTGAGCGAAAGTGGTTGCGAAAGTCTGTCTGTCCGTCTTTCCGTTCTATGTTCAATTTTGTGTTTGTGTGTTTACAGGCATCACATGAATTTTATTCCAGATACTTGATTACAATCTGTTTTATTTCATACATGATCTATTTGTTTAATGAATGCAATATTAAACATTTCTTTATTGTTATATATAGTTGAGTTTCATGCTAAAACACTTGATTAAGTATCCTTAAATTAAACATAATTTGGTATTTTGGAAAATTGGAATGTATATTGAGTATTACGATTCTTTGATTTGCTTTACCAGTACTGCTGTAAAACCAATTATTCTTCACAAAAAATTTATATTGGAATATCAGCTCTGTTACTTTATTTATTTCGAGTCTTATATTCGTTCTTTGGTGCAATGTAAACGATTTCCGAATATTTGGGACAGATGATATTTTTAAACGAACGGGAATTAAACGGAAACTCGTGTTTCTTTCGCTCTGAATTTTGTCCACTTTTTAGTTGTAAGTTGTGGCAACTGCAAGACCAAGAGATAAAAAGGAATCACAAATTAATATCTTTAGAACAAGTTTTTCTCGACACCTTTTATTTTGTTTTATTTCGCTGTTTTCTGTTTCAAATATATATTACTTTAATCAATTGTGTTTCTTTTTCATCACACGCAACACCACCACAAAGTATTCGACTAAAAATGTTAGGTAAGTCAGAATAAAGCAAGTTGTAAGTGTAACTATGCCATAATTAAAAGAATAATGCCGTTATTGAAAGAACACTGCCGTTATTTAAAGAATAATAATGTTTAAAAAATCAGAACTAGAATTATTCAAACATTAAAAAATTCCTTGTCATAATGACAGGAAAAAATTGCGAAATTCCACAGTGTCGCATGTCGGATGTAAGAGTGCCACAAGTAAAAAAATATTATTTTTTATTTTATCTATGAGTGCGAGAGCACTTGCCGTAAATCGTCTTGTTTATTAATTGAGTTGAACATGAAAAGAACTTAAGAAATGGAATTCCAAATCTCCCTCAAAATCGTCTTTTGTAGTAGTAACCTTAGTGTCACTTTTCGTCATTTTGTAGCTATGTCATACAGCAAGAGTGCGATGTATGTGAAATGTATTACATGAATGGATATGCATGTGTAGGATTTGTGTCGAAAGTAAGTTGTAGAAATTATAAAGATGACGAAAGGTGTTAAAATATTATTTTATTCTACGAAAAACGTAAGTCATTATATATTTTCATTATCTCTTCAATCTAGAGTAAACCAATTTAAACTAAGTAAGGTCGGGTATTTTGGTAGTATATAAATAAGAATGGAGTGTTTGTTTGTACATTGAATATTTTCGACCCATTTGAAGTTCATTTTGAACCCTTCTGATTCCAAATCCTCTTCTTGCGCGTTTGGTGTCTGTCTATATTGTATGTGCCCTATACACGTCCACACGGTTTAATATATTTTCATGGAAATTTGCATACAGTGAGAACTTATCTTCGTTTAGTGAGTGAACTTGATTGTGAAAGTCTGTCTGCCCGTCTTTATATTCTATGTTCAATTTTGTGTATGTGTGTTTGTGCAGGCATCACATGAATTTTATTCCATGTGATGCCTGCACAATTTGTGTATTTTGTGATTATTCCAGATTGAAATGTGTTTTATTTTATACATTATCTATCAGTTTAGTGAATGCAATATTAAACATTTATTTAGTGTTATATTTTCATGTTAAAAAAACATCTGAGTAAGTATACTTAAATCAACCGTAATTTGGTAGTTTTGGAAAAATTGGAATGTATATTGAGTATTACGATGACTTTGATTGCTTTACCAATACTGCTAAAAAAAGCAATTATTTTTCAAAAAATTATTTTTTAATGGAATTTTAATTCTGATAGTTTATTTATTTCGAGTCTTATTTTTGTTCTTTACGCAATGTAAACGATTTCCGAATATTTGGGACAGACGGTATTTTTCAACGAACGGGAATGAAAAGGAAATTCGTGTTGGTTGATCGTGCCTGCACTGATATTTTTTGTTTCTTTCGCTCTGAATTAATTTCGCATTTCTAAATTTTGTGCACTTCTCTTTTTTAACTTTTGTCACAATCTCTTGCGAAAATATTAATACTTAATTGAAAAGTTATTTATAAAAGAAAATCAAATGAGGGTATAAAATATCTATCTAGTGTCAAATTTTTCGCAGATTTCAAATCCGTTGAAATTTTTAATCTATCTTCAACGATCCCGATTTTACAAAAAAAGAACTAAACAATGCCAGCCAAAATGTTTCATATTTTTTTTTGCTTTCCTTCGCTGAAATTGTAAGAGTGCAGGAAATCTTATCTGTTTATTTTTGGAATGCGAATGTTGGCGCAACGTCACATTCTCTTTCAAAAATATAAAAGATATTCAATTAAATTTTTTTATTTATTTAAAGAAAATCATATTTTTAGGTATCGATCTAATGTGAAATTTTCCGCAGATTTCAAATCCGTTGAAATTTTTACTCTGTCTTTAACGGTCTAGGAGATAGAGAAAAAAGAACTACACAACTCTAGTTAAAAGTTTTTTTTTCTATCGTCTGCTGGAAAATCATTCCTCCGCGCAAAATGAAAACGAAAAAAATAAATTTACAATCTGTGATCCTTTATGCTGTTGCCATTCCAAAGAAAACAATAATAATTAAATTTCTATTAAATTCATTTTAAAATGTTCTAGATTAAATTTTAAAATTCGGGCGCGATAGAAAAGTCGCAAAAAATTCGGACTTCCTGTGTGAAAAATCCCATTATTGTGTCATAGATTCGTCATGACAGTCCACACACACATGCAAACACTTCCTTTTATAATAGTAGAGATGCATCTTATAACATAAAGTAATGATTATTTAAAAAAAGCTATAGTTCAAGAATTAATTATTTAAAAAGTAAAATAATATATATATATATATATATTTTTTATTTGAAGTATTGTAAATATTATTGGATGCATTGTCACATTTTATAAATCAGATATCAACACTTTGGAAGGGATTCGCCTCCCCTCACCGACTATGTTAGTAATTCATGTTAACGTACGTTCACAGTTATATTTTGATTATTCGTATGAATTATATGTATTTAAATCAGCTTACCATATGCCCAAACATCCGATTTACTACTAAACCTTGTGTAACCTAAAACTTCTGGGGGTGCCCATCTAATAGGAAACTTAGCTCCTCCAGAACTAGTGTATTCATCATCTATCACATACCTAAAAACACAAAAAATTGAATTCAATAATGGTATTCTTATCTGACTAAAAAAATGTATGAAAATAATGTGACTGTTACGTACTAGATGAAAATAATGTAACTATTATGTATATAATGAAAACAATGCAACTTTATTAAATAATATAAATATTATCTCACGTAATTCCCTGCGGGAGGTTTAAGCGAGATGACTTTCTTACGAACAATACATTCTTCAAAAGCCAAATACGCTGTCTCAATCTGTTTCAAAAGAATATGAAACTAAGAGAAAAGTGATAATTTTCCAGCTTTCGTCGCTCAGCGGTTGCTGTGTCTGGCATAACTTATTAGTTTCGATTGGGTATTCGCTTGTCTGCTCTCTTTGTGACTGCACGTCCCTGTGAACAGTGCGACACATGTACTGCACATGGTCTCAAGCGGGTTGTTGATTCGTTGACTAAACGTTAATGGCTTAAGTGCAACCCCCTGGCATTTACAAGGATAAATTGCATAGAACTTGGACAAATTCAAAACTTTTCAATTTTTAGGGACAATTTAGAATGCATGGTAATTACGAATTAAAAAGTGACTTTCTGTAATTGAGTTAATTACTAAGAAACGACCTATCACAGGAACATTCCTAAGGTATAAAACTGCCTTGCCCTGACAAGAATTTTTTTAAATGTTTTCAATCTGAGGAATGTCCCTATTCCTGAGGTTCTTGGAAAACTCAGCAAGCTGCCTCTCAAACACATTTGATATTCCAAGAAAACGCCCTTCATCCATGTAGAAATCTTCATTTCTCATTCTTTAATACGTCCTTTCCTTGATGATTAGCTTTTGAACATTCAAAAGTAAATGAAAGATAAAATATACAGTTTCTTTTTCTTTTATTGCAATCATACAAAGGAATTACAATAAACAATTTCAAATATGACGTCGAAATTTACAAATAAACAGAAAAGTGTTTTAACCCTCCAAATGGTCTCAACGAGATATCTAGTCCATCAAGATCGGGTCAGTTTTGTTAATGACGGCATATCTCGTAGCAACGACCACTAGGAGGGTTGACTACGCATTTTTCTGTGAAACTGAGTGTATTTCTTGACACACGTTATTAGCATTAAGTTATGGAAAATAGAATAACGAAAAAAAAACATTACATACACATTTTAACCGCTCGTATCGAGATCAAAACGAATCTCGCCTTTGCAAACGCCTTTGAAAACCCTATTAACTATAATTATAAGAGTTTTATAATCAATATTTATGTTTCTAAAATAACTGTCTTACTTTTTCTTTACTTATCAAATTTAATTTGTTAAGAGCAGTGCTTCCTGAAGAATTAGCACTCAAGTAGCAACAAATGGCTGTTGGGCTCAAACGAAAGCAACTTTAAAAGTAAAATATGCACATGAAGTGGTTTTAGAGGATTCATCCATATATTCGTTTACTGTCTTTGTTAGATTATATAACTGAAGTAAAACTAAACTATATTGGGAAACTAAAATACATACAGTGAAGATAAAAATATGTAATGAAACTCGTGGCAAATTATAAAAATGTATCGTCAAAGTAATTATTTTTATATTATATCTCATGAAATTATATTAATTCATTTCTTCCAAATGTTTTTTGTGTATTCAAACTTTAAAAAAGAGACAGTTCAGAACTAATTTTTTAACTAAAAGAGAAAAACATAATTTCAGTAAGTTATTGCACTATTAGAAATGATGTTCAAATACACTTGCCTTGTAAGTCCGAAATCAGCAACTTTGACTATTGTGCCTTCACCAACTAAACAATTTCTGGCTGCTAAGTCCCTGTGAATGTAGTTGTGAATTTCTAAGTACGCCATACCACTGCTTACTTGAATGCACATATCTAGTAGCACTGACGTTTTAGGGGACAACTTTGCTTCACTTTTTCTCACATACTTCAATAAGGAACCTAAGACGAAGTAAAGCATTACTTGAAACGTAAAGTAATTTATGAGTTGATAGCTATGTATATAATTTTAGTCGATACCTGAAATGCAAGGCAAAGATGCAATAAAGACATTTATATTTTGTTGGTTTCCCTGTGTTAGTCCTAGATGGAATTTGGCAATTCTCAATGGACTCCTATCTTTAATTACCTGAACATGAGTCACTTAAATCATTTGTGAACATGGACCATTTATCTGTTTTGATGTCCGCGGTTAGTAATACTCCTATAGATTCAATGTTGACCAAGAGGTAGCGCTGTAGACTTGTATTCCTTCACATGACACCCACACAGGAGAATTAACCGGCTTAAGGATTAAACATACACATACCGCGATCACGTGCAAAGTTTCTATATCCATATTACAGAGACGACAGGAGCAAATTATTGAAAACTTAGCATTCGAGGAAAAATTTTAATGTGGAGTTGAAACTGGACATAAAAATTAATTACTACTATATTGGAAATTGTGAAGTTGAGGATAATTATATATGGGAACTGGCTCTTATGCAAACTGTATGTATATGACTTTATAGATGTTTTCTCCCTATTGAATGGTATCTTTGAATTTACTCTACTGTGAACGGTTTTAATATTTTTTGCCAACATTAAGTCCGCGCTTGACAAAAACAAATTGAATTCTTTTTCGGAGATGGCAATTCTATTTGTGCTAGTTCTTAAAATTATGGGACCAAATGTATTAAAAATTATGTTTTACTTTCAACAGCTCCCTTCCCATCTAAAGGAAGATCCCCTTCTTATAGATGGTTACATTTCCTGGGACGATCATCCGCGACTGTCCGTCACCTTTTGTCTTCAATATACCTTCGAATGTCTTAGAGTAGTCACTCATTTTTGAGTCTTCTGTAGCATGGTCTAAAACTCATCAAAACTTCAAAGAAATAAATTTTAAATGGGAGAATTACACCCCCTTAATATTTTATTTGTTTGGTTCCCCTTTATTTACCTCCTCCGAAAACAAAGAATATACGATAACAAATCATACCCTCCAAATTTATATCCTAGGCTAAATTTTCGGCTTAAATGTTTGGTTTAAATTAATCTCAGGCATTATACGCTTTCCAAAACGCTTATAGAGTTCTATGATTTCTGCAACATTTCAAACTGTATTGTCTACAAAATACAAGAAAAAAGTAAGGTAAAATGGGGCAATATATTTTGCTGCCGAATATAGAGATCATATTATTTTTATTCAAAATACATATTCAAAAGCAACTATTTAATAAGATTCAAATTTTCAAAATTCAAAATTTTATTGAAGGTCCAAGGTACGCACTTGCCCTATTGAAACGGAGTAAATGCGTACCTAACCTCTAAGGATTGCCCATTTGAATGGAGAATGATGTTGGTGCAAGTGCAAATAACTTAGTTTTTGAAGATCTTTTTACTAGTTAAAATTCTAAAATTGGAAAAAAAATCACTGAGATAAAATTTTTTATTGTTTGGGATAAGAAGACATGAAGGGGAAGTAAAAGATGGCAGCTCTATGAATTTGTTCGGCTCCAATATTATAGACCCACTACGCACTTCCCACGAAAATGCACTTACCTCACTTTACCTTACTTTTATTACTTAGTAAAATGCAACAAGGTCAAATTTCTTACCATTTTTCATATACTCTGTCACAATGCAAATAAGTTTCTGTTTCGTGCAGACTCCAAACAACCGGACTAAGTGGGGATGCTGCAAGTTACTGGAATATAAAATAAGAAATTACAATTAATTTCGAAAAATTAGTCTTTTGAAGATTGGAGTTACAAGATACACTATAGGACTCAAATTAACCAGAAACCCTCCGGAACAGTGGATCCGGCTAGATACGTTATTCAAACCGTTACTAATCTGAGGAATTTATCTTTCCGGACAAAGAACTGTTTCCTTTTGCAGTCTTCAATGAAATTGGAAGTTTTTCCACTAAAAGAAAATTTGGTATGGATCGTAATCGATGGAAGTCTGAAGGTGCCATGTCTGGCAATACGGTGAACGAGGAAAAACTTCTCAGACAAGCTATAGCTGCTCACCAATGCGTTATCGTGATGGAAGGTATTGGCGACGATTCGAGATCAATTCCCAAGGGAGAGATCCGATGACAACAACCCGTAATTTTGAAACGCTGCTGGTACCCCACTCTGTAAATTTCTACACAGCACAACCGTGAGGACATTTGAGACTACGTCAAATTTAGCGTGTACACGACTATCTTTAGCCGAACCGAGTTTCTGAACCCACCCTGAAGTATTTATTGGAGTGAATTGTTGCGAGACCTCGTATTCAATTCCCATCCCACCCTACACACATCACCTTCAGTTTGATGAATGGTGGTTTATTCACTATCTATTTCGTTCCACATTATTGCAGAATGTCCATTTGCATTCAAAACGGAGTGCTTTCGTTTCAATAAGTATACTTCCTACCTCACAACATGCTAAGCAAAAGGTTAGGTGGTGTCCGTACACATGAGTTGTACCGATTGTTAATCAATGAGTTGTAAATAATAGGTTTACATCAGGAAAGACCAGATAAGCCTCTCCGGACAGGTAGAACCGGCTACCAGAAACAGCCCTCCTGGCAGGTGTGACCGGCCCGTAGATACGGCCCCCGAACAGTTGTAGCTGTCCTACAGATATGGTAAGGTTCGCACTGGTGTAACCGGTACTTAGATCAGATATGGCCGTCTGGACAGGTTTAACTACTTCGAAAACCACATATAGTCTTAACCAGGGTGTGGTTCAGACAATATAATATTCAAGGCAACATTGTGCTATCAATATTCCAAAGGTAATCCACCGTGTTGATGAGCTGCATTTATAGTTTAAAAAAGAGAATAGTACGTATTAGAAAAAGTAGCAAAGCATAGCGTCATTTCGCAAATAACTAGGAGCAAATTTCTATGTATTCTTGTCTACTTTTATTTTTTTACCTCATAACTTTAGCCTCATCAATGAAATCTTCTTCAGACATGGTTCCCTCTTTCATCATTTTGACAGCAACTTCTATTTGATTTCGCCATTTTCCTTTACGAACCACCTACAACAAAAATCACTTTAACTATTTACTTTTATAACTTATTAACAAAGTATAAAACGCATTTTATAATTCTCCTATTTTTAAAATTTTATAGAAAAATATAATTACTCCAAACTGGCCACTTCCAAGCTCTTCTAATAGTGTTAGTTCACTCGGATTCAACTCCCATTTATCTGTAAGAAATTAGGTATTTATAACAGACGAAACAAACTGCAATTTAATACAACAGAGTAAATTTGCACAGTAATATATAGCAAGTAAGTACCAGGGCTCAAACTTTCCCACCCAAGAAAATGTATTAAAATTACGTAAAAATTCAACCGTTTCTTTATGTCGAATCGTCAGTTGCAGGTAGGTTTAGATTTTAGTATTATTGAACACTTTGATTTACAACCTCGAAGATCCAGAATTAATATTTTCTCTTTCGTTTCTCCTGTCAAGACCATAGAGGAAATATAAAAATAGAGTGAGCAATAACCTTTTTGTGTGCCCAGGATCATGTGACCAAAACTAGTAGTAACGTGACCCCTGATTGGTCCGCGCAACATAGTAGTAGACTGGCGATTCCAGCATTTTTTTCGTCAATATAGGAATGCGCATTCACACATTTACCCTATCAGATATTTTATCGCCAAACGAGGTTATAAGATGCCATATCGGCCAACCAAGTCAATTTTTCACACAGAAGTCACATGACTACTAGTCGACATGTTGGTCGCACTTTTTGAATCTCCTCTCAATAGCAATGCTACATTGCTACATATCGCACCCCGGCAAGAAAAGTGACACAACTCAAAATTGCAGAATTTGAGAAAAAAAAAAACACCAACTTAAAGGAAACTATAAAACTTATATTGAAACAGTATAATATATTCTTTAAAATTTTAAGCAAATATTTATGGTGATAACTTCTATTATATTCTATAGAATAGTATTATTACACGCTGGGGCAACTCATGCATATTTTTTAATGATATAACATTAACATTTTTATTTTTTGACCTGTGTCACTTTTCTTGCCGGGGTGCGATTATATTACACGTCTACGATCAAGACCTCCTCCAGTTCTGTCAGGAATTGGTGATTTGCCCACCAATAGAAAATCGTAGAAAGGTTGTTTTGTGGATTTTTTGGCGCCAGATGAATTATTTTTAATATGTTTTGGACTAAAAACGAAACAGAATGAAAGAAAAAAATAAAACCTAGCCCAAAACTAAAATACTTTTCTAAAAATATCTTAAACATAATCTAAAAATTCGAAGGACCTATAAACTAAATATAACAGATTCAGGAAATTGCAAACGGAATTTCTTTCACTACGCATATCGTATACGAAGTACTTATAAAAAGATGACGTTAACAAAATCCAAGACTTCGTAATTAAAAATATAAAAAATGCTTAAAACCAGCGTACATAAAACAACCGAATCACATTAAAATTCGAAGTATAATTTGTAATCAAGGTAAGCCAGAGAACAAAATAATTAAAAAATCGAAATTTTTTGTCACACTATACCTCTTCAAACAAACTGTTACTTAAATTTTTTTTGAGTCATCTTTGGACTCTGATATACGTTTTAACTGTAGTTTTTAAGGAGTATTTCAAACATATATGAAGTAAATCTTGGCAATGCATTGAATATTTTAATTATATCAACAAAAAAAAGAAATGTTAACAATAATTGCAAAATATTTACGATGCGTGTATTACATGCGGTAGTGCCTGCATGTTTCTATGTGGGTATCTGAGTTTAAAGAATGGCAAGAACACTTGTAATTTACTGTGATCCAGGAAGTGATCAAGCACCAAGATGACGAGACCGACTGGCCACCAAAACAGAGATCTCACATTGAGACACAGAGAAAGACTCCAGAAAAGGTAGGAAATGGTTACGCTTGATGTAACTATGATGATACGTAAATATCTCCCCCTCCCATCTTTAATTCTTAAGAATGTCTCTTTCTATCCCTTTTACAACAAATAAGAGTTCGACATACATGGCAATTCGATTCTATAACAGGAAAGTAAAATATTACTCATTATTTATTTAATATTATTATATTAAATTTAACTATGGGAATGACATTAAACTCCAGTTTACTTTTATAAAGTACTTTTGTATTAACTCAAAAAAGATAAATAGTTAGTATAATTAAAACAATAATAGTATAGAGTCATAACACACGTTTTTGAAATATTGGAAAGAAAACGGAAGAGTCAAAAATAAAAGTATCATTACTTTTCTAAAAACAGCAGTCTTAACCATTGAACGATCATACGCAAAAAACTTGTTCCATTGAAATAAAATAGCAAGCCAAGCCCCCCCCCCCCCAATTCTTAAATAAAAAAACTTTTATCTCACACCTCTCTGTGGAAACTTCGAACTGATTGTTAATGGACATTTAAGTTTTGCGAATCTAAATTAAGATTTAATGAAAGTATATGCAGCCAAAATGGCACAATGTCTGAAAAGTATAAAATTTTCACCAGAGTACTCATTGGTATTCTGTGAATCTAAATTGAGATGTAATGATAGTATACAGTGTATAAAAAAGTCAATAGATTGGTGTACCCTGCCTGAGTCCAGCAGCAGTGGGAATGCATGCCACGGGGTTGGTGGGGGTCTGCTTGAGACGAGTAGCTAGTCCCGCACTGTTGTGCTTGTGATAATAAATTAGTTCATCCACTGCGGGAAAGGCGTGCTTCTCAGACAAGTAAAATTCTCCTTTGGCATTTGTTTTGATATGATAGTGTTTCACATGAGGTTGAGAGCTAGAAAAATCAAGACACCAGATAAGTCAGTATTTTGGGTTCCAATTTGACTACAGAAACGCACAGACAAACATATAAGAATCATAGTACAGATAATAACTAGACATAGGATTTTGATTTCTAAACGATGCAAAAACATGCCGAATAAAAAACGTATCTATGATTCAAAAATATCGTGAAACATTAAAAATTATCTAAGCTAAATTTTTGGAAAACGTTTAAAAACAAAAGAGGTTAATGAACTACAAATAAAAAAAGAACTTACGCACATCCCACATAACACGACAAAAAATATTCTGAATAAATGCAATTTAACCTAATAGTGCCTTTGTCAAACTGAAAGTTTTTGTTATAGTAATAAAAATAAGAGATTTATAAAAGAAAACAAGAACAATAGACATGGTACTTTCATTTTCCGAGTTTTCTTAGGTCAAATTGAAAATTTTAATATTAATAACAAATTTCCCAATCCTTTAACACTCCCAATCTGTTTTAGAAACAAAGTACTATGTAATAAAGTGAAGCCCAGATTAGTTTTAAAATGAATTATTTAAACAGTGGTTAAATAAATGGTTTAGACTGGAATGGTCACAAAAATACCAACGCCTGTCTGTCTAACAAGATATTTTTTCTTCTGTTTTGTTATACTTCATTCAAAAAATACAGTCCAATAAAGCGTGGTTCTTATGAGGCAGACGACGTTAGAGACAAAAATAATCTACGACCAGGGGAAGCTGTCATACTCAAAATCAAGAATGGCGAAAAGATTATTTCAACAACTCGGTATCACTGCTTCCTGCAATCGGAAGCAGAATCCGTAGTAAAGACGCCAATTGTGGGAACTCATCGTTTCACCTAATTGAACTTGTTCAAATTCCCAATACTTACGCTCTAGTGAAAAGGGAAAGAGTAAACATTCCTTTTGAAGATGAATTCCTGACAACAAAAGTTCCTTCTTTGTTTTCTCTCTTAAGCAAAATCTCGCACCTCTGTCGTGACATGTCTCCAACGTACCAACTGAAAAGAACAATTCAAGAATTAGTACCGAGTTAATAGGATTTCAAATTATTAACATCACCACGCATCTACCCATCATCGATTGGACCCAAATTGACATATACTCGATGACAAAAAATCGACGGAACAAGAAGGTGCAGAATTACAGTGGTGCCGGGCTCGATGAACTTGGAACGTCGCTGACTGGGGACGTATAGTCTTTAGTGACGAGTCCCGTTTCCAACTATGTCCAGACGACAACTACAGACGCGTCTGTAGACGTTCAGGGCAGCGTGGGGATCCTGTGCCCTTACTATCGTACGCCACACATATTCATAACAAGAGGTTATGGTCTGGGGTGCCATCTCCTTTGATAGCCGGACCCCTGTGTTAGTCAATTCTTACAGCACATCGGTATTTTTGCCCAAGAACTTTAGGTATAAAACAAGTATGCCGATAATATTGGTCATGAAATACGTAAGCAAAATCTGTTGTCTAGAAAACACAAAACAATGAATCCACTGGTGTCTACCTTGGTGCAGAATCTTAACCATGAAGTAATTTTGGAGCGACTGAGGTTGGATTGTCGGTACTTTCCGTCTTCCACCAGAACTGCTCCAGTCACAAAATCTGCCCCTGCCTGTTGTCGTAGAAAAGGCCTTATCCTGTTTACCATAAGAGATGCTTCAAGAGTTGTATACATATGTTACATTGGAGCACTTTTTGGCCAATACCAATTTTTGGAAATATATTCGTTAAAATTTTACTTGTCACCATGATCTATATAAGTAAATTACCTCTTTCCGCCGCTAAGAACAACATTCGCTAAAAACAAAATAAAATTACGCCATCCTCGAGTCACTTTTTTTAACCGTCTCGAGTTTTAACTAGCGTCAACACTGGAGCAACACACCGGTCTATTGGTGACGGCCCGGGATCAATCCCGAAGGCAAAGATCCGAGGACAATACAACGTAATTTTGAACCACGGTCAGATGACGAGTCTTGGTCTCGGAAGCAATTTCTGTGGTAGACAGATAGTACACGTCCAACTCTGCTATCTATCTACCATGATAACTGCTTTCGTCACTACGTCAGTCGCTATAAGAATAGGGATCGTTCATTTTGAGTAGGGGTGATCAATGGATGATATCTTAATATAAATAGCTTTGGGTGAATGTTGCGGTCGGAAAAAGGTAGGATGAGGTGAGGAAAGAGAGTGCGAAGTAAGTACGTCGATTGAATATAAAACGTGCTTGTGATTAAAGTAGGGGCTACTACTGTTAGAAATGATTGAAGTCATAGATCAGTCTCACCGCTAGATTGCTTCGAATTTCAGCAGGGAAGTTGCGCAGACCAAAGAACGTTATGAATGAAATGCCCCACTCACAATACTATCACGTTGCAAACAATTCATGGTATTCATTTGCCTCATCACGTGGAGTCAAGTACAATCTCATCAAATAGCGTTGGAAAATATTAAAAAAAAAATTTAACAACAGTCAATTTAAAGATATGAGAGTGTGTAATAAAATTATGAACGTTTTAAAAATTACGAGGTTTGAGTAGAAATTGTTTTAATATAAACTGATGAGTTGAGTTCGCTCTTACTCTACTTGTTTCAATCTTCTCGGCAACTAGTAAAAATCCTGCCAAATATATTTCCAATTGATCCCTAACATATCGAAATGAATACATTTCTTCAATGGAAAATGAGATAATGTCCGCTGTTCTAAGAAAAGACAGGCGCAGACATTGTGAAAAAAAGCATGAATGCAATTTTGGATGAATGAAAAGATAAAATACAACAAACCTGTGATGCTTGAGGCCACCAGAGGACTTTTCTTCAACGTAATTACTTGGTATGTAACCAATTTCCCTACAACAGAAAACATCAACATATGGATAACGACAGAAAGTGCTCAATACATTGTTTTATAAACATTTTGTTGCGGTTGATGTCGGTAACCTATCCATTTCATGTAAAGTTGGTTTGTTTTATGATCGAGTTGCACCAACCGCAAGACAGGCAACTTCCAAGGAACGTTTGAACGCAGAAGAGAATCTATACTCGCCCCTGTCCACTTTTGATTTTAATAATTCCTAGTTTTCCCCCAAACACAAGGGATCGCTCAGTGGATTTACCTGTTAGTGTAGGAGCGATTCCTGTAGCTGACTCTGGATACAACTCTGTGTCAGCAAAACTTTCCCTGTGTCCAATATTGGATGAATTTGACCAAGTAGAATTCTTACGCCGTACAAAAATACAACTCACACGTATCATGATTAAGTGTCCGCATCTATCAGTAGGAATAAATACTAAGAAAGAATTCTGTTGGTCAAGAAGCTAAAACGGGTCAAGGAAGGAAGGTTGCAGAACGGATATATGCGTGTGAATCTCTCCCCCCCCCAGAGAGTTAAAAATTAAAATTAAAATTAAAACTCAAGTATTCTTAGGATTTTTAAGATATGTGTGAACCATGCAGACCACTAACCCATTCATTCACAGGGATTATTAACCCCTTATTCTTTTAATGTACCCGCTTGTTTGAAAATAATAAAATATTTATTTTAATTCTGATATCCTCTCATAGAGACCCATGTTTTCAACAAAAAATCAAGAATGAATCTGAAGACATTCGTCAGTTGACTAGATCCCCATCTGAATGGCGCAAGGGCCAAGCATATGACCAAGCTGTTGTAAACACCAGGATGAACTCAACCCACTTTTAAAAATTTTAAATGGAGGAAACGAGAAAAAAAACAGGAAAAGTTGAGGGTAAAACTGAAGGAAGGACAAATCACTAGGTTATCTTGATTTTGTAATGCTAGGTGTTTACTTGATGAACTCTTTGCTCTCTAAACTCTAATTTAATGAGGGGCTCCTCAACTAGCCAGTACAGGGGCTCGGACTGCAGACGATGGGGGTCTGATCACAAGTAATTTTTTTACAGCGAAATGGGAGTTTTTTAAAATAAAAATTAATGTATAGACATACTTTTTAGTTTTTTTATAATAATAATAAACTCACACGGAAAAACTAATGTCAGACAGATAGATTGATTTGTTTTCTTTTTATGGGAAAGGGCCCCACCCAGGTATAGGTCAACAATAATAAAAAATAAACACATTAATAAACTAAAAATTAACAATAAGTCAAAGCTGCACGTAAAAATAATAAAAATAAAAACATTTCAAATATTTTTTTTATTAAACATATATCTGAAATAATTGAAAACAAGTTTATGTGAAAAGATCCAATAATAAGTTAGCAACAGTAGGATGTATGGCATCAAAGTGGTTGAGTCTATTATTATTCAAATTAGGGGATTCACTTAAAATGTGTCTGCTGGGTAAAACTGTGGGAAAATCAATGGGAGAACAACCTATTTTCTTAAAATTTATTTTTCCCACACACAAATACGTATACAATACACCGGGTTACAAATATCTATACACACTATCAATATTATTTCTAATTCAATTAATTACGGGAGAAGAATTTATGCCCATGCCACCCGCTCCTATTGTGTTCTACTCTCAACACAAAAAGAGCAGACTCAAAATACACAATATCAACAGTCAACGAGAGCTAATGTCAGCGATTTATATTCTTCATGTAACAACAAACTTAGTCTCGGGGAACTCCAGTGTTCACAGTTTGAAAACGCAGTTGCCCCAATCGCTCTTCTGGATATTATTTCTTCATTGAATTATTCTTTGAATTTATTTCTGGATTTTATCTTTTAATTGTACTTGTGTGCGACAAACAGAAAAAAAAGTTTTTAGATTATGTGTTCAAATTTTGAGACTTACTAGTGAAAAAATTATGAGTTACCAATGTAAAAATTTATAGTCTAATATTTAAGAATAAATAATTTGAACACTATATAAATAGTTTAAATATTCCAATTAATTTACTCACTTCAGTTTTCACTCTCTTGGTGTTTATAACTAAATTGTTTTTCCAACTTTAACTGTACTCAAAATTTTAAGGGGATACTGAAACATGCTCTAAATTCATCTTGTTTGGCTTACATTAACACAATATTTCGTATTTTGACTTGTTTTAAAGTTTGGAAAAGGAGTTTAAAATTTCAATGCATTATTCTTTTAAAAGCCTTTCCTATAAAAGTACTCATATTTTCAATATATTACACGTAATATATATTCATATATGTATTAAAATATTAATAAATTAATATTAAACACATTTTTTATAAAAATCAATTTATCAAATCCATTTTGAATGAATAAAAAGCTTACCCATATTTATTTTTGACTTGCCACCAGTGCTCTCGAGAATCATCGACAATTTCATATTCTTCTCCCTAAAAAAGATTCAGAATTCACCTATAAGTAAAATGCAATGTTATGTTATTTAACCAACATACACAAATGCCCAAGACTGCCTTCTCAAGTATTTCGACGGATCAAAGTAGTTTACATCATTTCATGAGCACTGCTTTTGCTCATGTAATGTCATTCAAATTTGAAAATGACACTTAAGCTGAAACATTTCAAAACACTTGTAGCTGAGACGCTGGATGGAGTGCCATAAATGTTAACCGCAGTGCAACAAAACACAGGGTTGAACTAATCATTATTCCAGGAAACTAACGCAGTTAGAATTGTCTCGTTCTAACATGCATTGTCGGAAACTCGAGAACCCTACTACGTGTATAGAAAGCAAAAGGTGCGTTTAAGATAAACTAATCATTATTCCAGGAAATTTGTAGAAATTTAAAGCAGATGTAGCACTTTGCATTGCGATATTTCAGACCCCTTCCTCCTCGAAAACGCCTGGTTGGATGAGTAACGGATTAGCAACTGGAGGGTTGCGAGTTCGAATCCAACCAACACCGTCGTGTACAAAGAGAGTTAGGGCGCGTTAAATCCATCGTAGAGTCAAATGTCCTCACGTTGGCGTGGTGTGGAAGTTTGGAGAGTGGGGTGCCAGCTCAGGTGTTGCCTCGTCATCTGACCGTGGTTCAAAATTACGTGGTGGTGTCCTCAGATCTTTACCTTGGGGGATTGATCCCGGACCGTTGTTAATAGCCCATTGTGTTTCTCCAGTGCGACGTTAATTAAATACCAACTTACCTACTCGAAAAAACTTACTTCTCTGTCACTAAATTCAAACTTTTTATTTCTGCTTGTTTCGGGACATTTTTTTCTAAGTCTTCTTAACTGGATGTATTTTCTCTTGTACGTCAGTAAAACCTTATTTGTGTGTGTATGTCCATTATGTTGTCTACCTTATGTCTGCAACAGCATAGCCAAATATGTCCCGAGTGCTATAAAGCCCAATCAATCCAATAATCTATTTTATTGAAGATGACTGTCATTCCATTCGTTTCAAAATTGAACTAGACGAAGCCAGTCTTAGAGGAGTTAAAGTTAGCATTTAAAATAACACGTGTGAAAACGAAGGAAAGAATACTTGATGATTAATATAATCTGTGTAACAAGAATGACTATGTAGTAATATGCGTCTTATTTACACACTATATTTTGATTCTATTTCTCTTGGTTCCAAATGAAAGCAAGCATTGAATACGTAGAATTGATCGTATACCAATTTCTGTATCATCGTGTTACAAACGAAGACGTTTCCATTCAAATATGTGAATTGTTTCACAATAATCTTGTATTATAATTGCTTATGTACAACCGCAAGGGAAAAAAGTGAAGTAATCCTCTTCCTTCACGCGTCATACATAGTAGATCAAATTCAAAGGTACCACCCATTCAATTGGGAATTCCTAAATTTATTTGCATCAGTGATCGTGTTTATTTAAAATTAAACTTCGTTATTTTCAGCTACGAAACCCAATATTTACTCCAAATTTGGACTTGGAAGCATAATAATTCTACTTCGAATACCATGTTTCAAGTCATTTGATCCCGCCGTTTCTGGTTTAGAGCACTTAATGTTAAAATGGTTTCACAGACATTACAACTGACTTTCAAAATAATTTTCCTATCACGCGGAAATTTTGAATTGCGTTGATATTACATTTACGCAGAGTTTTTGTCTGAAGTTAATTCTTAGTATGCAATATTAATTACGAAATTGATATTCTAAAATAATAGAAATAGCAATCTATATCGTCGACATAGAGCCTCATTAACCCTCCAAGTGGTTGTCTCGACGAGGTACCGCGCCATAAGCAAAACTGACCAGATATTGATGGACGAAATATCTCGTTCTTTGAAGAAAACTGACCGGATTTTGATCTCGTCGTCATCGGCAGTATCTTGATGACAAGATATCTCTTCATTAGCAAAATGGGTCAAATCTTGATGGACGAGCGATCTCGACGAAACCACTTTGAAGGTTAACTGAGACTCTAAACGCCTATGTACAGGATGATGAGAAATAGTCCCATTGTAATCTGCTTCAAATATACACACGTGTAAGGATAATCCAGAAACTAAGGATAACGAGATGAAGTACCTGAAATGACAAATGAACATTCCCAAACCTACATGGAGTGAACTCAGAACACCCACATGCCTCGTGGTGCTACTGGGAACTCAAGAAATGGGGCAAATGAATACATTGCAAGTTATTGAACAAAAACAATTTCTTTCTGTGCTAAAATCAACCTACTGGGGTATGTGGTGGCCTAATCCAGTCTCACAACCTGCAGACATGTTTTCATCGGTTGTCCAAGAGTTCGAACTGTTAGTGGTGCAATGGAGACTATAATGTGACGTCCGCGAGCATTCCCGGGGCACTGGTTTGAAGCGAACTCAATATTATCCTTAATTTTGGACATAACGCTACCAAAATGCATATTTTTATTATTTTTATTATACAAACAGTTAGTCTTTAACCCTTCTTTGCATGATTTTTTTCTTTATTGGTGAAATAAATCAAGGTGATATAATTCATGTTCAAAATTGAAGGAAAAATGGTTAAAAAAATCTTAGTATATATTTATAGTATAAATTTAGCAAAAAAACAATATGATGGTGTCATGTGGTATTTTTTAAATTAAACGCAAACTTTTTCAGAAATTGCTCTAAAAATTACAGAAACACATGTTACAAACCTTTCTTCCACTCATTTTCACTTTTTTAGCAATAGAAACTCAAATATAATAAAACAAAATTAAAAACGAAATCATACGTTTATTGCAACTACAACAAACAGCGGAATGACAACTTCAAGCTCGTTTTACTGATAGTGACACTTGCTTATTTTTGACAGCTATGTTTTTTTTTTATGCAATGGACATTAAAAAAGTATCCAGACACGAACAACTTAAAGTGAACTTGTTCTTTTATATAATTTTTGGGCATTCAATGTTATGATGGAAATTTCCACCATCATGCAAAGAAGGGTTAAGCAGTAAGAAAATGCTTTGCCAGTAACGAGTTTTTTCTTAAAGTCGACTATATACGTATATAATGATGGAAGTCGATTCAGACAATATGTAATGGGACAATTTCAGCTCTTTCCTCCTAGAAAAGTTTGTCATTGCATAACAACGGCTACAAATAACGCGGATGTTAAATTTATTATTACATGGAAAATAAAGTGACATAAATGGAGGGGTGGTTCGATTCTCTCCCGCAGTTATACATTGCCAAAACCATGGTAGATCGTCTAATTATTGAGGGATTCCTTATAACAAATCAATAATTTTCAGTACTTTTCCTAAAGCAGCTTCATTGCAAATTCGAACTAATAACAGAGGAAGCTTTATAAACATCCACGTGCCAAGTTAATGATTTCATTTTCAACCTCAACAAATCTTTTATCCGTCGTTTGCTAAATCGGTCTCAGTTCATGAATGGGCACACATTACGGACAGTATAGTTTTCTTTTCGGGTTGCTAAAATATCTCTATTTTAGTTATTGTTTGAATAGCAGATCACTTGATCATGTGTTGATCAATGTAGTTGAATTAATTCGAGGAAAGAACTAAACAAACCACTACTTGGAGCTCTTTTCTTGCATCCTCAGTTTCGTCACGGTAGAAGCGAAAAATAACCTTTCAGTCTTCCTCGTTTCGAGTCTTCGTTTGTCTCGGACCAGCGGACCGCGTACGAAACAGCTTCGACCTGGATTCGACTTCATCTGACCACTTGTATTCTCAGAGCAATGAAAAACACATTTCGTTCTGTCACCAAGGGCAGAAATTAAAAGCGTCCTTTCTGTTGGTGAATGAGAAAATACATTTCTACCGATGCTTCAAGAGATAAAAATGAAGTTTTCAGGAAATCAACATCAAAATGTAGATTCCTATCTATGGCCAAAAAATTTAAAAAAAAAATTCCTTTAGGATTACCACCTGGTCATGTCGGCTCAACCCTCTAAATGGTTTCGACGCGATATCTCGTCCATCCAGACCTGTCGAATTTTACGAGATATCTCGTCAATAAAAAAGATATTGCCAATGTTGGGAATAATAATCCAAACCACGGTTTTTGAGCAATATATTTATACTCAAGTAACAGGTAGGTAAGCAGTTAATTTAAGTCGCACTGGAGCAACGCAGCGGTCCATTGGCGAAGGTCCAGGATCAATCCCGAAGGATCAATCCGAGGGCAATGCCTCGTCATTTTGAACCACAGTCAGATAACGAGGTCAACACCTGAGATGACACAACACTCTTCAAACGTCCCCACCACGCCAACATGACGACATTTGACGCCTCGACAGATTTAACGTGCACCAGCCACCGTGTACACTATGGTCTTGGATCAGATTTGGAACTCGCCCCCCTCCGGTTGCAAAACCACGACTCTACCAATTTGATTACCTAAAAAGCATCTAAAAAGATGCATTTTGATAACAAAACAGAATAAAGTCATATCTGAAAATAACCGTTACAATGTCTAGAGCATAGATTTTTAGCCGGAGTACCGCAAAAATGACACTAGTGTGTCACGGATGGTGAAACGGCTTAATATCCATTTCATTTCAAAGGTCTAGTTTCGACAAGTGCTTTCACAATAAGAAATACGCATACAAATAATTGGAGTATTTTTTATTTCGAAGTGTAAGTAAATTGTTTTTCAAAAAAGTTTTTTTAAGGCCATTTGAGAACAAAAATAATTATAGTTTTTTGCAAATCAATCAAAATTATTTCTATTTTTCGTCAAATCAGAATTATTCAGAATTTGTATAGACAGCGCATCCAGATTAGTGGCGTGTTCCAGTTTCTATCTCTTGTCCTTTGCAGCTTTAAGATTATGATGAGGAATGCTATTTTTCTTTGCTATCTTTGTACATCAATAATTTTTTTCTGATTTAGGAATGGCTGGCTACTAGAGTTATTGTAGAGTATATGATCCAATCAATCTTCATCCTTTTTAGTCGTCTAAATGGCTGCATACTAGATCTTGGTTCAACAGTCTAGGACAGTTATCCAAACGTTTTTCGGCACCCTTTTCTAAGACAATTTTTTTTCTCTGGGAAACTCTCTCTAATAATAAATTCCAAGTGTAGTTGTGCTTATAATTTTGAATTTCTTTGAAATATTTATGTAACTGTGTATAAAAAAACAGGTGAAATTCTTAGAAGCTATTTATTGAAATGGATCAATCACACTACTTTATTGTACAATGAATAACGTAGTAGTCCACTGTAGTGAGTGTGTTTACCATACCACCGCAGCTCCTAAACGCCACCAAATCCTACAACTACTTTGGTCTATCGTTCGAATCCCTGTAAGAATGCTCGCGTATTTATTGTCTCATTAGCCTGCTATAGCAAAACACTCTTAATTACAAGCCATCGCCATCAGTACAACAGGATTGGATTTTAGGGTTTTATGGCGGAAGGTCCAAAAACGGACAAGCTACGCCAAGCGCAAGATAAAACAATAAAAATTATGCATAAATAAAAGTTTTAAAAGGAATCGTTGGAGAAATCTAGCGCACACATTTTTATCAGAATAAAAGCCATGTTGAAACATTTGTATTAAAAATGAATGTACCAAAGTGATACTTTAAAACATGTTGACTATATAGCAACATGATGTATAGTATAAAAGGACATTTGGAATTCATCAGTACGACAGAGAGAGATAAAAGTTTGTAAAATAAGAGTAATAACCTAGATATCACAGCATTGGATACACTGAAATTCTATTCAAATTTTATGCAGGTTAATCACTACCGCATGAACCGAAATAAATTAGAGAAATGTTTAAATATATAACATACCTTGGTTAGTGTTAAATCTCCGTCTTCAATAGCTTGAAATGGATAAAGGGCTACTACAATTTTCGCGCAATTTGTTTTCATCTAAAGAAAGAAAATAACGCCATAAGATATCGATAAATCTTTAAATAACATGAATTTTTATCTTTAACAAGTATGTGTTTATAGATTCAATTGTTTCTCCCCAGAAAAATATCGAGTTACAGAAAACATTTAGTACTAGTATATTATTCAAAATATGTAAGAAAAAAAGACAAACACAGTTAGATAAATGAGAGAACAAAACACTTCATCGAGGCCTTACTGAATTTCAATACACACCAACCACCTTAAAAACTTTAAAAAATACTTACCTCCCAAATCTTTAAAAAAACACAAGCCTCCAAGAAATAATTAAAAAATCTAGTTGTTGCAAAACCGTTGCATTCATTATTGTTCAAAGGTTTAACAAAAATAGGTTTTTGGAGGTAAGCTGTTTGAATCAATACAAGAAACGAGCGAATCCATTTGGTTGTGTTGTCAAATGTTTTTGAAAGTAACGAATAATCAAGGTGATGAAATGTAGTTAAGAACCTGAAGATTGGTAACTTAAAATAAATAGATCTCAAATCCTTATACTCTATTATAATCTATAGATTTCACGTAAGCCATTAAAAGAATTAGTGTAACTTTTGGAAGCTAAAATATGACACGCAATAGTTTTAAAGATATAAGAGAAAATAAGATTATAACGACCTTTTCATATAAGATCAAACGTTTCGCTCATAATAAACTAGATGAATTAAGTTCTGTAATATCCCTTTTAGTTAAAGGTAGTTAGAACTTTAGACAGTTATTCTACATTGATGAGTTAAAAATGTTTAGGGGACATTCTTTCAAGAAACATCAATCGGGATATTAGGTTACACTTATTATTAGCTGCTACTCACTGTAACAGTTACTTACTGATACGTAATTATTTAAATTGAAGAATTTAAATAATATTATGCACCCACACAGTGCATTTCTTTACGTCATATAGTAGTTCCAGATTTTAAGAAATATTTTGAAAAAGGTGCATTTTTATGGGAAATGAAAGATTGAAATTCAATTTTTCAACAACTTTCTGCCAATAATCAATTTAATAATTACACTTTAACAGCTAATTAGAAAGACAAATGTGTACAATATAGACAGTTCAATAATTAAGTCAGCGTTACTTCTTTATCTTTTAATAATATTTATACACATTCAATGCTTTTACAAGCACTTTAAACTTAAAAACAATGTGGTTTTAAAACAAAAATGTTTCAAAAAGAAAATAGACCAAATTACAGCATACTTTTTATTGAAATAGAATTTATGATGTGCAAATTGCTTTTCCCAAATGTAGTTTTCTTAACCATAGAATACTTATTAACCATTCATAAAATTTACGAAAGTGGTGGTTAATGCTACCAGCATTGTAAATTATAGTTAGTAATCTTGGATTAAGTTGGAATAAAGTTAAACAAAATGATTGAATAAGGTGAGACGGGAAACGAATTAACAAAATTAAAATCACTTAACCGATTAATGCATCAAAAATAAAATATCATGTGCTGAAGTTGCGGTTTCAAAACAAAAACTTTTCTTCCAATTTAAAAATAAACCAATTTTTAAAAATTAGAACAGCATTTCTATGCATTTAAAAAAAGTTTTAATACAAAATCTACCGAGAAAACAATATTCTATTAACGGTACATAGTGTAATACAGACTGTAAAATTCATAACATTAAAATTTTTTTAACATATCAAAAGAAATAATCAAAAGAAACACGCATTCTATTTCACTTGTCCATATCAATATGGAAACAAAAATTGCAAACTATTAAAACTTCAATATATACGAGTTCATAAAAATATTTCCAGTTTACCATGTTCACACACGCATCTTATTTAAAAAAAATCCAAAGATACACCCTTAAATCCAGCATAATGTTTACGATTAACAATTAAAACTATCCCTTATTTTTTTTCATGCGGTTTGTCTCATTCTTTTCAATCCGTTTCTGTCAAGTTTTAAGTCCTATTTATCAGCATACTAAGAATAGTACAAATCTACAGGATATCTATTAAGACATCAAAAATTCACGGGACACATTGAAATTTCCACACACGAGGAAGGTTATCAGGGTAGGTTTTCTTTGGCAAGACATGCAAATGAAACACAAGGTAAAATTATCTTCGCTAAAATATGATAGCCAAATCGGGAGAATTAAAAAAAAATAAAATGACTCATAAAAGATGCTTAAAATACAAAATTTCACATATCGTCATGCTAATTAGCAAAATTCGTAACTCCAATGTTAACGTATAGCAGTTACGAGTTATGCTAATTAGTATTACGATATCTTTTTCGGAAGGACTCTCCCACTTTCATCATGATCACATAAATTGTGAGTAGGAATATAGTTAATAAACATCACTGGAGCAACGTAACGGGCTATTGGGGACTGCTAGAGATCTATCCCGAAAGGAAAGATCCGAAGCTAACACCACGTCATTTTGAACCATGGTCAGATGACGAGGTCAATAAATAAACTGGCACCCCACTCTCCAAATTTCCACACTAAGTCAAGGTGAAGACTTTTGAGCCCAATACAGATTTAACGTGCACCAGCCCCCGTGTACAGGACGGTCTTTGGTAGGGCCTATTTTCCATTTTGAAACCCTCCGGTTGCTAATCCGTTTCTTTTACAACTAGGTGGCCCTAAATCGCGAGTAAAAAAATTCTCCAACAAGCCAACTTTTTCCTTTTCTAAGTAACAAGTGAGGAAGACGTGACGAAGAAAGTTCGTTTCAACTTGAGTTTCCTTGGTAGTAGAGAGTAGTGGGCGTACCTTCCGAAATAATTATAGACAGCTTTTACACTTGAAACAGCTTTCATGAATCGATTTTGGAAGTCGGGGAGATTTCACTACCACTTTGACTCAGATTACTTGACTTTTATTTTCTCATTTGCAGACACTTAGACGGAGGCTACGCTGAACTTTGAAAACAAAAATCTGGCAGATACTTTCGAAATTCCGTACCTATTTCATTAAAAGCCGCACACAGAATACGGTCTCCCAGTGAAATTTGAACTGTCCATTTTGATTACGAATTTGAAGGTATTAAGTTCCCTTTTCCACCGCTTCCTACAGCATCGAGTAGCCCATGGTTAATTCTTTCAGAGACAGTTGTTCTTGTCTATTTAACCTCCCATTTAGAGTACCCGTTTAGATACATTAATCCTCCTGGTCTCGACAAGGTATCTCGTCACTAACATAACTGACCCGATCTTGACGGAAGAGATATCTCGTCCTTAGAAAGTCTAACCAGATTTGGATCGTGGCATCATCGTAAAATCAACACTATGTGGATGACGAGATATCTTGTCATTATTAAAATGGATCACATCTTGATGGACGAGATCTCGTCAAAACCACTCGGAGGGGGTTTACAGCACTTTAATTTTTCTCTTTTTCTGGGTGTTTTGAATAAATTTTTGAAAAGATTACGTACTTTTGGGGCACAATGAAGCCCTATAAGCCTTTTATCACAACAATCCACGGAAGTCCAAAATAGGTGCCATGGAAAATGTATTGATCTACTTATATCGTATGAAACTGCATCCATTCCTTCCTTTGGCTTCGTCTTCCGTTTAGGTAACGGTCCAAACAAACGTTTCCCAAACTTTTTTTCGGGTCCACGGCCTTTTCAACCTAATGTAACTTAACATTCATTGCATTTGAATTGACATTTTTCTTAAATTACATTTTAATAATTTTTCAAATTCTATTGCGTTACAATAATTGCATTTAAGTTTCTTAAGAGCACGAGAAAAAATAACTACTCAGGACAAATAAAACTTTTTAACATGAATTACTCAAAATTCGAACACCTTTTTCGACAGTAAATTGTATTAAAAGTACCAAAACGTAGTATGTTGAGAAAAAAAATAGGTAGGTAATTGGATTTACGTCGCATTGGAGCAACGCCACGGATTTGAAGAAAAGAAAAAATAGAAAAAAATTATTCCAAACTACAATATTTTCTCTCAAAATGCTGAAAATTATAACCCTGACCTCTCTACGAGGTCATTGGCAAAACCGACCACATCTTGACGAACGAGATATCTCGTCATTGAAAGAACTGATAACATCTTTATGGACGAAATATCTCGTCATCAACAAAATTGGTCAGATCTTGATGTACAAGATATCTTATCGAAATCACTTGTAGATTTAACAATTAACAGTTTCTAAGCCTAACGCATTTGTTTTAAAAAGTAATCTCAATCAAGTGAAGGCTTTAAACTTTTAAAATTTTATGCCGTGAATCACCTTATTGTATATCAACTCGCGAAGAGAAGTTATCAGAGCAAACTTCCATGGCAACAAAGGAGGACACAGTTTGAAAGCCTCTGATAAAGAAAGACCACGAATGCATAACCCAAAGCAGCCTTTTTGAAATACACTCAATATAGTAAAGGTTTTATGAACTTGATAATATGAAACATCCGATGCCATCTTTCAAAACACAGAAGTAATCAGAGTGGTGATTTCTTTAGTTTCACTGAAGGAAGGCCATGATTCCTGAGGGAGCCGCGACACAGTTTGAAAGCCTCTGACAAAAAAATAACGAATGCTAGTTTCACAATTTAACAGTCTTTTTTTTTAAATAATCTCAATCGAGTGTTATGACAATGAATTTTTTTTCTATGAAATAGAAGTTTTCGAGGAGCAAATTTCCACGGCTCCCATCGGAGCGCATTTTGTAAACTTTGATCTAAATATTTTTTCCTTCAACCCAACCTAAGGTTGAATATTTCCCTTCAACCAGCCAGGCAAGGAGACGTTCCTTGTCGTTTTTCACAGATTTGAGATTAGAGATTCCAAATCGTGACATAATTTTCCATGATCAACGATCTGATAGATCGTAATCCCTCAGTCTCGTTTAAGCATCTCCATTCAATTTCATACGGAAGTAATCCTCTTTCAATTGTGCCTTTGTTGTTATGATCGAATGGTAACTATCATCGCTGCGATCGATTTGAACGGCAAGGAACGAGAAGGATTCTCGGAGAAAGACAAGCTGGATATGTTAAATAAAATGCAGCTTCGATCATTTCGCTCGAATGTTTCAGTGACTTTTGAATGATATATTGTACAACGGCTGAAAATTAAAAAAACCGTAGCAGGGAAAATCTCGTTGAACGTTCTCATCAATTGAAGATTTTAGACTTTCAGAAATTTGAACAAAGCTTTAAAAAGCCTTCATTTAAGAAACGAGTTTCAAATTTTGAAATATCGTTTATGCGATAATCGTGCTTAGAAAAACGTTTTTTCGTGTTTTAAGGGGAGGTTGAATGTTCAATACCGAAATTGTTAACAAACTTCATTTTGATGTCTTTCCTCAGAATGTACTAGAAATAAAGGTTTTTATAATTTATTGTTTACTCAATACACTGACACACTGAGGTGACGATTAGTATGTTTCACAAATATTCATATAAATTATATAATAAAGTAATAATGTGTAGTAAAATATCTATATAAAATAAGTAAGCAACACCCAAAATTCTTCTGTTGTTCATAGTTTTTTGTTCTTGAATATTTGTAAAAAAATAATTAATCATGTATCCAAAACGACCACTGTAGTAAAAAAATTCGAAAGTTTAACTCACCAGATAAAAACAGTATCTTAGAAAAGGTCCAGTCGAGGGAACCCCCCCCCTCAACCCCCTCTTTATTTCTAACACTATTCATAAAAGAGAAAATTCAAAGATATCATTCAATAGAGAACAGAGTCCTCTGCAAATTTAAATGCAAAAAAAAAATTGCATTAGAGGATGTCTTTATATCAAATTTTGCCACAAACAACACAATTTCTAATAGAAACACCATGTTTTGATACCTTTACCAGATTTTGTATCGTAGAATTAGTCTAAATATGAAATTTTATGACTTTACTATCTTTGTATCCGAAGATATTCAATGTTAAAGTTGCTGTCAATTTAAGGGATCATATCCACATTGAAAATCGCTATACGTAGATCGAGATTAATTGCAGTTATAGCTACCCAAAGTTCAAATTTTAACACTATTACAAACGCATTTGTCGGCTCGTGCAAGCGATCCGAGAATTATTATATTTATTATGTAAGTGAAAACGATTCGCCAATTATTGTCAGACAATTTTTAAACTTATGATTGTCCCTCTATAGCCACAATGAGGAAAATTTAATGTAACGCAAATACTAACCATTGGAATGAGTTGAAATGCATCGTCATTTTAGAAGTTTTTCTGAATCGATTCACATCAGAATGTAGTAAAGTCCCAATTCATAATTTTTCAAACATTAATTTAATAATTATTAATGCATACTAATAACTATTTTTAAAGTAAAATATTATGTAGATTTTGTTTGGGTTGCTTAACAGTAACCTAGTACAAAATATCAGCGCTATAGAAATATTATTTAGGAATATAGCTATAAAAGTCTAAGAAACTGATTTAACATTAGGGGGTAAAATATTTCTGTACTCATAACTTCAAAACGGTAACACATAATGACTTGAAATTTCACTCCTTTATAAAACGTACCATTTGTTTCTTCTTTCTATCTATCACTGTCCCGTAATTATTTCATTTCAAAGTTAGGGAATCCTTTTTGAAACACACCCTGTATTTGGTTTAAGTGTGTCAAGAGATAAAAAAATACATATGCCTTAACTTTTCCAGCTCCGATATCTTGAAGGTTATAGTACCAAACAAGGGGGATACGTTTTTCAAATACTCAGATGGGGGGGGGGTAGGTAGACCGTCGAATTTACACTGCAATCGAGCAAAATAACGGTCTATTGGCGACATTCCAGGATATAGAGAAATATCTAAGGACAACTTGTTTTTTGAACCATGGTCAGGTAACGAGGTCATCACTTGAGCTTCCTTAATCCGCTCTCCAAACTTCCACACTACGCTGACGTGAGGATATTTGAGGTCACAACAGATTTAACGCTTATCAGTCCCCCGTCCACAACTGTCTTTGGTTAAATCGAGTTTCGGTTGCTAATTCGTGATTCTGCCAACTGGGCTACAGCTGCCCTAAATACTCAGAATGATACGATTATTCTGAAAACAGCAATTTTTGTCACTCTTCAATAGTTCGCCTCGCATCGTTTCTTGGGAGGTATCATGAATTAGGGTGAATGAAAAAAACTCGCTGCTTTTCTTATACCAATGTTTATAATTTAAAGTTCATCTGGAAGTATCTCATCTTTTCGGAACCCGGCAAGAAAAGTGACACAAGTCAAAAAGAAAATTTGTGATGGTATGTCTTTGAAAAATATGTATGAGGTGCACCAGCGTGTTATATTACTATTCCATAGAATATAATAGAAGTTACCGCCATAAATACTTACCTAAAATTTAAAAGAAGCTTATACTATTTCAACACAAGTTTTATAGTATCCTTTAAGTTGATGCTTTTAAAATTCAGCAATTTTTAGTTGTGTCACTTTTCTTGTCGGGGTCCGTTTTATTCGGCATAATGGAACCCTTTCAAAATACATAGCTTAAACTTAAGAAAATTAATGGCCCCGCTGCCGAAACGTCTTTTGGATCAAGTCTAGATTCCGTCATCCTCTTCTCTCGCTACCTAGATCCTCATAGGTTGACCTCGACTCTTTCGCCTTAAAAATAATCTTTCTGATAAAATTGATAGTTAAGAACTCGGGTACACGTGCGTTGACGTCTAAGCTTCCGATTGACACCAATGGATGGCAGTATAAATCGGAAGTTTCTGTGGAATGTTTATTATTCAAAAGCGATTTGGAAGAAATGGCTTTGACTCAACGTGCTCGTAAAAGTGAGTAAATTTTATTTGTTTTTAATGATTTCTAAATCCTTTAGTTAATGTGTTTTAGTTGATAATTTTTGAGTTCTTAGGAATGAGTTCTTAAGCAGTATCTTATCATTTGAGATTATTACGCTTTCAGCTAATTGCGACCCGAGGTACACATATTAGGTGTACCTAAAATGTTTAACCTCCTGCTCCTCCATCTAAAAGAGGAATTTACTTGAGAACTTTTAAGTATTTCATAACAATTATCAGAAAAAAACTGATTTTTAAACAATTTTTATATGGTTGGTTGTGAAGAGATTAAAATGAAAGTTATATCGATACAAAAATGTATCAGACTATTTGTTTAGAATTACCGATATAAAAAAAAAACGTCAACTTGGATATTAGTAAGCTAAGTTGTATAAAAGGAGTACAGTTTGGATGACATCAGAATTGGCATCTTAACTATTGGAAAACAGTGTGTATGGGCAATGTACCTTAACCTTACAAGTTCTAATGAAAAACTATCTGCTCATTACAACATGTAATACGAATTCTACGATAATTCTAGAAGTCAAAGCTGTTATAATGAAACTTATGTTACACATAAAAGGGGCAAGTATTTTTTTCACAAAACTAGTGTTGTCCGAGGCGCCATCTTGGATAAATTATTGGGGGGGGGGCAAGTAAAACCCTTATTGCTTCATATCGTTTTTATTTTGTTTGTAATTATCATTGTCATTATTATCGGTAAATTTTTAACTTCAAAGTGGTCTTTGCACTCTTGTTGACTTAATGAATAATACTTTTTCACCCTGCATATTTGGTGAATTGCATTAAATGATTAATATTTATCCTTCATGCCATATAAAAATGTAAAAGGCACGTACATCTTGTCGTCCCTGGTGTGGGTATTTTCTTGAAGACACTTATTTGATTACTCGGGGCTAGAGTTTGGGCCGATAAAAGTTGAGAATCCATATTGCTGTACCACAAGAATCAATCCAGACACCAAGTCTGCCCTTGTGTATTGCGATTTGGAAATGTATTAGTTAATCCTCCTGGTGGTTGTCTCGACTAGGTATCATTATCAAAACTGACCACATCTTGATGACGAGATAACTCTTCAGAGTTTGGGCCCATAAAAGTTGAGAATCCATATTGCTGTACCACAAGAATCATTCCAGACACCAAGTCTGCCCTTGTGTATTGTGATTTGGAAATGTATTAGTTAATCCTCCTGGTGGTTGTCTCGACTAGGTATCATTAGCAAAACTGACCACATCTTGATGACGAGATAACTCGTCATTAGCAAAATTGGGCAAATTTCTATGGACGAGATATCCTGTCGAATGGATTTCTACTTCTCGCTGAGAAAATCTATAGTAGCAAACTACCTCTTTCAGCGCAACATTCGCAAAAACAAAATAGCACGTCATCCCGAGTCACTCTTTTCAAAATGAACGAGCCCTATTTCTATAACTGTTTGGCGCAGCTTGGCCAAAAATGGCTCTTGCGCCATCAAACCCAAACAACCTACCTGTTTTTAAAAGGCCCACTACCACCCAGAATTGGTGTGTGAAGCAGGTTTCGTGGCCGACAAACAGTAACTTCCAAGCTGTTTTTAATATCAATATCTAATCCATATTTGACGCTTATATCTTTTCACGGTATTCTAATTCCACGTCACTACCGCATATAATGAGGTATAAAAAAGTATAAAGTACAATTAGCAGCTTCGTCGAGCTGATTTTAACCACACAAGAGTTTTAAAGACTTATTTTGCTTCTCTCAACCAGATTAAGCGAGCAGTGAAAGAAAAGTAATCTCTCAACTGCTGCGCTTCCTGCAATTGAAAGGTGAATGACTTTAAATTCTTTATCCACGTCTTCCGAAAACAATATTTAGTGCAAGAGTTAATGTATTGTTATGATTTAATCTTTAAATCTACCGCTTTCTTCCTGCCGTTTTAAAACAGGTAAATAAAAGTTACAAATGAGCTGCTTGTATAGTTCTGGAGGAAACGCAACACACAAAAGGTTTATTAGGCATTACGATGGACCTGATTCTGTTGGAGTGGGGTCAGTATGTACAAGTTTGTATTTTAATCCTGGCAGCAATTTGAATGAAATGAACTTTGCTTTAAAAGCTATGGAACTAATGCCTGATGTAATAAGTGAAGTTTATTTCATTTCAATTTATACTCTTGAATGCTCCGTTGTTTTGCTTTTTACTTCAAAGATGATATTTTTTACTGTTTGAGTTGAATTAATTGATGTCATATTTTTATGACGGGTTGCATGTGTAGGATAATGAAATGTTTACTTCTCATCCTCGTCATTCCTAGGGTATCCGTTTGGGTCAATCGAATCTTTTTACCTTCTTTACCTTCGAAACTACAAGCATCTATGTCCAAACTAGAATTCCATATCACAGCCTATCGAACCAAGAGCCAGAGCTAACCCTTCAGCTTTGAGATCAGCAGAAACTCGTTGGATAACTTACTTGAATCTATTAAAACTTCTTTGATATAAAGTTGCTTTACATCTACGTAAGCTCAAGAACGCTTATGAAAATGTGTCTGAAGAAACAATGAACAAAATCTATTACATCAAAGAAACATTCCTCATCAACATTTCTAAAATATTTAATCAGATAAGACTGAAATGAATTGATTCACTATCATATCAGGCAAGAACAGACATTTCTTATGTTTACTCCTCTATCGAAAGAGATAATAACGCAGACCAAAAGTGTAAAGCATTTTGAAAATAACGAAAACGAATTAATGTAGGTGTACTTTCTACAGAAATATGAAACTTATATAAGAACAAAGATTCAGATTTTTTTTAAGACAGCAATGCGCTTAAATACAATACTTAGGTGAAAATACAGAGATTTTTTCAGAATGCATTTCTTATCGTAAATCAGCTAGTTTAAAATTGAAATCCTATTTTTTTCGGTATACATTAAACATGACGGACTAGACATTATGCTCCTTTTTAATTATTCCTGATGCCCAACCAGTATACAGAGTGTCCATAAAGTCTTTTTACAATGTACAAAATATAGGCAAATGAAAAAAAAACCAGATAAATGGAAATTATTACAAAATGAGACGTATATATTTAAGTTTTGTTTTGCCTCATTTATAATACACCTCTAGAGCCGCTGTAGCTCAGTCAGTAGAGCGTCGGGCTCGCATCAGAAGGGTTGTGGGTTCTGTCCTCGGCGGAGCCTACAATTCTGATGATTGCGAGATCGGCGCTTCGACCTGGCTAAAGACCGTCGTGTTCACTAATGATGACTGGGGCACGTTAAATAGGTCGTGGTCACAAAGTCCCCATACCAAATCAATACCTCTGGGGGGACCTGATCAGGGGGTTATCGGCCTCTGATTGGTATCTAAATTACGATATGTGTGAGTGAATGGATGTATGAAAGGGGCCATCCTGTAAAACGGATGTGTCATGTACGTCGAGCAAAGTTGGACTTCCTCCCAATGAGGCTCAATAACATGGAAGGCGCACCCCTTCGTCTTTTGCCGTCTTCGACGGGCCTGGCTCTCATCTGGTCTATCAGGTCTTTGGTTGGTCCGAGTTCGGAATAAGGGATGCGACATCGACAACAAAACATCGATGTTCAATATTAAAACATCGATATTAATAATACATCGCCCAAAAATCGTCGATGTTTTTTCCATTTTTTTTTTAAGTTTAAAAACTGGTTTAGTAACCTATAACATTAATGTTAGCCCGTGGGAGGAGGAAGATTTAATTTGTCAATTGCCGTGTTTTTTAATTTATAAGTAAGATTTTCTTTAACTGTCAAAACAAAGTAAAAAAAATTACAAGAACAATTAACAAATCTTTTGTTTTCAAATTGAATAATACAAAAGAAAATAATGTTTACAGCAATTTTAAATAGGTACTACGAACTATATATAAGTATAAGCAATAATTATAGCTAGTCATTATTAATTATTTATCAATTTATGGGGGGAAACATAAGCTTATTTTGTCCTGCAAATAAAAAATATCGGGGCCTATAATTATTATATGCCCCAATATTTGTTACTTACAGTTTGCGAAAAAAAGAAGTTTGTTTACTTTCTTCCACTAAAGTCGACGTCTTTTTTCACTAACTGTCCCACCAGTTAGGGAAAAAGCTCTTTCTGATGGGACGGATGTCGTCATCACTGACAAATACTTAGTTGCACGGTTATTTAAAAAAAATTTACAATGGTACTTTTTTCATTTAAAAAAAACATCGTAACGTAAAAACATCGTAACGTAAAAACATCGACAGTGTAAAAACATCGATGTTGATCAAACATCGGCTCCATTAAATCTATGGTAAATAAATCGATGTTTTTTACAAAATATCGATGTTTTGAAAACACCGACATCGATATCGCATCCCTACTTGGAACTCGCAGCACTTCGGTTGCTAATCCGTTACTTTTACAACTAGGCTATCATGTCCCTTAATTTCAGAAGAGATAAATGCACGAGGGAATCAAACTAAAAACGAAATTTTGAGTGTCATTGTATCAAGAATCGATCAATAATTATTTCTGTAAAAAGGTAAGTAGATAGGTAATTGAATTGACGTCGCATTGGAGCAACACAACGGGAAAGATCCGAGGACAACAGTAAGTCATTTTGAGTGACGCTCAGATGACGAGTTCAACACACCTGACCTTCCTATAGAAAAGCGATTTAAGGAAAATACAAACATTTAAAAACCCAGGCCATGCAAGGGGGCCCACGACCCAGTTCTTTTTTTCCTTGGAACCAAAAATGCCCTTTTGCAATGTCTTGGAACGAAATATTTTGCGTGAATTACAAGAAATTTTAGACAATATTAGAAAAAAAGAGCTATAACAATATTTTGTAAGAAATGGTTGCTTTCGAAGCCTTGAATAGCACTACAGAATTTGCCTAAGCATTCTTATATCAAGAGAAAATTGTTTGAATGTTGAAAATGGGATATTGGTACTTATTAATGCCTCGATGCATTTGAGTTTTTAAAGTTACTTTTATAATTTCCCTCCCATGCATTTATTTTTTCAATGATTCTGGTCTATTTTTATTTGCAGTTGGTCGTAAGTGATCTTCAGAAACAGCGATTTTTTGTACTTCAGACCTTCTTTGGCCACAACTGCCATCAATAAGCCGATTTGTACACATTTGGTCTCAAATGAAGTTCGTGGAAGGACTTGGAACTCCTATATTCCTGTCTTGGAATTACATCAATCAAAACTTTCGATTGAAAGGCATGCTCAAGTTATGGTTTAGGGCACAAGGGTTCAAGCTCATTTGCCTCAAAATGCCCTTTTCCTAAAATATTAAGTTCATAAATGTCTTTACAAATTACATCGTTTTTAAGTAGCTCTTGAATTAAAACATTAATAGACATGAACAAAAATTATGCAGAATGTGTTAACTAGTAGGAAATAGGGTAATGCAAGAAATATTTGGGGAAGTGCACATCCGAAATAAAAAAGTTTTGCACAAATAAATATATTTAATAATATCATAAAAACAAATTTATTTGCAAAAAAAAATTGTATTTAATATATATAATATAATACAATACATTAATAAAAAAAACTAAAATGTCCCGCTTCTTTATCTTACAAAATAAAAAAAATTTCGTGATACATACACTACGTTTTACATTAAACACCTTAACCATGCTGAAAAAATTCATGTATCCAATACGTCTACTTCAACGACTCAGTTGATCAAAAATTCAAAAATATTTCTGTGTTAGAAAAGGTGAAAAGCATTTCTGAATAAAATTTATTATACCCGCTATCCGCATTGTGCTAACACCGTATGATGTTTTGGTGAAGTTAGGTCTTTGATTTAAAGTAACCATTACAAAAAATTTCTATACAATTCTCAAGAAATTTCTATACAATTCTCAAAAAATTTCTATATAATTCTCAAAAACTTTCTATAGAGTTATGGCCCGTTTATGTTTAAGCTCTATAAAGAAACCTCTACAGAAATCACTATGGAAAAAAATGTCTGTTGAAAATATAAAATTATAACGAAGATAATTTCTTTTGTTACCCGACTTTACTTTTCTACAGAACTTCTCTATAGAATTCTATAAAAACACATTTCTGTCGAATCAGAGCTTGTTTTCTCTATAGAATTCTATAGAAACTTCGTTTCTATATAGAAATCTCTATAGTATTCTCTCTATATATAGAGTTGTATTAAACTCTATAAAACTTACTCGAAAAGGATCTTTTGTAGTAAATATAAGGATAGATAAATAAAGTCAAGAAACTCGCCACCTTAGGATTCCATATATATAATTTCCTGGAACAAACATTGGAGAAAGAAATGGCTCGAGGCAACGTTTGTAATCGCAGACGCAATTGCAAGCAGCATCACATGAATTATTTCGTAATTCGTTACTTTTGCTTTCTAAGTAGAGAGAGAGAGGGAACAACCTGCTGTTAGCTAGTTAGATTGGAAACCAGAATGTCAAGGAGTTTTACATACCCTTACACAACTTGCTAACTTACTTCTAGAGTGGTTTAACAAGCTTTGTATCCATCGAATTGAGAAGTATCGAGGACACGCGAGTGGTTTGTGAAACACCCTTGTGCCTGAAACCTCTGAACTCGTAGAAAAATAATACAACTTGATCATAAAATCTTGGAAGATTTATTCCTCGAAGTGGTAAAAGTTTTCAATTACTGGGACAAATACTTTGTGAGGAGCGATGTTACGAAACTAGCTTTGAGATGTCTGTGGAAATGTTTTACCCCATACCAGACAGTTAACATTCGTGGGTTGCTTCTAATTTTGTTTCAATTCAAGGTAACCAAAGCATCTCTTCTCAACGTATCTCCCGAATCTTTCTAATATCACAGCATTGAATAAATTCGATGCGGTATAAATAAACAAAGCGAAAAATATACAAGAGTACGAACGTAACACAGAAAAGAAGGAATATAAACACTCTACAATATTAAAATAACATGAATATATGAGAAAACAATCGACTTTATTACTCACGCGTCATTCTTACGCGAGACAAAATTCAAAGGTACCATTCAATAGAAACCACATCTTCTATGAATCCATAAGTATTAATGACTGTCTCCATATCAAAACGAACTTCATCATTCCCAACTACAACACCCAATTATGATCCGAAATTTCGAATTTGTATTTTTCAGAAACTTATAATTCTTTTAAATCGCTCATTGTTATTTTAATCACATTTTTAAATGTATCATTAAATTTTTGATTCTTTTATTTGTATACACTAATTGTGTGAGGAAGCATTCAAAGTTTCAAAATTTTACTTAATCGGTTTCATTCCCACTGGACATGACTAATATAGATGGGCAATACAGACCAAGACTACTTGTCTTCTCGATATTATCTGTCGATTGGGAAGAGATTAAGCGAGTTTTGCTGTAGTTGAGTTTCCTAAACTGATGTATATTTGTTGCTTACTGAGCAATTACAGATCGGAAAGAATCGATGGATAGTCGGATCAAGTTTTTTAGTGATTGGAAAGATATATCTGTTTTCAGGACAGGCTGACCAACTTTCGGCCATGAGTTTAAGGGACATTTAGTCTCCACAAATTGTGCGCATTTTTAGCGGCACGGCTTCGCTCCAACAAATATACATGGAATGGATAATATTAAATAAACCAATTAACTTACATTTTATATAATATACAGATCAGTATATGAACAAAAATTGACACATGTTTCTTATTTGTAGTTGAACGCTGACGCTGCAGCATTAACCTTTATATTCTAATCAATTAATTGCTACCATTAGCTGACAACACGTTCTGCTTTTATTTCTCTGATCAGTCCGTTTCTTGCTCAAAACTCTTTCAATAGCGTCGAACAACTTATTAATTATTCGATTTATTTCTCCTCCCTGTTTACAATCCGGATATTTGCTATCGATTAGTATACCTTAAACTGCACATTGATATTAGATGGGTTTTCGATATTTATAGATGAGAACCTCGAAATCCAAACTGTCGATAACAATGGCGGTTCATATCGAAATGTCAAATTTAATTGAATCAGAAATAGCAAATTTAAATTTCTTTATCTTGATTGGAAATGTCGGGCCGTCGTGGCTTAGTGGGTTTGCTCTAGCAACTTGCGAGTTGTGAGCTGCGCAGGTTCCATTCCTCCCTGAGTGTATTTCTCTCTTCTGTGTCAATAAAAGAGTGTGTTCTGACACACTCTATTTGTGTATGTCCATTACTCGATGTTGTCATTCCTTGCTACAAAGGAAAATAATACAAATCATGCGATTTATGGCCTCCAGGGTGTTTCAACTCAAGCAAATGGTTTAAGTTCACTATTTGACTACAACACTTTAATTGCCTTTTTAACCTCATCGAAAACTCTTTAAAAGCAGCACCTGCGCGTGCCTTTCTTAACTAAAAATTTCTGCTTTGCATCACACAAAATAGCGTTTGTTCCTTTTCTCATTTGGTCATCTTCCACGTTATGGGAAATTTTGTTTACCATAAACCCATTCGTATGGTCGGTATCCCATGATGGAGTTAAGTTAAGTCTGGCTTGCATTTGGCGCAGCACATGGCCCAAATATGTTAAATTTAATGTTTATTCCATAAAAACTAAACCCAACCAACCTATTCAATTGATTGTATATGAAGTACACGAGAGAAATCGATGCTCAATACCGAAGGATCCAAAAACAATAGTTCTAATACAGGGTCACTGTACTTCAGGTTCCACCAAGTGGTTTTAACGAGATATCTCCCCAATCAAGATAACCACTGGGAGGGTTAAAGTTACAAATTGTTATTCTCATACCCTCCAAATGGTTCGATACGCATCTCGTGCATCAAGATCTGATCAATTTTGTGAATGACGGTATATGTCGTCATCGGGATATTGCCGATGTTTTTATGATCAAGATGTGGTAAGTTTTTTCTAAGGACGGGGTAACTCGGCCATCAAGATCTAATCAGCTTTGCCTTATAGAGGCGACTACTAGGAGGGTTAAGCTAATCAAGTTGTTTTTCATCTGTTAGCATGTTGGCCACTAGGCCGTGTGAACTGTTCTACGTACACTTTCATTCCAGAACCACCTATTCCGAGAGGAATTTAAAATATTCTTTGGAGTTAACTCATAAAACGCATGTAGGTGGTACACGAATAAACTCGTTTCTCCAGTATTTAAATGTAAAGAATAATGAATGAGTGTCGTGACCAAAAAAAAAAAAGATCCTCTGCAAGTTAGGTCAAACACATTTTGAAAACAATTTATAAAGCATTCTCTTAACATATATAAGGCAGAACACCCTCTTTGCGTTCTATTCGAATTCGAAGCATTGGGTTCTTGTTTTATGAATGATTCTAAAGTGCTTTTTCTAAAACGATAGGAATGTTTATCCCAGTCTTCTTGAAACAGTTGAAAACTTTGATAGGATTGCTTTGTATATGTGAGTTTATATGCAAATATTAGAAGTAATGCGGCTCTGAATTTAAAAAATAGAATTGGTTAATTTCCAATAAAATATATTTTTAGAACTACAATACCATTCACAGAAAAATAACAAATATTCAAAAGTTCTGATTTGTTTTCGATAACTTATTTTATTTTTATTCGAATCTATGATTTTGAACTACAATCGCATAATTTCAATTTTGAGGATGGACATATGGAATATGGACAGTACATGGAATATGGACAAGTGATATTAAGAGTCTTAAAACAGGAACCTGGTGGTTGTTTCTACGAGGTATCTTGTCATTTGCAAAGCATATCAAACCTGATTGAACGAAATATCTCGTTCAAAAAGATCTTGTTGCCTGTCTCTATTACAAGAAAACTGAGCAGGTATTACGGTCTCTTCATAAAAAATTTAGCAATATCTTGATGTTGAGTTTTCTCGCCATTAGGAAACTTAGTCAAACCTTAATGAACGAGATATCTCGTCAAAACCACTTAGGGGTAAAATACTGTTTCAGAGCAGCGATTTTCAACAGATATGCTTTACGGTGGTGAAACTACCGAAATTCTGTAAGAATTATTTCATTTCAACTGTTTAGTTTGAAACTTTTGAGAAAGGTATTCACAAATTATTTCAAGTCCAGTATTTTAAAAAACCGCATTAATAGTTTATTTTTCTATTTCTAAGTATCATAAATAAATTGTTTACAACAGATTTTTTGGTGCGCCACATAAATTTAGTAATTAAGTTATGTGTGTCATAAGATGAAATAAATTGGAAATCTTTTTTCTTAGAATTAAGTGAGAGTTACCGTTGTCAAAACATCATAAACGATTTTCTTAACGATATTTTAAAATTTCTCTATGGTTTTAAGATTATACTTATATGACGACTGTAGCGGCCGTAAGTCCTCCTAGGAGCTTATCTGAACAGCAGCTGTGAATCGCTTCTTACAACAAAATTGAAATCTTCGAATACTAAATCGAAATACCAAATTTACAAATGTTAAAACGCATTCATATTTGTTAGGAAAATAATTCTATAAAAGCGCATTTATAAATAAATGCTCTCTTAAGCAGGTAATCAAATTTATTATTTAGAAAATTACATTAAGTATAATATACAATCTCCAAAGCTTGAAAATGTTCAACAAAAAGGCTCACGTTTTTTTTTTCTAATGGCGGGCACATTTTGACCTAAGTCATTGGCCACTACAAGGACGGAAGTGATAGCCACTTGTGAAGGAGCACCCAGAGTGGGAGGACCATCATTGCCCCTAACAATTTTATTCTTCGTAATTTTGAACCATGTTCAGATGACGAAGCAACACCTGAGCTGGTATACGCTTGCAAACATCCATGCCCGAACCCGGATTCGAACCGGGGACCTTCCGATCTAGAGGCTAACACCTTAACCACTATACCACTATCTCGTTAAAATCCACATTTTTACGAGAATCTTTTCAAGACAAAGAATAATAGATGTCGCTCCTGCCCTTAGGACACGTTCACATGAGGCGTTTCAACGCGCGTATGGCGAGGCTAGCGAGGTCCCGCCATTAAATTAGTATTATTTATTATTGTACTTCAAGTATCTATCTTTGCGACCTTGAAGAGCGGGACCCTGATAGCCAAACGCGCTTTTTACGCGCCTCATGTGAACGGGGCCTTACCGTTTAGTGCATAACTTTAAATAAGTACTAGCCTGTTGAAAGATCTTCCTGACGGTATTAATAAATAACTTAAAAACATTTTATAATACATGAATAGCATAACAACCCCCCCAAAATTATTGGAATGCATCAACTATGACAAACGCGATGTGTTTGGTTTTAGATGGTTCGCTTGGTACTTTATTCTTGTAGCACCAAATACCTTCCCAGTAATTTTAATGGTAATTTTAGTTAACTTCGTACTAGAGCAACACAACGGGCTATTGACGACGGTCCGGGACGACCGGGAAAGATCCGAGGAGAACACCTCGTAATTTTGAACCACGGACAGATGACGAAGCATCACACTCTCCAAACTTCCACACCAACCCAACGTGAGGACTTTCGGCCAAGACAGATTTAAGGTGCACCAGCCGCCTCTACACCATACACTTATAAACATCCATGCCCGTACCCGGATTCGAATCAGGAACCTTCCTATCTAGAGGCTAACACCTTAACCACAAGGCCGTCCCGGAAACTAAATATTCACGAATTAACCTCGAAGCTTGAATATAAGAGGTAGGACGACAAGAACAATCAACATAATAAAAAATAAAATATTTAATAATGTAGTAGAAAATGAAATCGGTAAAATAGCTCAAGGCATCCATGTTTATCCAACCTTCCCGATGTTTAAATCCACCCTTTTTTTAATTTTTAAATACAATTTTAAACTTAAATGATTTGATCGAGGAAAAACCCTATTCAAATCTTCTTCGTATTTTTACGTTCAGTTGGGTTTTTTAACATATCATCTAATTTTTTTAAAGTTCAAAATGTACCTTTAAAGTTTCCTTCTTCACTTTACTACCTAGTCAACATATTTTAACTCGTTACTGATAATTTTTAATATAAATTTTTGAACAGTGGTTTTAAACTTTATTCTGATAAAAATTCTTACGCTTGATTTCAAACACTCTTTCTTTTAAAATTTTCATACATACATAATTTTTATTGTTTTTTCTTGAGCTTGGTGCTTCTCGTCCGTGTTTGAACCTTGCGCCATAAAACCCCTAGATCCAATCCAATCCATTCCCCCTGTTTTAATCGCATGACAAAGCTCCACATATTTCTTGATCTTACTAGCCCAGTAACGGATTATCAACCGGAGGGTTGCGACTTTGAATCCAACCGAAGATTGTTGTGCACACGGGGGCACGTTCCATCTGTCGCAGCCTCAACGTTGGCGTAGTGTGGAAGTTTGGAGAGTGTTGTACCAGCTCAGATGTGACCTTGTCATTTGACCATGGTTCAAAATGACGAGACATCCCGTTATTTTCAAGCCTGACCAGATCTTAATGGACGAGGTATCTTATCATTATCAAAATGAGTTGGATCTTGATGGACGAGATATCACGTCATTGGGGAAAAACTGACCATCTGCAAAAGTGACCAGATCTTGATGAGATATCTCGTTATTTGCAAATTTAGTCCCATCGTAATGGACAAACTGGCACGTCGAAACTAGGGATGCGACATCGATGTCGATGTTTTCAAAACATCGATGTTTTTTAAAAAACATCGATGTTTTTTAAAAAACATCGATGTATCTAACTTCGATGTGTTGAAGTCGATGTTTTTGTAACATCGATGTTTATACTTGTCGATGTTTTTACGTTGTCGATGTTTTATTTTTAAATGAAAAAAGTACCGTTATAAAAATTTAAAAATAACAAAGTAGCATAATTTTCATTATCAGCAAATTGAACATACTTTTAAACCAAAGTGGCCAAGGGTGAAGGGTCTGAAAAGTAGGGATGCGACATCGATGTCGATGTTTTCAAAACATTGATGTTTTATAAAAAAAAAACATCGATGTAGTGGAGCCGATGTCGCATCACTAGTTGCTAAACCAGTTTTAAGAAATGGGGAAAAAAATTTAAATACACCGAATTTTAAAAAAATCGATGGTTTGGGGGCGATTTATTATCGACATCGATGTTTCGCTGTCGATGTCGCATCAATAGCTGCTAAACCAGTTTTAAAAAATGGGGGAAAAAGTTCAAATGCACTGAATTTTAAAAACATCGATGTTTTTGGGGCGATGTGTCATCAACATTGATGTTTTAATTTTGAACATCGATGTTTTGCTGTCGATGTCGCTATACTAGTCGAAACCACTTGGCGCGAGTTAAGCCACCGAATTCTCCTTTCTAAAACGTGTCCCACTTCGTCGACCAACAGCCTCGAAGTTTAGAGAAACATTTTCCTCTTCCCTTCTACCTCACAGACAGATCGGCACACCCAACATGACCGGAGTTACTACTCTTAGGTTTTTTGCTGTAATTATATTTTATTGTTTCCTGTTATTTCTCTTTTTTCTTACAGAGGCTTTTCAGGAAGTCGTACACTTTTACTACCGGAACAATGGTTGCTAGTTAAATGATTGTTTCTCTCTCGACTTTTTAAACATTACCTATCTGCGTCGAACGTTTTCTTAATCGAATGAATTGTGATGGGAGATATGAGAATGCGTTTCGTGCGGTATTCAATCAAATAGTGTAGACTTACGGATCAATTGGTCAACTGAAACATTGAGCGATACGGATGCACATTGGGAATTCTAATGCTCTCCATAACGAAACACTTCAATTCGTTCTTTGAATTTCAAAGTCATTTTTTGATTTGAGCCATTTCTCCTCGACATGACCAGTGCACATAGTTTTGCTTAAATTTATAAACAATATTATGTGATTTTACATATTTGTAAACAAAGCCACAGTTATATTGCAATTTCAATTCTATTTTAGAGGGCATTTAAACCTTTGAAAAGCAACATTCTAAAATGTCTTTTGATTCATTTAACCCTCCTAGTGGTTGTTTCGACGAGAAATCGGCATTTGAAAAATATTGACCAGATACTGATCAACAAGATATCTCGTCATTTGAAGAAAACTTGCTAGATCCTGATCTTGTCATCATCAAAAAATTCGGCAGTATCTTGATGATGAGGTAACTCGTCAAAATGGGTAAGATCTTGATGGACGAGATATCTCGTCGAAACGGGTAACAACAATTGAAGGGTTTAAGGGATGGTGAGGTCATAGAGTACTAACCATCAGAATATCCAATGAGAGACTTTAGTCATCTTAGCAGTCTTAATATGCATGGAATATTCGTTTTTAACCTAAACCTGTTTACGGAGGTGAGATGTTGCGATTGAAATTGTTAAATGTATGTTCATTTTATCTAAACGTTAACATAGTCGTAAAATAAGTCGATTAAACTTTAGTTTGTAAGAGTTATGTTTCCCAAGTTAAATTAGTTCGGCTGTTCTTACAAAACAATTTAAAATATATTTTTCAACAACAGCTTATGGATCATGACCCTTCAACTGGGAGTGTACTCAGGTTATCAATCTGGAAGGGGTTACAGTGATGGGTGGGTGTCGTAAGACCCTATTTTAAGAAGAGGTAGTAATTGGAGATGATCATTTGCTTGCATACTTAGGCAAGTTTTATGCTAAAACATCAAAGTAACTCTACTCAAATCAGCCATAATTTGGTAGTTTTGGAAAAGCTGGAATTCATAGAGCATTGCAATTACTTAAATTGTTTTACCACTCTACTGCTGAATAATCAATTTTCTTTTAACTATTTTTGCGGAATTATAATACTTTTTTATTTTGAGACTTATTTATTTTCTTATTTCCGTACATTTGGGAAAGACGATATTTTGCAAAAAACGGAAACTCGTGTTCGTTAGCCATTTGCGATATTTTCTGTTTTTTTTTTTTTCGATTTATGTTGTTTCGTATTTTTAAAGAGTGTCTAACTTTTAGTTGTAAGTTGTAGCAACTTTCAAGAGATAAAAAAAGAATCACGAATTAATATCGTTAGAACAACTTTTTTCCGCCATTTATTTTGTTTCATTACGCTGTTTTCTGCTTCAAAAATTTATTATTTTTATAAATTGTAAATCCTTTTCATCATCATATAACACCACCACAAAGTATTCTTTTTAAAGCCACGTGTAAGTTAAAGCAAATTTTAAGTGGAATTTTACCATTATTGAAAAAACGTTAATGTTAAAAATATTGAAACTAGGACTTTTGAAATATTACAAATTCTTTGTCACAGTGACAGAAGTCAAGTTGACTTATTTTACGATTTGAAGCTAAACTTATTCAACTTGTATAAATAAAGTTTGGAGGCATGTCAATCAGAAGAATGGGTTAAGGGTAGGGGTTTGTGCTGAAGGTACCCATTGCGTATGGCAAATAACATTCATCATTCAGAGTAAGATACCATTTGATGCTGAAATGATTCTCTTTTGTTGGCGAGAGGACATAGAAAACAAGCTCGTGTCTCGCTCAGATTTACATTTCAAATAAACGCAGCTTCAGTTTTATGGCTCTTCATACTTAGTCACCCTCCAAATTTTAATATTCCATTAGTGGCCTAGACTTCGAATGCGCGCTCAGATATGGTTCAGAATGCGCGTTTAAAAATATTCGGAACACTAAGGTAGTTTTCTTTCGTATGGAGGTATCTACCTGTAACATCAACTCCCTTCACTTTAAAACAAATAAAAAACGAAACAAAACAAAGCTCTTCACTGCAATAATCCATCCTGTAGAAAAGGTGTAAAGTTGTTTGGGCCCAAAATTAAGTTACAATATAGTAGTATATATACAATTGAATGGATCTCCAGGGATCAATACTTTTTTAATAGAGAATGAGATGAAGGTAGGAAAAAGGAGGAAAAGAAAGGGCACCTAGAGTACCCACCTGAAGGAGATTTAACAGCCACGCTTTGCTGCAGTTGTTATATGTAAATAACTGCAGGGATTAGTAATCGGTGGATTTCGAATTAGAAACTCGGTCCAACCAAAGATTGTCATATACATGTAGGGGCTGGTGTACGTTCAATCTGTTGTGTCATCAAAACTCTTCACGTTGGTTAGGTGTGGAAGTTTGGAGCGTTGGATGCCAGCTCAGGTGTTGACCTCGTCATCTGAACATGGTTCAAAAATTCGTGGTGTTATGGGGATTGATCCCAGACCGTCGCCAATATCCCGTTGTGTTTCTCCAGTGCGACATTACTTAATTACCATTACCATTCAATAACGACATTAAGGTATTATTGGTTATTTTCGTTAATAGGTATTAGGTTGGTTGGCAGGAATTTTATGGCACAAGGGTCCTATTTAGCAAAGCTGTGCCAAACATACTTTGTTTAGTGTATGTTTGTAGTGTCGTAACATATTAAGTAAAAGCTCAAATCTGAAAAAATAAAGCAAAGCAAATTTCGAATCGAGACTGACAGAAAGTCTGAATAAAACGTTATAACGTTAAACGAGACGATAAGATCCAAATCGGTCGACCTAGTCATGACGAATCATCACGATATATCTCGTCCAATTCCTAGACCGAGTTCATTCATACTTTTTCTTACCTTATTGACTAAATTAATAATTCTTACAGGTTATGATATCCTGCATTTCGAAAACATTTGAAGAGAATACATATTCTCAACTTTTTGAAAGAATAAAGGAAAAGAGAGCGATTAAGTCATTTTTATTTGTTTTTGTTTTAAATAGATGTAATTTAACTACACTGATTTTTTTATAAAATCGTCAAGATGGTAGACAAATTTATTTATTCGAAATCATCGATTATATTATTCTTAGAATCTATTTGAAATCTAATATGAAATCTAAATGTGGTTTATAAAATCAATGTCGGTAATAAATAAAAACAAATTTGTGGATCCATCAATAAGTCCTTTAGGTTAAGGTTAAAATCGAAATGATTTAGTCCTTGATTATTAAATTTAGGTATCTGTTAATATATGTCTGTGTAAAATATGGAAATGTCTGTGTAAAATATGTCAGATAACAGAATGGGATCCCATTTACATGAATTCTTTTACTGATGATTGAACAAAATTAAGTTTCTTTTGTGTATTTCTCCACATATTCTGCCACGATGTTTTTTCTTTTCAATGCCATCTATCGATACATTCTAGTGAAGCTGCATAGTTTCCTCTTAGGTCGCCAGGTTTGATCTTTATTCTCTCCAACAAAGTAAATCTTAAAATTATCTTCTTTTAGAAGGAAAAGTCGCCTTATTGCATTGTAGGGTATCTCTGCAGCTTTTAGAATCCGACTATATTATCCAATTTTCATCTTGAGAATCTTTGTCAAAGCTAAAATTATTACGTATGTTGAAACTGAACAACAACCATTCAGTTTCCTGTCAAAATGTTAGGCTTAACGCAAAGCATAGCACTGTGACCCTACTTATACCATTTGCATGAGTTTAAATCATCAATAAACGAAAACCCAAGAGTGATCATTTCAATAGAAGCAACGATTATTAATGTAGAAATCAGAGACACGCGAAGCGTACAAAAAATTCTGAAAATACGTTGTAGGGTTCCAATGTTTCCGGCACGAACATGTTTAGAACTAGAACTGACGGTCCGTCTAACTGAGGTAGGGGACTGACGGATACCTCATGTTACTTTAACTGCTGTTGCGTGATATTTTAAAATGTTTCTACTGGAGTATCGTACTAAACTTGCAAAATTTACTTTTATAAATTGATCGAGGGGGGGGGGGATTAAGGTAATTTCTACGGTTTTACACCATTTGAAATGCAGATTTTTTGAGTGATGTAGAAAAGTTCTGAAAACTGCATTGAAATAAATCTAAACAAAAAAATATACTGTCTTATGTTAATTAAAAAATATGTTATAAAAATAAATCTCTTGGGCCGAAAACTTTCGAACCTTATTACGTCAGTTAAAAAACACACACAAATACTCCATCGTCTCAATTGTACGGTAACTTTTTAAGGATAGATTCTTCAAAATTGATTTGTTTCATAATTCACTAGAAATGAGAGTTTCCACTCTGATTTTTAAGGTTTTAGTTACGGACTTCCTTCTATGGGAGAAATATAAAAGTAGCATGAACAATGTTAATCTTTTTATGTACCCAGGATCAGGTGACCAAAAACTAGTACTAACGTGACTCTTAGACTACTTCGTCTACAGAGTGGTAACAAACATTCATCATCTGATTGGTTGACTCGACAGGAGAAGACCCCCATCCTTTAATTCATCATCTGATGGGTCCGCGCGGCATTGTAGTAGACTTTGACGATTTCACCACCTTTATCGCCACTCTGTATAAATATACTCATTCACACATCGACCGTGTCAGAAAACGTTATAACGTTAAACGAGACGATAAGATCCAAATCGGTCGACCTAGTCATGACGAATCATAACGAGATATCTCGTCCTAGACCGAGTTCACTCATACTTTTTCTTACCTTATTGACTAAATTAATAATTCTTACGGGTTATTATATCCTGCATTTCGAAAACAATTTGAAGAGAATGCATACTCTTAAGTTTTTGAAAGAATCAAGGAAAAGAGAGCGATTAAGTCATTTTTATTTGTTTTATAGTAATTTACTCATTCACACATCGACCATGTCAGAAAACGTTATAACGTTAAACGAAACGATAAGATCCAAATTGGTCGACCTAGTCATGACGAATCATCACGAGATATCTCGTCAAAGTCCTAGATCGAGTTCATTCATACTTTTTCTTACCTTATTGACTAAATTAATAATTCTTACGGGTTATTATATCCTGCATTTCAAAAACAATTTGAAGAGAATACATATTCTTAAGTTTTTGAAAGAATAAAGGAAAAGAGAGCGATTAAGTCATTTTTTTTTATTTTATAGTAATTTACTCATTTACACATCGACCGTGTCAGAAAACGTTATAACGTTAAACGAAACGATAAGATCCAAATTGGTCGACCTAGTCATGACGAATCATTACGAGATATCTCGTCCAAGTCCTAGATCGAGTTCATTCATACTTTTTCTTACCTTATTGACTAAATTAATAATTCTTACGGGTTATTATATCCTGCATTTCGAAAACAATTTGAAGAGAATACATACTCTTAAGTTTTTGAAAGAATCAAGGAAAAGAGAGCGATTAAGTCATTTTTATTTGTTTTATAGTAATTTACTCATTCACACATCGACCATGTCAGAAAACGTTATAACGTTAAACGAAACGATAAGATCCAAATTGGTCGACCTAGTCATGACGAATCATCACGAGATATCTCGTCCAAGTCCTAGATCGAGTTCATTCATACTTTTTCTTACCTTATTGACTAAATTAATAATTCTTACGGGTTATTATATCCTGCATTTCGAAAACAATTTGAAGAGAATACATATTCTTAAGTTTTTGAAAGAATAAAGGAAAAGAGAGCGATTAAGTCATTTTTATTTGTTTTTGTTTTAAATAGATGTAATTTAACCACACTGATTTTTGATAAAATCGTCAAGATGGTAGACACATTTGTTCGAAATCATCGATTATATTGTTCTTAGAATCTATTTGTTAGAATCACATGTTAGACAGTTCTTGTGGTTAGGGGTTTATATCAATTTATATCTTTTACACGTCTTTAAAAGATCACGGGTAGCCGAAAGACAGATATGCCTCCAACTTTAAACTAAAGTCTGTCTATGTAGCCCTCGAGTAGTTGGAAATCTCGTCGAGCGACAAACCAACCAATATTAAATTTTTCCACTACTAGTCGATATCTGTAGCTTCTTTTGCGAATATACTTATTTTATTTTTCATTTATATTAGAATATGCAAAAAGCACTCAAGGTCAAATGTTTTTGAGGAAGCTTAGTGAAGTTTACATATTATCTAGCCTCAGAAACAGGTCACATGCTCAGGTTTGTCATGAGGAATTTCCACTACCATTGATTTAAATTTGATTCGATAATATATGTGATATCTAAACAGACCAGGGCAAGCCCAAGGGCCTCCCAGTTTTTATCGATTTGACCTGTCGGATTTCCCTAGCACCCGAAACATAGTGACACAAGACGGCGAAGAGCAAGACTGCTTAATGAAAAATCAAAATAAGAGTTTTCTCGGTCTTCCATAATTTTCCTTTCTTTCTTTTACATTTTCAAACGCATCTTATCTAAGTTCTGATAGCCAAGATTCACTAAAACTTAACATAAACACAACCAACTATTTTATTAATAATGTCATTAAGTTTCATTTCTTTTCCGTTTTGTTTACATAAAATCTCCCACCTATTTCCACTTATTCTTTACATTGATAAATTGCTTAATTGCTAAGAATCGTTCCTTTTTCCATAAACACATCAGATATTTCATTAATAATGCGAATAAATTTCACAATTCTTCTATCTATATTTATCAATTCATCTACATAATTCAAAACACGAAACTTCCGCGAGTTACATAGAATAAATATTTTCAGGAAGTAATTGAGCACTTACTTTTTTTTGGCGGGTCCTGACCAAAAACCTTTTATCACCTATGATATCCTTCATACGGAAAGCTGCTAACATAAACACCATATAATGATGAAGTCGTATACAACATTTCTAGTGGCTGAAGCGTAGGTAGCAAGCTCTGCGTGTTGTCGAAGACCTACATTCTTCCTGACTAGGATACATACGACAGGTTATTTTCTTGCTCAGGGTTGCCAAGACGTTAGTTGTTGCCATTGTGCATCGGATGAAAGAACTTTTGGCGGAAAGGTAAACTGCGAAACGATTGTCGCCAAAAGACCGGTGTGCTGTGAACGCGATAAACAAAAGCTTTGCTTGGATGTCCAGTTTATATGGCATGAAATACCTGTTCGGAATACTAAAATACCGAGTGTGGTTCTTTAGCTTCGTCTGTACCAACCAATAAGAGTTTGATTTTGTTAAATTTAACCTCTTCATTGTCTAGAAAAATCGTATTCAAGAAAAAATAATTTTGTCGGTTATTTAAGGTACTTAGTTATTAAGTTACTTACTTACTTATTTAAGATTAAGAAAATGATAAAAAAAATTTATTTTTTTGAAAAATGGATCTCTATGTGAGTAATTCCCCCAAATATTACCAATTTGCTAATTTTCCCTTGAGTCAGAATATCTGGATATAGCTGAATGAGAACAGCAGAAATAATGAATATACTTAAACATTGTAAAGGTGAAAAAGCTATTACACTTTTATGTAAGAATATTCCAAAAATGCAGAGGTTACATTGAACTTTAAAAACCAAAATCTCGCTGATACTTTCAAAATTCCATGTCTAATTCAGAAAGCCGCACGTATAGAATATGGACTCCCAGCAAAATTTGAACAAGGCCCATTTTTATTACGAAGTTCCTGTTATTGACTATTCCTTTAATACGCCTTTTCATAACTTCCCACATTATCGTTTTCACAACTTCCCACATTATCGTTTTCACAACTACCCACATTATAGTTTTCACAATTTCCCACATTATCGAGTAGCCCATGATTAATTCTTTTTAAGACAGTTGTTCTTGTCTCTTTGACCTCTTATTTAGAGTACCCATTTAGATACATCAACCCTCCAGGTGATTGTTTCGACGAGGTATCTCGTCATTAACAAAACTAATCAGAATCTGTTCATGTCCTTATAAAGCCTAACCATGATCTTGATCTCGTCATCATCGAAAAACCGACACTATCTTGACTACGAGGTATCTTGTCATTAGCAAAATTGATCAGATCTTGATGAGATATCATGTTGAAACTAGTGATGCGACATCGATGTCGATATTTTCAAAACATCGATGTATTTAACATCAATGTATTGGGGTCGATGTTTTTGTAACATCGATGTTTATACTTGTCGATGTTTTTACGTTGCCGATGTTTTATTTTTAAATGAAAAAAGTACCGTTATAAAAATTTTTAAAATAACCAAGTAGCATAATTTTTATAATCAGCAAATTGAACATACTTTTAGACCAAAGTGACTAAGGATGAAGGGTCGGAAAAGTAGGGATGCAACATCGATGCCGATGTTTTCTAAACATTGATGTTATAGAAAAAAACATCGATATATTGGAGCCGATGTCGCATCACTAGTTTCTAAACCAGTTTTAAGAAATGGGGAAACAAGTTTAAATACACTGAATTTTAAAAACATCGATGTTTTGGGGGCGATGTATTATCAACATCGATGTTTTAATTTTGAACATCGATGTTTTGGGGGCGATGTATTATCAACATCGATGTTTTAATTTTGAACATCGATGTTTTGCTGTCGATGTCGCATCAATAATTGGTAAACCAGTTTTAAGAAATGGGGGAAAAAGTTTAAATACACTGAATTTTAAAAACATCGATGGTTTTGGGGCGATGTATTATCAACATCGATGTTTTAATTTTGAACATCAAAGTTTCAAAACATCGATGTTTTGCTGTCGATGCAGCATCACAAGTTACTAAACCAGTTTTAAGAAATGGGAGGAAAAGTTTAAGTACACTGAATTTTAAAAACATCGAAGTTTTGCTATCGATGTCGCATCCCTAGTTGAAACCACCTGGAGGGTTAAACATGAAATATCCCTGCTGTCCTTATTCAGTTACATCCTATGTGACTACAATAGACTGACTAGCGGTTCTTCAACACGTCGACTGCAACGGTATTCTTGAGACCTAGGACTCGATTCCTTTCATATTATTTTGCTCTAAGAAAAACAATTCGATGGCCCCAAAACCTGAGAATACGTGTTCCAGAAATATATTTACTTAATACACACATTCTTAACCGTGGAGTTAATTTAAAAAGTTACAAACTTATTATAAAGGAAAATATTATTGCAATTTGGATGGGCCATAAAATTCCAAAAACGTACCAAAACAAATACAGGGGATGAGAACGAAATCACATTGAGTACCTATACCACCCACAGTACAAAAACCTACCGGACCAAACAGTGTATTAAGTATGTACGTACACAAAACAAACACCATGAATCATGTTATTTTTGTCCTATAGGTCCAAAGAGTCTGGCTTTGTGGTTGAGAATTGTTTCAAGTTGTATCCCCATAGCATGTTACTAACATGCTAAAATGTATCACTCATAATGGGCGTTCTTGAAAAACCAACCAAGAGCTAACTCATCGTTGGAAGTCAACGCGTTAAAAAGTTGAGAAAAATAAGGATCTAGTTCAGTTCAGAAATCGTGGAAGTTTTTGATGTATTGAAAGAAAGACGTATAAGCTTTTCATTTGCAATTACGGATCATTGAATGCTGAAAAATACCGAGGGTTCTAAAAGCCCTATTCTTTCAATTTGTCTATTACAAAAATATGTTCAAAGTGGGGTACTTATCACATCTGTTCAATTTCTTAAGTAAAACACTACATAAAACATGAAGTATCAAATGCATAGCAAATTGTCTATAATTTTCACACGAATGGAATAAAATTAATATCCTATCATCCTCTTTTTTTTCATATAACTTAAACTGCCCATAGACTTTTACTTCCGTTGTCATTTGTTTTGATTTGATTTGTTCAGTTGTTTGGCTTCAGTCAGTTTTGGTCACCCTCAATTGTAAATTAAAAAAATATATACTGGTATTATTAAATCTTTTCTTAGATATTTGAAACACATGATGTACACAGTTTAAGAGTATCTTGAAAATATATATAACACCATTTGTTGGAATCGATTTCACTACTTATTACTTCATTAGTTCAAGTTTAACAAAATATAGTACTATATAGTAAACGAGTTTGAAAACAGAATACATTTCGTTCATTGATACTTTCTCTGCCCAAGATGTCGTTTCGAGGATTTTGAACATGAGCCGTACAACATTTAGGACATTGAGGATATCTCAAACATCGAGGAAATACTCAAAATTCTAAAGTTGTTAATTTGTTATTTGTACTTTTTTAGAATTTGGAAATCATTTTAGTAAATAGCGTAATTTATTTGTTTTAATAAAGGTAAGCTGTTCTTCAATTACAAATCCTGGAGAAATGTGGCCTTTGCGTCATAAAACCCAACTCAGCCAATCAAGTTAGGACTTTGATTTACAAAAATATAAAATTTTAATAAATTATGTGCAAATTATGTAATGCATTCAGTGCGATAAATTTTATTAAAATTATATAAAATAATGAGGTAATATTAAGATATTTATTCCTCATCCCGTACATACTATATAGTAAGTAATCCTTTTGTATCATATCTATTAATTCGAAGCGCACACAGAAAGTAGAATTTTTTGGTCGGATGAATCAAAGCGGTCCATTTCAGTAAATATTTCTCTGCAATCATTTGTAAAGTCCCTGTGAGAGTCTTGAGACAGAAAATTGAAATTAAGTCCAAGTGCTTACCTCTTTTTGGCTAACTTATCCTTGGCATCTGAACTCTATGAGAGGGATAAGAAGCCAAGCAAGAACTTTTTACTTCCCTGTTTTCTGTTGAAACGAATGAAAAACGAAAACAAGTGATCCGACCAGTTTGAGAGCGAACAAAATGATTGCCCGCGAGGCATTTTGAGCGGCATTGGACCGCTATTCAGTTTCGTTCTTGATCAAAGTTGGAGATCTGCGTGAGTTATGAGTCGAAATTATCGATTAGTTTCACGACTACTTTACTGTTAAGTACTAAAAATTGACCACAATTAAAATTTTTTTTATTTCATAATTTGTTACATAAATTACTTAAACCTAATGGTTGTTGTCTCGATGAGGTATGTTGTTATTAAGCAAAACTGAAGAGATCTTGATGAGCGAGATATTTCGTCATTTGCACAAATAGTCAGTCGAAACCATTTGGAGGCTTAAGCAAAGCGAGAGGAAAGACACGAGAGAATACTAGGGTGTGTGAAGATTAAATAACGGTTTCGAATTGGAGGGTCACACACATAAAAATAAATTAAATACATGAAAACTTTTTTGGGGTGATTTGATTTACATGAATGTTCCGATGCTACTGAAACAATTTTAAAAGATTTTTCACCTTGTTTTGTTTCAATGTTTACGAAATTCAAACTATAAACGCTTTTTAAGTATGTACACTCTATAACAAAAAAAAATCGACGCACCAAGAAGGAGTTGTCCGATCGAGACAAAAATTGGTGGATAGGAAAATTATATACAGAATAGAAAATGATTAAAATTTCAGAACAATTAAAAGATTTATTTCAGAGTTACAGTAACGAGCTCAATAAGGTGTTGACCCGCCTCTAGCCTGGATGCAAGATGCCACACGGCGTGGCATAGACCGATAAAGCTCCCGGATGGGGTCTCCTGCGGTATTTCTTGCCAAATTTGCTCCAATTGTCGGACTACGTCATCAACATTCCCTACCGGATGCAGTCGCCTTCCCATCATATCCCAGACATGCTCGATGGGAGAGAGATCTGGTGATCTGACTGGCCAGGGAAGTGTTTGACAAGCTTGAAGACAGTTCATAGCAACACGTGCCGTATGTGGTCTGGCATTGTCTTGCTAAAAAATAAGCCCAGGGTACTGCGAAAGGAACGGTAGCAAAACAGGTCTCAGAATGTCGTCAACGAACCGCTGTGCAGTAAGTGTACCTCTAATGACGACCAAAGGGGTTCGGCTATCAAGGGAAATGGCACCCCAGACCATAACTCCTTGTTGAGGGCCCGTGTGGCGTGCAATAGTGAAAGCAGGATCGACACGCTGCCCTGGGCGTCTCCAGAAAAGTCTTCGATGATCGTCAGGACACAGTTGGAAGCGGGATTCGTCGCTAAAGACTATACTTCCCCAGTCAGCATCATTCCAGCCTGATCGAGCCAAGCACCACTGTAATCTGGCTCGACAGTGTGCAGGCGTGAGTGGCAGGTGGCGTAACGGTCGGTACGAGCGTAGATTTCGCTCTCTCAGCCGTCTGTGAATGGTCATGGTGGACACTCGTGTGTGGGTCGCACGACTGATGGTTGATAGCGATGAATCAGGCGCTGTAACAGCTGATCTGACAATCACTCTGTCCTCGCGATCTGTTGTGGCCCTACGTCGACCGCTACCATCATGACGCTGAAATCTGCCACTGTCCACCCACTCTTGTCAGCATCTTCTAATCACCGCATCGATTCGACTCGCATGACGAGCGATGCTCCGATTTGCCCAACCTGCCTCTTTCAATCCAATGATACGACCTCTTTCAAACTCTGAAAGTTGCTCGTAATGAGCTCGAATCCTGCGGCGAGGCATTTTTTCAGTCGTTGAAAGGTATCCTAAATCGTAATGCAGCAGAAATTTTTAACAACAGTTCAAGAACAACTCCTTATATACATCTGCTGGATGCGCAGTTTCGATGCGCTGCAGATCGCACTATTCATTCATTGGACATCAAATTATAATCATTTGCATATTTGGTCAAAACATTTTTGCATACGAAATTTCAAAGCAATCGGATGATTACTTCTTGGTGCGTCGATTTTTTTTGCTATAGAGTGTATAAATGACACGAAATATGTGTGTTTTGGGGATTTCACTCTTCATGGTAACATTTTTTGAAAAAATAAAAGAACATGAATAAAAATGAATTTTAGATGATGCATGTACAAATTCTTCAAACTTCGAATTGGTCCTTCAAATAAGTTAAAATATGTTTAAAGATTTTCAATCTTTTTAAACTCTCCTTAAAAAGTTGCTTTTTCGAATTACTTTTTTAAAGGTGTTGGAGAATGAATTCTAATACGATAATAATTTTTCGAAACTTTTATTTTAAAGTATTTACATAAACGCAACACTTACGTGTTTCTATTGCAAGGATACTTGTGTTAATGTTTCTATAAACGTGCCATTTATCCCTTATTAACTTTTTGCCACCCAAAAGCAAACGAAAGGATATTTTAACACTAGTTTAAGTTTTGAAGAGCTTGAAATGTTGAAACAAATTATGCAAAGTGCATGTTTTCCAGTTAAAACATTTTTTAAGTCCTACTCATGGGATGTAACAGTAGCGGAAAAACGAATCACTCCCTTTCATTTGGAGCATTATCTATAGTGGAGCAAATTTAAAGATAAATTCAATAGGGAATAACGTCCTCAACAAATTCAAAGCAAAAAAAAATTGTATTAGGGGCCGTCTTAATGTCAAATTTTGCATAAAGAACAAAATTTCTTATGTGAACGCCATGTTTTGATGTCTTAATCAGATTTTGCATCGTCCAATTAGTCTAAATATGAAATTTATGAATTTACTAGCTTTATATCCAGATATATTTAATGTTAAAGCCGTTGTTCGCTTCAAGGATCATCTTTATGAAAGTCGTTATTCGTAGATTGAGATTATTTGTTGTTAATCAGGAACTGTTCATTTGTTGCTTGACTAAAAGTACAATTCAAAGAACCTTAGTCTTCTTGGTGGTTGTCTCCAAGAGGTAGCTCGTCATTAGAAAGACTGACTAGATCTTTATGGACGAGAAATTTGGTAAGAATGATAATCAATATTTACTGTTTCATTTTATCGTCTACTTCAACTTTTACCAGTTGATAATAAGTGTCGAACTTATTCATCAACTGTTATTTTTAGTAACTATTAAATAAGATTTTCATAACTGTTATCGCAAGTTAGCAATAGTCATTATTGCTCAGCTGTACCACACATGACAGGAAGAAGGCAATGTCCCTTAGATTACATAAATGATATTTGCAAACATATTTCATAAATTTACATTCTTGAGGTTTATCGTAATTTTCTTCGCCATTTGGATGCTCCCTAAAATCAGCGTAGTGATAAAAATTTAAATGTAGTGCAAAACTATCCAGAAGAAAGAGTTGAATTTTTTTAGTAAAATAAAAGTTTTTCTGAATTAATTTCTGTCAAAACTGTCAAAATATATCAAGGTTTCTATTCATAATTTTTCCAAAAAAAATATAAACATAATAATTAATTTTTTCAAACTAAAAATTATTTAAAAATTAAAACATTATGTATATTTTGTTTGGGACCTTAATAGTAACCTGCTACAAAATATCAGAGGTATAAGCAATATTATTTTGGAAGATATCCATAAGTCTGGGAAACGGATTTAACATTGTGAGCTCCAAACTTTCTGTATTCTTGAAACTTGTATCTGAAGTGAAATTATAATATAGATTCGAAATATTTTGTGTTAAAATAGGGGGTTGCTATTGAAAATTATGAAGTGCGTGCTCAATTTAATTTGAAGACGCTCCCCTTTTCATATGCAAATTAATTTATAGAAGACTTTATTCCCCATCGAATGACATCTTTGAATATGCGCTGTTAAAATTGTTTGAATAAAGAGGGGTCGATCGTTCTTTATCCGCGACTGTACTTGAAAAAAATTGTTAATTTCAAAATTAATACTTCGAATTTATTTGGTAAGATAATCCAACTAAAGTCCATACTAAAGATGTTTTGTTAGCTGCTCAGACTGCTATTTATTCTTTGGTTTCCTGTATCATCGAAGTGTATATAGCAATGCCCTAACTAATAAGACAATTAAAGATTATCTTGGATAATTTGCGTAAAGCACTATCACCAAAACTATTGAGCACATAAGAGAATAAACTAATACTAAATATTTGGGACTTTCAAACATACAGTGTTGTCCAAGAGGGACCTTACAAGCAATACTCCTTTGAAACTTTAAGCGTGATAATATCCCTCTACTCGAAGAAGTTTTGATCGCAATTGAATCCAATGAAAGGTTTGTTCTAACTTAACTCAATTTCTCACTTGAGTAAATTCTTAAGTTTCGAAGATAATTGTTTCGGCAGCCGTATTTTTTTATTTCCCCCTTAAACAAAATTGGTTTGTCATTTTCTAAATATTTTTGATCATTTTAACACTTGCCTCTTTCGCTTTTAGGCAAATACACAACACTCTCAAACTTAACTAGAAGATTATCGTTAAATGGACGTCTCTGTCATTTACTTCAGATGTGATGTTCAGATTCAAGACATCACCATTATTAAGCTTAAATCCTAGATATGAACAGAACAGATGACATTTTCATTTTGACAGCTGATTATAGAGATAAGAAGGAGTTCTTGCTGGATGATTGGAAGTCTCAGAATTCGGCTGTCTTTTCGGCAGTTTGTCGTGAGTTGACAATAGGCAATGGACCTGAACGTGTTCATCGGGACACCATGTTTAAAAATAAAATGCTCTCTATCGTAAAAGAGCTAGTCATGCATGCAACCATTTCAATCACTAATCTCTTGACTTCACTGTTCCAAAATGTCTTCGAAAATGAGCTCAGTGGCATCGCTAGCGTTGGTGTCATCTAGTGCAGAAATTCATGGTGTCGCACCATGGACGTACTCCAGGTGGCGCAACTTGTACAGATTAAATTCCTCGATATATCACTAATTTTGACTTCGATACATTTGAAGTTTGCGAACAGCAGAATATGCTTTAGCTTAAGAGGAGCTCACAAGTCACCTGTTTTAACCAGTTATCTTAGCTTATTCTCATGTATTCTTTTGCCACAACTTCGTAGAACATCTAGACATAGCCATTTAGTAGGGTTGAGATGAGAAAATTAAGAGAAATGTGTAGAAAAATCGAAAAGAATCTGCTAATATGCAATAACATTCTACTTTATTAATTTCAAAGCTACATTAGCTTTTCATAATATTAAATAACAAATTCAAATATTAACCCTCCAAGTGGTTTCAACGAGATATCTTTTCCATCAAGATCTGACCAATTTTGCCAGTGACGAGGTATCTTGTCACCAAGAATGTCGTTGAATTCCGAATGATGATATTGCTCTGATGACGATGATATCAAGATCAGGTCAGTCGAGATATTGTCCATCAATACCTGATCATTTTTGATCACCTCGTCGAGACAACTAAAAGGAGGGTAAACTAAACCTAAATAAATATTCTTTTCACCCTTGTCCTTTCCAGTTCTACCTAATTTAAAAACTTCTAGACATCAAATGTAATGAAATTGCAGATCGACTTGCCAAGGAGGCCAAGCCTTTTCACGCTTTAAACACTAACTTTTCAAGAGTTATTTGCTACAAGAGCCCAAGTAATAGAAGAACAACTCATAACTGGTTCCAGAGAGGCCACCCTGGCTCGCACAAATGGGAAAATGTCCCCGTTCTAGACTTGCACATGAGGTCAAGTGCAGGGGGCTGTTTAAAAATATTCTCAAAAACATGATTTTGTTGAGAAATACATAGATATAACGAATAACTACTTTTTGCAAAGGATTTTCAAATGAATATGTTACAAAAATGATAAGGATATAATTTGCCACCTATTATAAGCTAAAAATTTTAATAACTATAATGCAGGGTGATTCATAAATACGTATACAGTTTCCGGATGCTGTATAACAGAAATAGTTTAAGACACGGTCCCCAAATGCGAACTGTTAGCTAGGTATACTCATAAAGTTTGTGTTCCCCTCCCGAGAGAGGTGGCGTAGGCGATAGTGAGTGATCACGTGACTAGTCAGTAGAAATGACAGCGTCTGCAGTGGAAAAAGCGTTTTGTGCTCTTGAATTGAGCAAAACGGAATCTGTCACCGTTGTGCAACGGCGTTTTGGATCCCGATTTGGAAAAGGACCTACAACCAGAAAATTCTTTTACGATTGGCTTAAAAATTTGAAACTACGGGCTGTTTGTGCACAGTTCCAAAGCCAGGACGACCGAGTGTATCGGCGGATGTCGTCAAAAACTTCATTCATCCAATTGGATAATAAAGTCGAAAACTTTATTCTCCAATTGGATGGTGCACCACCACACTGGTCAGTTGACATGCTAAATTACCTCTATTAACATCTTCTTCGCCGATGGATTGGACGAAACGCCGACTATAGCATGCCACTAACCCAATGGCCACCCAGATGCCCTGATTTAACGCTATTTGACTTTTTTTCTTTGGGGCTACATAAAGGATAACGTATTTAAGCCTCCCTCCTCTTTCTGTTGATCTAGCGGAGTTGAAACAGCATATCGCAACCATTATGAATGCACTTGCTTCAGATACTCTAACACGCGTCTGAGCAGAAATGGGTTACCGGTTCGATGTGTGTAGTGTGACAAGGGTGCACACATAGAACATCTGTGACTGTCTCTAAAAAACTTGAAACATTCACCAACACTTCTGTTACAGGTAACATAACATATCGTACATTGTCATAGTGCGTTGAAATTGTATACTTACTTATGAATCACCCTGCATAGCATTTATTGGATGTGAAACGTAGTCTTGTCTTTCAAGTTGGGATTACTTTTCTCTCTTAAGGAACGGCAGAGTTTAAAGCTTATTTTTATCCAATTTTTTTTTATTTTTCTCGTTGAGAAATAGGAACTGTTGCATAAATAATTCAATTTTTCTGTTCTGCGCCAATCTATAATAAAGTCCCCATAGGTTTAAATGGAAGGGTTCTTTATGGGCCACATTTGGCAATGCTGAACCAGACACAATAGACATATCCTGTAATGGACAAAGTTCTACTACCACATATGAGATAAATACATCCGAATTGAACCTGCGACGCCAACTTAGTTGGCCCTGTACATGATGTTTTTTCAACTCATAGCATTATTTGAATCGATTGTCCTGTTCAGATCCTCGGAAAAATCCTCGTTCAGATCTTTTTCAATTTTCACGCAGTATTGGTTAAATTGTATGAGGCCAATTAGAAGAGTAAAAGATTAGCTGCCGGAGGTTTGGAGTTTTAAACTTGATGCAACCAAAGACCGTCGTGTACACGAGGGCAAGTTAAATCTGCCGTGGCCTCAAATGTCGTCACATTGACGTGGTGTGGAAGTTTGGAGAGTGGGGTGCCGTCTCAGATGTTGACCTCGTCATCTGACGTTGGTTCAGAAATGCGAGATGTTGTCATTCGTGGTAACTGTACTTATGTAGCGTCGCACTGGATCGAGCTATTGTGCTGTCCTCGGACTTTCTCTTCTGGTTTGATCCCAGATCGTCGACAATAGCCAGTTGTGTTTCTCCAGAGCAAAGTAAATTAACTATACCTACCAACTATTTCTACATACTTAAATACCAAATACAATATTTTTGGGATACTTGGAAGTGTAATTGTGATTTAAATGTTTTTTCATTTCTTCGAAAATCTTTCGATTTTGTTCTAAACATTTGGTATGGTAGAAACTTTACCTATGGTATAAACCTTTTGAATTGTAAAAATGTTTTTATCAGAAATATGCATCTTTTTTCTATGATCATCTTATCATTTGCATAAAAAATAATCATTTTTTTTTTATGTTTTTATTTCAATCTCATATTTATTGATTTTATACTATTAACTAAAGGGTTTGAATATTAATTATAATTTCGATTACTTGGTTTAAGCAATGTGACATTCAATTCGATTCATACACCATTTTTTAGTAATTATAGGCCTCTTGATTTTCTATTGTTTTTATTTGGTCCTGCATTTGGTGTAGCTTGTCCTAATGCTGAACCTTGGGTCAGAAAACCCAACCAACCAGATCAAACTAACGATTAGAAATAGCATTGACATTTAGAAACATAGACAGATCTCTGATGTGGTATCAACACAGAACAGCAGATAATACCACAAATGCCTTCAGTGATTATAATTAAATACATACTTTTGAAAAAGCCTTTACGCTGAAACACAAACTTTTGAAAGGCGGTCCCCTTTGTCTAATCACTCGGTGAGGTTTCCAACCCTCCCCTAAAGATAGTATCGATTAAACACGGATTTAATTTTCACGTGGTTTGTTGGTTTGAGCCAAAAGACAAAGGAAAACCAAAAAGCAGACCACTCGTATATCTCGGGATTGTGATGCCCACCTAAAGAATATGCCCTTGAGGGCATTTTCTACATGGATGGATATCAAAACCGCTTCTTAATTGTAACTTATGTAAAACTATCGAACAGTTTTGGTGCGTCACGATTCATACGAATCGTGTTCGAGGTGCGAACTCCTAGGGACCGTCCAAAATCCCCAAAGCCTGGGAGCTTTTCAAATACAGGAAAAGGGGATAATCAAGCATATACCGAATTCCCCCACTCAATTGATGGGTAGTATCAGGAAACAGTGGTGTCAACTTTTATGGCCATTATCTTTAGAACCCAATCCGTAGAGTTAATTATTACAAGGGACACATTGAACCAAAGATCGAGTTGCTATTACCTAGAGGCACTCAGATTGGTTGAGGAAGCCATTCCATCGTCCCAACATTAAGAATCCTTCCAAAAAATTCATTCCTCTCCTCAAAAGAGAATTTCTGCAAAGATGGCACAGTGACTGTATTCGTAAAAAGATACTACGGATAACAAATATTTTCCTTACCGTTGTTAATTTATTTGATTTAGGAAAATATAAATTCTAAAATACTTTTAGTGAATGATTTGGGAATGTCAATACTAATTTTAATTCCTTGCCGAAAACCATAATTTTCCAAAATGCGTCAGTAGTAGGATTCAAAAAAGACAAGTAGGGGAAGGTGTTGTACCTTGAAACAGTTTATATTGTGCTTCCTCCTTATGAGTAAGTAGCAAAATAACACATTGTAATTTACCATTTGCCCTCAGAGAACTTCTCCCAAGGATTGGCTCTCCACAGGTGTTTGTTGTGTGTTTGCTAAACAGCTAATTGAAATACGTCCTCTAATAAGCAAATAGTTTAGATTTTTCAATTTTGATTCTCTCGTATTTTCACTTATAATAACATTTTTTAGGGTTAGTAAAGTTAGTTAAAAATATGTTCTACTCAATGATGATATGATTTCAATGTAAACATAAGCTGATACTACTTTCTAGACTGTTTTATTTGTAAAGGCAATCAGTTGTACCTCTAGACAAAATAAATGTTGCACCTCGGGACATCCCAAGGTACAGAAATTTATTTTGTCATTTGATACAACAGTCTTGGTTTACAAATACATTAATACCCAGAATTTACGCAATAGGTGGGGCCGAAGGAAAATCGTGTAAGTCGCGGCATAAAAATTTGCAGATAAATTTTATTTAATTAAGACCAAGGACTAACAAAAACACTAGTTAAGAAGAAAATATTTAATAAAATTGTAGTTCTTTTTATACATATCAAAAAACAAAATATTAAAAAAAATTAATGTGCAGCGTAAAAACGTTATTTCGATATCAATGGCTTCGTAAAATCTATTATAACAAATTCGTCTGACGATAGTATACCTTCTTTTTTTTTCACGCGGAATTTCTTCGCAGCAAGCTGTAATATTTTTTTAAGGCCCTTTCGTCTGCCCGAGCCGTACAGATGGACTTAGACAGCCGTCCCATTGGTTTTGAGTGCAGGTGATTTTTAACTGATTCCCTGAAAAATCTGATGACACAGAGAGATCTGCTGGAGAGCTCGATCTTTTTGTTTTGTGATGTTCGTTTATGGGGCCATACCTGTTGAATTTTCCCCTGTTTTGCAGAGCCCAAGACACAGAGTTGCAAATCTCTATTGTAATATAGTCTATATATAGTTTTTGTTTTGAAAAATAAATAAAAGTTATTTGTAAATTAGGCTGTTTCGTTGTGTCGACAGGCACACCACTCGGCCCTCTAGATTGCAGCGTATTACAGCAAGAGAAACACTAAAATAGCGGGCGTCAGTAATGACAAGCGATAAAATGTTGAAACTGTGTGTATTTTTTTATAAATATGGAATTTAATATGTGTGGAATTGATTTATTATTGAAGTCTACTTCAAGCAGTCTAAAAGTAACATGTATTCCAAGGTACAACAATGTATCCAAGGTACAACTTGTATCCCAAGGAACAACAACATGTATCCCAAGGTACAACAACATGTATTTGTACATGACGTTTGCACAGATAAACAAAACAATTTATTAAACAGTTAGTGTTCGAGGTCATATGAATAAAAAACGGCAAATTCTTCCAAAAGTAATGAATGTAAATAGTTGATGAAAAAAAAAAACTGCAGCTACATTATAGCCTCAGGAAAAATATTTGTTTAAAACTGTCCCAAAAAACGACACCTTCCCCTATATATTTTCGTTACTTTTGTTCATTGATTGGGCTCATAACTATTTCGGGATGTAGTAACACAAGCAATCATTAGAATCATTCATCTCGTCCTATCCGTAAAGGCAGTGAATCGTTGCCTTCAGAAACTCAAGAATTAATTAAGGAGTGAATTACTCTCATCAAAGAAAATGTTTCCTGCTTCCTCGAAGGAGAAGTTTAACATGCTACTCTCTTACAAATCATTTCGAAGAATACGGAAATTCAGGAAAATATGCATTTTGAAATTTATTTTCAATATGTCCTTTGGGGACTTTTTTTTAAGGTGCAAGAGTCATATTTGGCCAAGCTGTGCCAAAGAGCGTCAAGTAAATGGTCGGTAGGTAGTTAACTAAACATCGCACTGGAGCAGCACAACGGGTAACTGGCGAAGGTCCGAGATCGATCACGAAGGGAAAGATCGAAGACAACACCTTGTCATTTTAAAACAACGGTAAGGTGAAGTCAACCCCTGAGCAGTCATCTCACTCTGCAAACTTCCACAGCGCGCCAACGCGAGGACGTTTAAGGCGCCGACATATTTAACGTGCACAAAAAACCCCGCGGACTCGAAGGAATTTGGTTGAACTTAGTTTCGAACTCGCAACCCTCCGGTTGCTAAGCCGTTGCTCTTCCACCTGTAGAAAAAAAAAATTCAGTTCATGAGTTTCTACTCTCAATAGGTATTTAATTAATGTCGCATTACAGCAACACCTTGGGCTTTGGCGACGATCCGGTATCAATCCCCGAAGGGAAAGATTCAAGGACAACACGTAATTTTGAACTACAGTCAAATGACGAGATCACAACTGAGGTGGCACCCCACTCTCCAAACTTCCACACCACGCCAACGTGGAGTTTCTACTTAAACGGCCGTATTCACAAGTCCGAGTTAACCCGCGGGTCAATGATAATCCCCCGATTATCAAAAAAACCGTATTAAAATGACTGATCCGTGGTTTAAACCGCCGTTTCAGTGTTACATTTCGATCCTCCGAAATCGGCGAATTAACTCTCGGTTGAATTCTACCAGCGAAGTACGCGTTTGACTAGTGAAAGTGTAATAATGGGTGCGCCTAGGCCGAAGGCCTTTCATCTCTTTCCGGAAAGTAAATAGAACTGAGCAAAAAATTAGTTATACAGTTTATATAGGGAAGCAAGTTGGGTTGTATTCGTCCATTGAGGATGGTTGGGCGGAGTCATTGAGCGAGTTCATTTTGTGCTCTACAGCTGATGTCAAGATGATTGAATGGAAGCAAGAGAAAAAAACAAAATAAAAGGAAAGACGAAAATTAAAATTAAATTTAAAAGAATTATTTATTTAGGGTGGGGCCTTTGGCTTTTTGCTGAACTTTGGATGGCGAAAGTCGTATCTGGGGTTACACTGAATTCGGGGTTATCTATGATTTCAAGCCGACCAACCGGTATAGTGGTTAAGGTGTTAGCCTCTAGATCGGAAGGTTCCTGGTTCAAATCTGGATCTTGGCATGGATGTTTGTAAGCGTATGGTGTAGAGGCGGCTGGTGCATCTTAAATCTGTCGTGGCTTAAAGTCCTCACGTTGGGTTAGTGTGGAAGTTTGGAGAGTGGGGTGCCAGCTCAGGTGTTGCTTCGTCATCTGACCGTGGTTCAAAATTACGAAGTGTTGTCCTCGGATATTTCCCTTAAGGGACTGATCCCGGACCGTCGTCAAAGCCCGTTGTGTTGCTCTAGTAGGACGTTAACTAAAATTACCATTACCATTACCTTTTGCGTCTGCTCGCCGACCAACCGGTATAGTGGTTAAGGTGTTAGCCTCTGGATCGGAAGGTTAATGGTTCGAATCCGGGTACGGGCATGGATGTTTGTAAGCGTATGATGTAGAGGCGGCTGGTGCATCTTAAATCTGTCGTGGCGGAAAGTCCACACGTTGGGTTGGTGTGGAAGTTTGGAGAGTGGGGTGTCAGCTCAGGTGTTTCCTCGTCATCTGACCGTGGTTTAAAACTACGAGGTGTTGTCCTCGGATCTTTTCCTTAAGGGATTGATCCCGGAAAGTCGTCAATAGCCCGCTGCGTTGTTCCAGTACGACGTTAATTAAAATACCTACATACCTCGACTCTTTCCCTTTTGGATTGATCCCGGACCATCACCAATAGCCCGTTGTGTGGCTCCAGTGCGACGTTAGTTAAAAAAATACCAAATCACCGCTGATTAAAAATTGATGATTGTTTTATGTATAACTATTAGGTTTGAAAACGGTATGAAATTAAAAGAATATAGATTCAGCCTATAAAAAGACATTTATAGTTATCACAATTTATATAGAAGAGTAATACTGTCCAATGCGCATAAAACTATTAATGTATCTCAAATATGCACTTACCTATTCTAAGTGTCTTCTAACTAGTGTTTGATTTGTGTTCAAGAATAGAAAGATCGAAAACAAGAGAAATTGAATATTAGGAAATGAACATATTTATTTTAAAGCAATATGGCTTGCCATAAGGTTAAATGAAAAGCACCAGTATTGCTCATAAATCTAATATTTGAAGTGTCTTTCTTTGAAATTGTTTAATTCGAATTACTGCGTTTTGAAATTTTATTCGCACTTTAATTTGTACTAATGAAACAATCCAAGTGTTTTAAAGTATTACTCTGAAACATATGTGCGCAACGGATGAGCTCACCGACGAATTTCATTTTTTACTGCTACGGAAGTTTTCCGGTAGGCACAGAACATCATTCTCTTGAGATTTTAGAAGTGGAGAATCAGTTTTTATTTCTTCACTAAAATTATTCAATAAAATAAAATGCTACATAGAAAACCGTAAAACATTTAGTGCAAAACTAGTGTAATTTGGTTTATTCAAATGACAGTAGCCAATCAAAGAGAAAAACTTCGGTCGCCGTATTGAGTTTGTAATATTCATTAACCCTCCAAGGGGTTTTGGCGTGATATCTCGTCCATCAAAATCTGACCCATTTTGTTAAGGACGATATATCTCGTCGTCAAGATATCTCCCATTTTTTTATGATGATGACATCAAGTTGTTTTCTAATGATGAGATAGCATGTCCAAAAAGGCAACCACCGAAAGGATTGGAAAACAAAATAAATAGTAATAATGAATGTTTATGTTTTTCTAAAAGTATAAATACTTATATTCACTGACATAATTGGCACGGACATTGTTCGAGTCTTGGTATCAAATGGATATAAACAACATAAAATCAGTCGTTACGGCCTCGGGATTTATTAACTAGATTGGGGCTCTACAACATTACACGGCTCGAGAAAGAAATTCCGCTGCTGTTTGATTATAGAATGCAATAGGAAATCTGATGGGTACATATCAGCTCAAAAAAGAACACAAAATTAGGTACAGATGTCAAAAAATACTGAATCGCCTATGACAATGGAATGGGATGTATTAAAGTGTGTGTTTAGAAGATGTTAAGGGGGTTACCCTATTGAAGGTGTGAACTTTTTACTTTTGATTGGAAAAAAGAATCAACACCCGTAAGAAGTATACTAAATGTTATGCTTCATACTTTTGACTGATTTCATTTGGAACTACACACACAACTGCCACCAACACATATAGGTAATTAAGAATTCAGCATGTACGCGAGTCTGATAGTAATTAGAATTCATATTGGATTATTAGAAATGTCTAATGCGCTGTTTACTTTTTGATTTCGCTTACCAAACCATCCACATCTAAAGAAAGGTCATTTTAGACGACATCCCATTTTATTCTGTCCGCTTCTACAAAGATTCGTTAAAAGCTTTTTAAATTAAAATAATGTGTCGTAAATACATAATGTTTTTAATATTTAATAAACATAATTCGTATAAGGGAGGAAAAAAAATACCAATAAACGTATTGATGCCTTTGATTACCTTTTCAAGTGTCTCATGGCAATGCTCATATATACAGGGACAATGCATACGTGATGATCACACTTGATTTATTTTATTTAAGAATTATTTTAGTTGATGAATGTTTATGTATTTGTTTGCTACTGTTGCTTTGGTAAATACATTTCTAACAAATCATTTACAAACTAATATATATAACAGCCCGTTGTGCAGCTCAATTTAACTACCTAAATACATGTAAACTAATGTGTTTAAGCTCTATTTGAAGACACTTGAATAAACACATCCAAACACCGTTACTAATGGAGACCTTTTTGACACCTTATATTGGGTATAATTAGCAATAACTGTAACACTATTTGAATATCCAAATTGAATCACTTACCTTTTCAAGCCGTTTCGGCTTCCGCACATGTTTGCGAATAAAGGACAAAATCATGATTCTATGAGCATTGGTGTAATATCCAAATTTCTTCTTGGATGTCCCTTCCAGAGCACCATCAAATGATTATCGTACATCTTACATGTCGTTTAACTTTCACCGCTCTAACAGTCTAGTAAACAAAGTTGTTCTTGAAAGTAACAAACTTTTTCGAGGTTGTTTCTCCGCTCATCCTGCCAGAATAAGGCATATTTGGGCGTATGTCTGAGCATTGCGGAATGAGACGAAACTTGTCGAACAGCTTTCTCGAGTTCAAGGGTGGGGGTTCAACTCTCGTGGGGTCTTTTGACACGAACCTTTGTTTGGATTCTCAAGTGGATCGTACACCCATCGGAATTCATGCGGATGAGTACAAAGCGATTGAGGACATTTGAGGCGCGCTCTTTTACGAGCCGGAAGAAATTATTAGAAAGTTGTTGGCGGAATCAATTTGGAGCGCTCTCAAATAACTTTCAAACCCTCCATATGGTTTCGACGAGTTTCCTCGTTCATCTACCCAATTTTGCTTGCCAATGACAAGATATCTCGTCATCAAGATAAGGTTAATTTCTTTTATGCTGACAAATCTGGGCAGTTTTCTTTCAATTACGAGGTATCTCGTCCATCAAGATGTGGTCACATTTGCTAATGACGAGATACCTCGTCGAGAAGACCAACGGGACGGTTAAAGAGATTAAGGATTCGCCTTAAGGGTCAGACAGGAATTGTACCAATGTCAAAAGAGGTGACATTTCAAAGAATATATGTTCATTAGCTTTAAAATTCGTCCGCATTTCTTTCTATTTTAAGTACAATTAGTCCAGTCACCGTATTTTCCAGTGTTATGCGAGTGAAGTGAATTCTTCCATGCATTCCTTTTTTGAGATCCTTTCTTTCGTATGGTGTAGAGGCGGCTGGTGCACCTTAAATCTGTCGTGGCCGAAAGTCCTCACGTTGGGTTGGTGTGGAAGTTTGGAGAGTGGGGTGACAGCTCAGGTGTTGCCTCGTCATCTGACCGTGATTCAAAATTACGTGACGTTGTCCTCGAATCTTTCCCTTAGGTAATTTATCCCGGACCGTGGTCAATAGCCCGTTGTGTTGCTCTAGTACGACGTTAATTAGAAATTACAAAATTACCTTACTTTCGTCAGAAAAGAATTCCATCAAACGTCTACGAAAAGGAGCTCCTTCAACTACTTCCGTACTGAAAGGTTAGGTCGACAAACTCTACGAACTATTGACGATGGTCCGGAACCAATCCCGAAGGAAAAGAACCAAGGACAACACCTCGTCATTTTGAACCACGGTCGGATATTGAGGTCACACGTGAGCTGGCACCCCACTCTCCAAGCTTCTACACCAGGCCAAAGTGAGGACATTGAGGCTTCGACAGGTTTAACGTGCGCCAGCCTCCTGTACATGACGGTATTCCGTTCCATCGAGTTTCGAACTCGTACCCCTCCGATTGCCAATCCGCGGCTTTACCAGTTGGGCTACAGCTAGGGATTGCAATGCGGCATGATTTTCAATCCGGCCGGATTGTTACTTTGTTAATAAGTCTATCTAATAAGTATTTTACCCAAATCGGCTGAGTGAAAGTAGATCAAAAGGATATTATTCCAAATTGACGTACAAAACGGTTATTTTAGCATTAGAATATCAACTTTATTAAGAATTATCCATAGGTAGGAAATCAATCGCCCATAATTAATTATAGTAACTACTAGTACTTCTAGTAGTAAGTATTAAACGATTGATGATGATCAATCTTGCTTGTTTCCACACCAAAAAACATCAGTTTGTTTTCTACGTAGTACTTTTCTATTTATCTAAAATTAAGTAGTTTGTATCTCTAATGTCGTTGAGGAAATGATACATAAATTGTACCTTAACCTTGTCTCATACTAACATAATAAATCTGATCTTTGGCAGTTCAACGGGCTATTGGTGATGGTCTTTGGATCAATTCCGAAGAAAAATATCCGAGGGCAACTTCTCGTCATTTTAAACCACGGTCAGATGACGAGGTCAACACCTGAGATAGCACTCCACTCTCAAAACATTCACACCACGCCAACGTGAGGACATGACAGATTTAACGTGACCCCATGTACACAACGGTGCTCGGTTGGATCGAGTTATGATCTTACAACACTTCGGTTGCTAATGTGCCACTCTAACAACCTGGCTACCGTGGCCTAGAAAACATGTTACCTGGCAATAAGAAACCAAAGGAAGCAGTGGCACTTTTGAGTCTCAGAACTAGAGAGCAGTGCCTTGCAGAAAAAACCTGTAGAGAATTGTAATATATTCCTCCAGAAATTTAGAAAAATCTCATTGTTTATCTCTTCCAACCGGGGTACCGTGGAGAGTTGTGGTCGCTCTACCATTATACGGTTTCTGTTACTTTCGATAAGGTTTAGACTCATTTTTTGACATTTCGGATAAGTGCTTGTTTAGGTTTTATGGCGTCTCAGGGCTCCTAACACGTCACCTTTTGTCACTTTTTGTCACCTTTTTATTTTTTGTCACTTTTTGTCACCTTTTTGTCATTTTGTCACCTCTTCAGGGGTTTTAAGTTCTTAAATTTTATTTAGAGAAGAAACATTTTTTTGGTGCACAGTTAAAAAAATTCATTTCCTCTAAAAAAAACAGGGTTCGTACGAATTCAATTTCGAAATGTGCAGTAGCGAGAGTGTTCGACAAGTATTAGAATTTGCAAGAGCAATGCTATGGGATGTCCCAACAGACATACTACTGGATGAGTGGAAATTACTCAAGAGAATTTGAGGAAGAAGGATTTAGAATGAAGCGTATTGATGTTTACTGGAACCATTTCTTCAGACTGCGATTAATTAGCAGAGTTGCCAAGTGCTCCGAAACTTCCTGAGTTTCTACGCTAAAGAATCGAAAATCCGCAACTCCGCGTAATCATTGGTTCACTCCGGAAATCGTTTTGATGCAGGGAAAAGAAATAATTTGCATAATCCAGTAATTCGTATAATTAATAATTTGTTTTATTAATAATTTGTATAATTAATAATTTGTATAATTAATAATTCGTATAATTAATAATTTGTATAATTAATAATTTGTATACTTAATAATTTGTATAATTAATAATTTGTATAATTAATAATTTGTATAGTTAATAATTAGTATAATCCTGAGTTTACTATGACTATTACCAGGGAATACTATGACTTTCCGGTCCGTGACGTCACAGCGAGGGCTTCGCCCCCTCTTCGGTTATGCTTGACCACCCTCGGGGATTGCTACGTATTCCCGTTTGGTTTGCGAGCTCCTTTCGCAAGTGATTTCACTTTTTTTTTACTTTACACTTATTGCACCCTAAACTAATAGCTGCATCCGTAAAAAACCTTCTACATCTTTTTTCCTGTACAATTTTAAGTAAACCGTGTTAATCTCCTAACTTTACAATCTGTACTTTGTCCGTAAACCGTCTGAGAGCAGAGTGAAAAAAGCGAGCCATTTTCCTCGCCAAATGAATGATAAATTTGATATTTGGCAAACTTGATAGTCAAAAATACAACCCACACCTGACTGCAAAACCTTCTCCGCGAACTAAAAAATATGAAATTTGTGACTAACTTTTGATTGCATCGAATTTATGAACCAATTTTAGAAATAATTGTACCGTAAGAAAGAGTACATTCTGAGGTATACTGCGATATTTTCAAAATTAAAAACTAATAGTAATAAGATATAGATATGACAGTTAAAAAAATAAGTAACGAAAATGTCCCGATTTTTCCCGAATTTCAAAAAAAATATTATCAAGAACCAAACTGGAATTTTTAAAAATACTCAACGAGCTGCAAAAATTGACGTTGAGATGTACTTTTAAAAAAAGACTCACGGCTTAAGACTGAAAATTTGTATGTGTTTTGCTCACTCGCGGAAGAAATTTCGCTTCTTCAATTTTGACACTTAATAAACCCTAAACTAATAGCCGCATCGGAAAAAAATCTTAATAATCGTCCAGGGAATACTATGAAGAACAAACCATGTTAATGTTGTTTTTTTCTGATCCGAACTTTCTAGTGTAACCGTCTAAGATTCGAGCTAAACAGCACAGTTTTCAATCCTGCGGCAGCGGAAACTTTTTTTAATAAAGATATATATTAAACGTATGGCACAAGAAAATTTAGAGAAGGACTGGGAAGAAAAATATAAACTGGAAGCAGAGAAAAAAATTTAAAGCAGCTGGCAAAGAAAAGAATGGTGATAGAAGAACAATAATTTAAAATTATGCGTACGGAAGAGGATGAGCCGTTGGATAGTGCTTCAAAATTATTAAAGGAAGCAGCACTTGTTCAGGCAATGATTGAAGGAATGGCTAAAGTCTCAGATGATGCTGGTCAGCAAAGACAGACTTTTAAAAAATGCACATTCTTCTATTGAGAAGAAAAAGACAAAATTAATTTTAGTCTTTTTCAACAAAAAAAATTAAGACATAATTTTTCAAAGAAAAGGAAGAAATTCTTCAAACTGTGTCAAAAATAAACAAATTAAAAAATCATAATTCCGATTTAAAAAAAAATTATGTTAATATTTTAAAATGATGTAATTTTTAAATAAAGAAAATAAAAATATCCTTCCAAAGAAAGAAAAAGAAAAGATAGGGGTAGCTTGGGAGGATCTTTTTATTTATCTTTATACTAGAATATGTTTAGCATTATTGTTATTTGTTACTTTTTTTTGCTCGATTAGTCACTTTTTGTCAACTTTTTCTACTCGATTAGTCACTTTTTGTCACCTTTTTGGTTTAATTTGTCACTTTTGTCACCTTTTTGGACCTTGAAACCTGTTAGGAGCCCTGCGTCATATTTGGCCGTAAACAAGACAGCAACATCAAGTTACAGACACAAGGAAAGTTTTACTAACACAGAAGAGTGAGGAATCGTATCACCTACAACTCGCAGGTTGCTAGAGCAATGGGCATACCCACTGAGTTGCGATGACCCAGGACCGTAAAAATTTCAAGCCTACTTCAGACTGGTCCACTCGCAATGATTGATAAATAACTCATCTTATTTAATTCAAGAATTCTTGTTCAAATTGTGTTTTCTCAATTCACCCTCAATGGCATGTGTGACTCCATACTATCTTGGTTTTTTAAACTAAGTCTTACAAAAATCCCATCACTGTTCGGATCTCTTGTGTGAGGTGATCAACTCATCATATTCAGTCCTCGGCTCTGTAGAACGTCAAAATAAAAACGATTTGCACCTTACCCAATTTTTCACACAACAACCTTAACTAACACTCAAAGACGTGACTTACAACGACAGTTGTAAAGTTTTTCTTTAACATGTTACGGAACGTTATAACGATAGAATAATGTAGAACTTTTCAAGCAGAACACTATATTAGTTCATTATAAACGTTTATTTGTACATTGAGGACAATTACATGGTTGGGACAAACATTTAAGGTTAAGGAAAACATTAAATAACATCTGAGAGTTACATCTTAGCTAGAAATATCTTAGTAGCTATCTATTAAAGGAAGTAACTGCTATATAGGGGGCACTTTAGGAGGGAACTCCTATTGGGCGAGAGAGGTTTTGGCGGAAACCAATCCTACAACTCGCCCGTCCTGTAATGGTTGGGACCTCGCATGTTAAGAGCTGGAGCTCAAAATATGACATGACACTCAAGAAAATGAACACAAGAAAATCTAACATCAGAATTACGTCAGAAATGAACCAGTAATTAAATAATAAAGATACACTTATATGCAAAACAACACTAAAATACAATTTAAAAAACAAATTAAGGAAATATTAGTTATAAATGCATAAAATAGAGAAAAGTAAAACACTTAAATATAACACAGCGTTAATCAGATAAAACATGGTGAGACATCTGGATAATATCTAACTAAAATCCTGAAAACACAAAAAAAAATACAAGCAGGATCGATCACTCTGGAATGAAAAGTAAGAAAGGGGGAAAAAACATTTGAAAAGTACATTAAGGTTGAATCAACAAAACGGGAAATCAAAACTATAAACAAAGGAAATAATAAACAGAAATTCAAAACAGGAAGTCAAAGTAAAATAATGCGAAACAAATCCGTATGCTATAAAGATGGGAAAAATCATGAGCTTCAATAAAAATAAATACATAAATGAAAATAAGAACTATGTTTCTGCGAAATAGTAATATGTACAATAAAATAATGAATATATGAAAAATGCACTAGGTAAAATGATATGACACAAATAAATGTTCCATCTGTAAAAAAGAGAGAAAAATGTTTATCTCTCGCTGAAATAAAAATAATTAGTTCAGGTTATTAGTCCATGGCTTCATAAATTCAGCCACTGTAGAAGTTCGATTAGATCCATCAAAGGTCGAAAGTTTTTCTACGTCGTAGGTTTCATTTGGCTTAACTTTGGTAACACGGTAAGGTCCGATGAATTTGGGAAATAACTTCACACCAGGAGAGAGCATTCTTTTGATGGTAACTTGGTCATCGATTTTATATTTCTGAGGTTTATTTCATCTTAAATTGTAAGTACATCGGTTTTCATTTTGAACTTTGCAAATCTGTTCTTTAGCCTCTTTTCGGAGATTTTCTCGTTGTTGGGTTGACCAGAAAATGGTTTGAGAGTCTAAAATTTCACGCATAAAGTACATCGCGTTATTCATTTCGGGTAATAAAAACTTATAGTTACTTGAACGCACTTGAAATTTATTATTGTATATAGTTCTTCGGATCTTTCCCTTAGGGGATTGATCACGGACCGTCGTCAATAGCCCTTTGTGTTGCCTCTAGTACGACACACACACGTTAATTCAAATTACCTTACCTTACCTGAGCTCCCCAAAAGGTAGATTGGTATTCACACTGGAGCTACACAACGGGCTGTTGGCGATGATCCGGGAACATCCCGAAAGGAAAGATCCGAGGACATCTACTAAATTTGATCCACGGGTCGGATGACGACCAGAAAATCGAACAATACGGACGCTGTAACGCAAAGCAGCATTCACGAAAAACGGAAAAAATTTACTGAACACGATGTTACTATAAAATTTCAAGATTCACAAAGCAAATATTAAGTATAATCTGTACTCGAATTTGTCAAGGACGAGCCCTATAGAACTCGAAGTTTTACTTAAAAACTCGGTATTAAACACCTCGGTTAATCAGATAATCGGAGCTCTTTTGTAGTTTCTCTTTTCACGTAACACCTTTACTCCAAACTCTTAGGAAGGGCGGTAGCCTGTTTGGAAGGGTAGAGGATTAGCAACCGGAGTGTTACGAGTTCGAAACTCTATCTAGCCCAAAACCGTCGTGTACCTGGGTACTGATGCACGTTAAATCTGTCGTGCGCTCAAATGTCTTCACGTTAGCGTGCAGTGAAAGTTTGTAGTGTAGTGCCAGCTCAGGTGTAGTCATTTTCATCTGACCGTGATTCAAAATTACGTGGCAAAATCTCAACGCCGACCAACGGACTAGTGGTTAAAGTGTTGGCCTCAGGATAGGATGGTTCCTGGTTCGAATCAGGGGTCATGGCATTTACATAAAAGTTATTACATTAGTTAGTGGTAGTGTGGCCACAAATTGGGTGACCCTTTACAATTGGCTCATTGATTCTGGTCTTGTAGTGACAAATGATCAAGTGCCCACCGTAAAAAAAATCAACTACATAATTACCCACCCGAACTCTTGTGGCCGTAACCACTTGGCTCCCCATAATTTTATGGAGGGGTGCATGTTGAAATATTACCAATAAGTAACAAAATAAGTTATTTCAAGAAAACAATCACACCAGAGTAGTTAAGGCGCCTCTTTAGGTCCCAATATTTTATGATTGCGGTCCGGCGCCCAAACGTGCAGCATGAATGCTACAGATATACATATTAAATTAATAATAATTTGTACCACCAAAATGAAAAGTTTAGAAGGTTTTAGTCCCCCCCCCCTCCAAAAAATGGATTCTCAAAATTAGATTAATATACGTCTCGTCATACCACCAAAATGAAAATAACTTAGTTTTGTCATTTTATTGTATTCAATCCCGATCTATTGTTTTAGATTTTTCATTTTAAGAATTCGTATTCTAAAAATGACTACGCCAAGACTTATTTTCATTTTTTGTCTTCAAAATATGCTTTGAGATAAACATTCGGATCAATGTACAAGAAATTAGATACAAATTGATTAGGTAGGTAGGCTATTTTTATTACAGTCGTACTGGAGCAACACTACGGGCTATTGACGACGGTACGGGAACAATTCCCAAGGGAAAGAACCAAGGACAATACTACTTAATTTTGAACCACGGTCAAATGACGATGCAACACTTGAGCTAGAACCCCACTCTCCAAACTTCCACACCATGCCAACATGAGGACATTTGAGGCCACGACAGATTTAAAGTGCACCAGCCCCCTTTATACACAACGGTGTTTGGTTAGATTCGAACACGCAACAATTCCGGTTGCTAATCTTTTGAGTTTTTTTTCTCCCTTGAACCGACGTATCGACCTTTTTGGAATTGTCACACGGGCAACGCCATGCTGGCCATGCAGTGGCTGGTAATGTATAATATAGTGGATGCTCTCAACCTTAATTAAAGTTTTTAGTAAATCAATTAATTTTTAGTTGATTTTTAAATGTTAAAATTCGTGAAAACAAATCATCTGACCGTGGTAAAAAATTGCATCGTGTTGTCCTCGGATGACGAAAGAATATGGAAGGATACACGTTTCGAGACTACAAGAAATCTACCCGAGTTTTCCTTCAATATGAAACTAGAATTATAGTATGCACAATTGAACAGTCAAACTATTTTATAAGTGTGAATTACTGTTTAACATGACAAATCTTGTAAGTCTCAATTTTTGTACAAACGTAAACAATTTACTCGTCAACGAAAGGTTGCCTCTAAACCTTTCGAGATAAATGACTAAACATTTGGAAATTTGGTGGAAATACTTTTCTCAATAACAAAATTTTTTGAAACGATTCTTATTTTTAAAGTTTAATTCCGCTAATAAGTCGAAATTAAAAAAAAAAAAAAAAAAGCAGCGATTACAGGAATAAGTGCATTTTTTTAAATAAAAATCTTTTTGAAAAATATGTTCTCTTTTAACGTTTTCTTGGTGGCAAAAATCACACAGCGAAAAGAAATATTTGAAATTCGTCTACACGGTACAAGTTTTTCATCAATCCAGGTGTTGTGTGTTAATTCTTTGTTTGGCTTGCATATATAGTGAAAAATCTTTAGCTTATATAAATAATGATATACCTCCATGTGAACTATACAGCGACTGAACACAATTCTTTTAAAATTTAAAAGATAATTCATTACATAATAATTAAAGTATGAAATAGTATCCAAACTAACAATTAATTGAAAGGGGCCCCACAATACACAGAAAATTCAATTATCACAAATAATGGATTGAAACAAAAGATGAAATTCATGAGAAAAGTGATAGGGACCGATATCAAAACCTGAAGAACAAGTAGACTCACCCTCGGATTCGGGAAAAAAAATACGGTAAGGTTAAGGCATGCCAGGTGTCAGGCTTGGAATCGAATCTGCAAGGAGAGGAACGTGTTTTCACCCTTTTAGACGTCTCGTGTCCGGCAGCAGGAACATTCTATGAAAGAGCGTGGTTCCCAGATTCAGCAAGATGATACTCTCCCAAGTAGTCTGCGAGGTCACCGGGAAGTTCTACTAGGCCTTATCCGCTTCCTCCTGTTCTCATGATCATATTTTCGAAAGGCAAAAGGCCGTGGTCGCGTTGACCTGTCCGATACACGCACCATAGTAAATTAATATATATAAAGTATGTCAGAGTTTTTCAGATCAATCCATTTTAATCAAACAATTCAATTTTTTCTCTCTGCATCTTAGAATATTTTCAAAGCTTCTATGTACTATATGGTCGCAATCCTATTCTTAACGGAACAGGAATATGAACTCATTCTTAACAGAACAGGAACACGAACGTCTTGTTCGTGCACGTAAAAACGAAAAGTGAAAACAAATTATTCTTAAAAAATTATCCCAACAGAGGTATTTGGTATTTTTAATTAAAGTCACACTGAAGCAACACAACGGCCTATTGGTGACGATCCTTGATCAACTCTCGAAAGGAAAAATCCGAGAACAACGTAATTTTCGGCCACTGTCAGATGACGACCAACCTTAAGGATATTAAAAACAAACAGTACAAAAACGTTCCCTTTCTAGGTAGATAGTAACGTCTCACTGGAGCAACAGAACGAGCTGTTGGTGTCTGTCAAGGGAAGATCTGAGGATGACACCTCGTCATTTTGAACTACGATCAGGTGACGAAAGCAACACCCGAGATCACAACTTACCCTCCAAACCACGCCAACGTAAGTATATTTCAGGCCAAGACAGGTTTAATGTGTACCAGGCTCCGCGTTTGTTATTAACCAATCCCCTTATGGATGAAGGGCACTAGATCATTTAGATGTGTTGACAGCGTGTTTGATAGTCGAGGGATATCTGAACCCCAGATGTGGGAACATAAGACCGACCAGTCCAGTACAATTTGCTTATTTCAGGCAAAAGGAACCTAAGCCCCGTAGCCCATGGAAATATAAGTAAACTGCTTACAAAAATTGAAGGGGTGTTAGTACCCATCAGGACGACCAATATTTACAATGGAACCTATGGTCGTAATAAACTCAGAATGTCAGAAAAGCATAAAGTGATATCCACGTTGAAGTTTCAACAGTGTAAAAAGAGACATAACGATATCATAAGTTGCACAATCTCGTGCAGATCAGCGAACGACTTAAAGGCGAAGCTAAAAGTGACGTCTAAGAGTTTAGTTGTATAATTCACAATAGATTGACGTACCCTCTTGTAGATTTCTGGTGTTGTAATGATCTTGTCTGCTGCAGCAGGGATTCTTGGGACGAGATCTTCCGCAGAGTGAACAGATGTCTAATACATCAATGATTTCATGTAGCCCCACAAGAAGAAATCCAATGGATTTAGGTCCCGTAAGCGTGAAGGCCACGTCACAGGTTCATCACGTCTAATTCACAGCCCACGATATTTGGCATTCAGAATATTTCAGGCTGCGGTGTTAAAGTGTGCAGGGGGTTCCATCATGCAGAAACTACATGTCCCTCTGTGTGAGCAGAACAGAATGCAACCATCCGAGAAGCATTCCTCTGCGTCTTAGCACTAGACACTTGTATACGGCGTATGCCTCACTGTGATATTCTGGAGAAATTCTGTTTCTCTGGCAGAGCAGAATTGACGTCAGATTTTTGGTATTTTGGCAATTTTTAATTAACGTCGTACTAGAGCAACACAAATCACAACGGGTTAGAATTGACGTCGAAGTGAGGATTTAGGATTGTTGGACGTGTTTCTAAGTTTCAGTTTTCAGACACTCTGAATGGATTGCGACCATAGGAACCATTGTAAATATTAGTCGTCTTGATGGGTACTATCACCCCTTCAAGTTTTTCTATAAACAGTTTACAAACACCAATATACGTATATACCTTTTTCGGGTTAAAGGGCTTAATTCCCCATTAATAATATGCCCATGATATAAGAAGGATATATTGTAAACTTCAGGTCTGAGGATATATTTCCTTATTTTAAAAGGATACATTTCCTTATTTTAAAAGGATACATTTCCTTATTATAAAAGGATATGTGATACAGTGAGCTACTGCTATGAGCACCTCTTCACCTGACCGTGGTTCAAAATTACGTGGTGTTGTCATCGATCTTTCCCTTCGGGGGACTGTCTTCAATGCCCGTTGTGTTGCTCCAGTACAACGTTAATTTAAAAAAAACTACTCTTATGAGCACCCATGAATTAAAAATACCGATACATTCACTTATTTCGGGTCTAGGATGTTAAACCTTAGACCCCCTTAGCCCCAGTAAGACCTATGAATTTAAATAGGATGTTTTTCGAGTATTAAGGATGCTTTAAGCCCCCACGACATATTTGCTTTATCGAGTCGGGGGGGGGGGGGGCTTAAGATCCAAAGACCCTTCGCGAGTGCTCGTATGGGAATGTTAGTTCTTTTTTTTAAACCCTAGCTTGCCAGGGAGCTTTGGTTGAATAAATGCTTCGTACCTAGAGATGAATGGAAAGGTCTCAAAAAAGAAATCGGATTAGCTATATGTGTAGCTCAGGTGTGACTTTGTCATCTGACCTTGGTTCAAAATGACGTGTTATTGTCCTAGAATCTTTCCCATATGGATTGATTCCGGACCGTTTGTCAATAGTCCGGTGTATTGTGCCAGACGACGTTAAATATAGTACCTACATACCGGATTTTAAGTGTAAATCAATAAGGGTCATTCCACTCAAAATGAGCAAATCGACTGTGGCTGACATATCACCGATTTTAATGAAAATTAATTTTTAAATAGATCATATATACTAAGGACGAACTGCCAAATATTAGATGTCCAAAATTTATATTTTATTTTTTATTAAATTTTTAAAGTTCAAGGTTACAGAAATGTAAATTTTTTATCACTAATAGTAGCCAGTTTGAGACCCTATATTTCAATAAGTTATTGACAAAAATTAAAAAATTTTATTCTGTTCATTTTTCAGTAAAAGGTGTTTTAGGAAATGTTAGAATATGGTATTATATCCGTCACTGCTCATTCTCAGGGCTCAGTGAGAATAGAGATTTTGCCTATTTGATACAAATTTCACATTGCTCTAGTACCTCTAAAAATGGAGAAAGACAGTATCAAAAATTATTCTTAACAAAGCATTTCTTCTATCTAAAAGTTTGGTATAATTTAGTGATTGTGTTACTAGTCCTTAGTTAAAAAATAATAATAATAATTAAAATAATTGAAAACAGCTATTTTTCCATTTTTTTAATACAAATTTTATTATGTAGGACAACTCTGAAAACCTCACAAATTTTCAGTATTATGTGTCAAGATGTATATTATCTGTCCTGAAATTTTCATCATTGTAATTTGTTTCTTTTCGTCCCAGGAACATTTTTAACTAGATGGAAATTATCGTTTTATTTTATCGCATGATGAATCAAAAAAGGCGGGAACACGACAGTAAGACATCCATTTCCGCCTTTGAAAGAGATACTAGTACATTCAAGGGCAGATAACTGAACAAATAAACACTATTAAATGAATTATGGTTATAAATGTGCTTCGTTTGCTTTCCAAAAGCTTTTGAACACCGGCGAATGCTCTATGGCAAGCCAGAAGTGTTCCATCAGTGACCACAGCCATTACGGGAACGCGTAACTATATCATCAGTGGCGGACTTAAGGCCCAGGGCCTCGGCCTTAAAATTATACTTAAGTCCTACTCTTATTTAATTATCACTATTTTTTTTAATAGAATACAAAGCTCTTGTAATAGCATGGTATCTTTTTAAACACATTCATTCGATTTAAAAAATACGAAAGTCACAGTCACTAATTTATTCTTTCCTCTTTCGAAACATATTTTCACATTATTATTCTCAGATTAGCATAGTCAGAAGTTCAGAAAAGTATGTTAATGATATGAAACAGGTGAATGCACAAAACACAGAAAAGAAAAGTAATATTCTGCCAGCATATAGAAGAAAATAAAATTGAAAATCAGTTAGATTTTAATATTTCTTACAAGTTACTCCACCACGTCTGACTTTTGCGTTCACAAAGGATTTAATGACATTATTCAAGTTAAGGTCATCACATAGATCGCTTTCAAAAGCAAGCATAGCAACGGACGTGACACGATCTTCTCCGTAAATATATATTTAGCCTCGATGCGCTGAATGAAAGTTCGGCACTTGGTACACCTATCGGTAACGTTAAGAATAACCGTAAAAGTAACTCGAGTTCACTGAAGGAATCTACAGTGGAATTGTCAATAAGGAACGCCCACGCGCTCTTCATTCACTTTATCTCACCACCACTTAAAATACAAAGTTTTGAATGTTATCAAATGTGTGTTACACACACACACAAGTTTTGAATGATATCAACTGTGTTACAAGTTTTGAATGATATCAACTGTGTTACAAGTTCAGAAGTGAAATCTTCAGGAAACGATCAACTAACTTCAACGATCCCGAAGTTAGAAACTTTGGACTAGAGAATAAAAAAGCCACTTTGCTTTGTTTCTCGAATTAAATAAACCACGACAGCGGTCTGTGTTGCCCATTCTCCACCGTATTTTGTCATTAAAGGTCCGTCTAAGTTGACACCTCTGGATTCTGTTTAGACGACCGCCTAGTTATGCCCGCGGCATCATGACGTATCACGTCTGTTAAATAACGGCTCCACTTTCTTAGGAAACCGAAGCTCAAACAAACAACATATATGACGGTACGCAGAATGAAAGCCAATTACGGAGAACATTATTTCCAATTCTGATTTTTAGTTAGCTTTCTTATCCTTTGTACTTTTCACGTTCCCATGTGACAATGATTCTGCGCCAACACGTTATAATTTCCGACATTACCCCTGGCCCTAGGGCCTCAAAACAGGGAGGGCCTCGGTGTCAAGTGACGCCATGGACGCCCGCTATGACCGCCACTGTATATCATCGCTACATTCCTATTTCCAATAGTACGTCACAAATTAATGTTGCATATTTATCAAAATCACCAGCAAAAGAAGTAAAAATTTAAAAAGAATTTTGGTAGCACAAATAAACCACGTTTCAATTATAGAACATGCAAAATTTAAAACATGGGAATCTTACCACAAAGTGAATTATATAACCCTCTATAACAAAAAATCGACGAACCAAGAAGGAATCATCCGATTGCTTTGAAATTTCGTATGCAAAAATGTTTTGACCAAATATGCAAATGATTAAAATTTGGCGTCCAATGAATGAATAGTGCGATCTACAGGGCATCGGAGCTGCGCATCCAGCAAATGTATATAAGGAGTTGTTCTTGAACTGTTGTTAAAAATTTCTGCTGCATTGGGATTTAGGATACTTTTCCAAGACTGAAAAAAAATGCCTCGCCGCAGGATTCGAGCTCATAACGAGCAACTTTCAGAGTTTGAAAGAGGTCGGATCATTGGATTGAAAGATGCAGGTTGGGCGAATCGGAGAATCGCTCGTCATGTGACTCGAAGCGATGCGGCGATTAGAAGATGCTGGCAAGAGTGGGTGGACAATGGCAGATTTCAGCGTCATGATGGTAGTGGTCGTCGTAGGGCCACAACAGATCGCGAGGACAGCGTGATTGTCAGATCAGCTGTCACAGCGCCTGATTCATCGCTATCAACCATCAGTCGTGCGACCCACACACGAGTGTCCACCATGACCATTCACAGACGGCTGAGAGAGCGAAATCTAAGCTCGTACCGACCGTTACGCCACCTGCCACTCACGCCTGCACACTGTCGAGCCAGATTACAGTGGTGCTTGGCTCGGTCAGGTTGGAATGATGCTGACTGGGGACGTATAGTCTTTAGCGACGAATCCCGCTTCCAACTGTGTCCTGACGATCATCGAAGACGTGTCTGGAGACGCCCAGGGCAGCGTGCCGATCCTGCTTTCACTATTGCACGCCACACGGGCCCTCAACAAGGAGTTATGGTCTGGGGTGCCATTTCCCTTGATAGGCGAACCCCTTTGGTCGTCATTAGAGGTACACTTACTGCACAGCGGTTCGTTGACGACATTCTGAGACCTGTTTTGCTACCGTTCCTTTCGCAGTACTCTGAGCTTATTTTTCAGCAAGACAATGACAGACCATATACGGCACGTGTTGCTATGAACTGTCTTCAAGCTTGTCAAACACTTCCTTGGCCAGCCAGATCACCAGATCACTCTCCCATCGAGCATGTCTGGGATATGATGGGAAGGCGACTGCATCCGGTAGGGAATGTTTATGACGTAGTCCGACAATTGGAAGAAATTTGGCAAGAAATACCGTAGGAGACCATCCGGGAGCAACTATGCCACGCTGTGTGGTAGCTTGCATCCAGGCTAGAGGCGGGTTAACACCTTATTGAGCTCGTTACTGTAACTCTGAAATAAATCATTTAATTGTTCTGAAATTTTAATCATTTTCTATTCTGTACATAATTTTCCTCTCCACCAATTTTCGTCTCCATCGGACAACTCCTTCTTGGTGCGTCGACTTTTTTGTTATAGAGTGTAGTTAGTTAAAAGTCATAATATCTATGATACTAAGTTGAAATTTTTAAGCTTGTTTTGACACTGATTTTTTCTAGTTTTATCATTCACTTTTTAGGTTAAAAACAATTTGGTATTTCTTTGTTCATTTAGGGTTTCATTATCTGTATTTAATTTCTCTGTTATCAATGCAGTTCTCGCAATATACGTAGACTGGGATGAAAATGTTGAGATTTTGTTTTTATTATTGTTGCTTTAGGACTCAGATATCTTTTACAAGTAATAAATATTTTAAATTGTATTCCTGTAAAATGTCGGTTTTATCAAAGCTGTCCTTCATTTGATTTCTTATGCCTATTTTGAGTAGAAAATTGTACTTTTGTTATTTTCGTTAGTTATTTTGAAGATGAAAGAATTAAAATGCGACCTCCAAACTCAATCAGTATTATTATCATACCTAGCATTGTAACGGGCATGAATTGCAACAAAGTCTTAAAATTTCTTTAGCCCATAGAAATTTTTTTAATTCTGTCAAAAATGACCATTTTCCATTTTTGCAACTAAATTTTAGATTAAATATGGTGCTTAAATTTGTTGTTGCGAAAGCGAAAAAAAGAGAATTTTGTGCAGATTATAAAGATGGGAAACATATGTTTGTTTACGTTAAGTAGTTTTTAAGAAACAGAACTTCAAACATGCAACAGTAAGCGATATCACAAATACTCTCCTAAGTCCAAAAAATGACTCAAACTTCGAAAATATTTAATTTGAACCTACGTATTTTGGTAAATGGTATGGTAATTTTAGTTAACGTCATACTAGAGCAACACAACGGGCTTTTGACGACGGTCCGGGTAAATGGTAATTTTAGTTAACGTCATACTAGAGCAACACAACGGGCTTTTGACGACTGTCCGGGTAATTGGTAATTTTTAGTTAACGTCATACTAGAGCAACACAACGGGCTATTGACGACGGTCCGGGATCAGTCCCTTAAGGGAAAGATCCGAGGACAACACCTCGTAATTTTGAACCACGGTCAGATGACGAAGCAACACCTGAGCTGGTACACCACTCTCCAAACTTCCACGCCAACCCAACGTGAGGACTTTAGGCCACGACAGATTTAATGTGCACCAGCCGCCCGGACCCGGATTCGAACCAAGAACCTTTCGATTTTGAGGCTAACACCTTAACCACTATACCGGTTGGTCGGCCCTGCATTTTTTTTTTGTAAAATTGGTATTTATTAGTTAACGTTCTACTAGAGAAACACAACGGGCTATTGACGACGATCCGGGATCAATCCCTTAAGGGAAAGATTCGAGGACAACACCTCTTAATTTTGAACCACGGGCCTACATTTTTTGGATATCGTTCTTTATGCATTACCTAAACCCCTGTACCAAATTTCATGAGAACCATTACCATACGGCCACAGGTTTTTCCTGATTTTTGCTCATTTCACGTGAATGACCCATAACGGACTCCTAAGATTTAAACAGTATTCTGGTCAATACGAATTGAATCTGAACTTTTCAATAAGTCTGATCCTACAATTATTGTTACATGCAGATGAAATCACTATAAATTCAACCTAAATTTTGTATTAACCTACAAGAAGTATGCATACAAGTTATAATCTGTCTCGTGGAAAATAAATTAGTGCAATAGAGGTATAATGGTTTATAAGTTGTGAGGTGTGCATAAGTTTGATGTGTATCAAATTTGAATGAAGAAACGAAACCTGAGTACCGCGCTTTCGCAATGTGGAATTTGCATACCCCCTATTTTATTTTTCAAATTATATAATTTTGGTACTTTGTTTCGTTCTCTTATTTTTTTTTGGTCCCCAAAGAACAAGTGCAAAAACTGTTGTACCTGTTAAGCTTTCTGAACAAAGTTTATTCATCAAGATTATGTACGTTATTACCAAACTATTGTATTTCTGTTTACTTTCGGTATCTATCAGCGGAATATATTCATTGGAAAATGGGGTAGCGCGTACCCCACCAATGGGCTGGCTTTCTTGGGAACGCTTCAAGTGCAATCTTAAGTGTGATTCTGATCCTGAAAACTGCATAAGGTATGGAACATAAAATCTTGATTATTTTCCATATGGAACTCTATTACTTGAACAAATAATTTTCAATGTAATCGGTATGTATATAATGGGATTTTCAAAGTATTAAAAATAAAATAAAGTATATTGTTTCAAGCAGAGTATGATGTGTTTATTTGTTGGCAATCGGAAACGTTTTTTCACTTCATATGAGACATTACATTTATTCTATAATATTAAAAATTAACACAATTAGAAAGGAGAATGAAAGTAAATCTGAAAATATATTTGAAGAACAAGACAAATAATTATGAAATACTTTTATCGAACGATTTTTATTAATTATTGCAATGAATTAATATTAGGTTTAGTCTATCTGCTTTGAGGTAATTAATTTGCTAATGAAATTTAAGAATACTGTGCGACAAATCATTCTCTATATTTAAGATTAAAGTATGTCGATTTTTGTTTTTGTATTATTTTAGAATGTTTCCAATCTGTTCCAATTTATTGTCTTTTTAATTGAAAAAGAATTTAAATTATTGTTTCCGATGCCAACCAGCTACTCAGGAATTTCCCAGTTAGCCTGTCTGTAACTGGGTCCCCAAGCCTCTGCTCCCTTTATGACAAAGCCACCAAGTGATCTTTTTAAGCAATGTGCTCAAATGCTTTGATGGCATCGCATTGAAGTCCTACAAAAATTCATAGGTGCATCATACACATAATACTAAGAAATGTAGAAATGACAAGAAAATACTACATACCTTTATTAATCTTTAAATTTCTGTTGATGAGAAACTAGAGCTTGATGTGTCTTAACAATTTCTTCAATGTTGGGGCATATGTGTGATAAGAAAACTTATTTCTTTGTTAATAGTGGGTGATAAGAGTGGAAAATCCTAATTTGCATACATGTAATGTTGAAAATTGCAGTAAAATGGTCATATTTTTTAAATATTGACTGATATTCTTCTCTCTAATTGAAATTCAAAATTTTTCAAAGACAATTCCTTAGGCCCCAAAAAAAGTTTGTTTCCTGTAAAACATGAGCAAAAATATTAGGGTAGGTAGGTAGGAAAATGTTATTATTTGTGCTAAATTTTTTTAGCAAATACGCAAAGAAAATAATTGAGTTTTTATGTTAGATTTAAAATTAATCAGAGGTGTGATCAGTGATGTAAAATACCTGGGTACATTTATTTTTGTGGGTCAATATCCTGGGTATATACTCGGGTATTTACTCAAATCGTGTACCTGTTGCATGAGCGTTTTGTGCTGCGTACATGGATGCTTTCGTTTTAAGGTTATCATCACCATGCATTTTTAATTCATCAAAAGTATGTGTTTTTTTTTGTAAAAGAGCAGCAGATTGCTGTTTTTCAGATGGATTTACTTCAACAATTTGCTCCTTTCCATAAACAGTCAGGGTTACAGGAAACAAACCATTGTTTTTTGGCCTTATATATAATTTTCAATCCACCATCGGTAGATCTATCAGCCAGTTCTGTTAATGTTAAATCAGCCCCAAAAGCTTTTTTTCTTCCATATAAATAGTTTTTTCTGAAATGTTTTCATTTTGTCAGTAGATGTCAAAATATTTTCTTCTTTTCCTTGCATGCTAGAATTCAAAATATTGAGGTGTTGAAATATATCAGCCAAATACATGCTAATCTGGTAGTTCAAAATTGGCATTAAAGGAGCTCACAAGAGTGTTTTTGTTTCAGTTCTTCAAAAAAACATTAGTAGTTCTTGTCGTAGCTCATATTCCCGCTTAAGAAACCTCGTAATAAGCAATTTGAACTTTTTCGGAAACCGTCGTTACACATTTGAAAGATTACGCCACTTTTTTGTCTTCTGTTCTTACAATCTTTTAAAATAACTTGTAGCTTGATCTTGTAAGTGAGAGTGCTTGGTTTTAAAATGATTGCTCAGTTTACTAGGAACCAATGATTTATTCTATGCTATTTTAAATCCACATACTAAACGTAATGGCTAAAGATCATCAAAGTTTCCAGTCTAATAGAAATCAAAACCTTAATATTTGTCGTTCTATCTGCGAGTAGTGTGTGCTTTGGCTTGCTTACAGGAGCCTGTTTCTTACACTTAAGTTGTGCTCACTTCCTGAATCACATTCATCATTGTTACGTTTTGTTTTTATAAATCCCCATTTTGTATGGATGTAGTCTTTAATATTATAAAAGGAAGTGTTTGTTTGTCCATTTGTGTTTCAAGGCCACAAAATCCTGACAATTTTATTGCACTTACAGCAATGACATTTGCCCCCCAGTAGTCCAAATTTTTTACAATTTTTGGGTTGCGGCGAATTTTGAAATTCAATCCAGAAGATTTCAAAATTAATTTAATAGTTTTATTCTCCATCGTTTTTTTAACGCCTTTCTTCCGGAGAGAGAAGAAACGCCAGAAACTAGACTTTTTTACCCACATGACCTTGCCATCAGGCTTTGGAATCATCCCAAGTTTTTTTCATCACGGTAGATTCTAAATTTATTTTTTCCGTTTCTGCTTTCATTTTGCTCAAATTAATGATTTTCCAGCAGAGGATAAAAACAAAGTCTTAACTTTAGTTATGTAGTTCTTCTTTCTATCTCCTAGACCGTTAAAGATAGAGTAAAAATTTCAACAGATTTGAAATCTGTGGAAAATTTTACTTTAGATCGATATCTAAAAATATGATTTTCATTAAATAAATAATTTTTAAATTGAATATACCTATCTTTTATATTTTCACAATAGATTGTGACGTGAAACATATTGCATCTTCTGCCCTTCACGTTAATAAAAGAAGAAACAGATTACATTTCCTGTCCTATTCCATTTCAGGGAATGAGAGCAAAAAATATAAAAACATTTTGACTGGGATTATTATCCTTTTTCGTAAAATCGTAATAGCTAAAGATCGATTAAAAATTTTACACCAGATTAATAACTTACATCATGGCGTTGCCCGTGACCAGGCAACTCCGGGCTAGCCTCACAGTGGCTAGTATTATAAATTTATGTCATCCAAAAATTTCTCACAAAAAAATGCTGCAAAATAATCACAAACTTCCACTTGTACAAACTATTACTAATATGGCAGCTACACTGCAGCCATACAATGTAACCTTGAGCAGCTGCACTTTTGCATCAGTACAAATCCCTTTTGAATAAGTTTACTATGTGTATAAAACCTTCTTGATACTGTTCTTTGCTGCACTGCATATTTTCCCCGCTCTTAACAGAATATAATGATCTGCTGCAAAGACGGTTTTGATGCTGAAATTAAGGTATAATGTACTATATTTAAAATAACATTAAATTAATTTTATATCCCCACACATATCTATCCGTGATTTCATAGGGCACACGTATGCATGTCACTGGGTGCAAGAGTGTGCACAGGACACACCCTTTGAGAAAAAAGATGCAGTCGCACTTCATATATTTTGTTACTCATATTATCACATGTGTATCCATCATATTTAGGGACTTTCAGGCCCCAAACAATATTTCTTGGATATTTTTTAAACAACTTATTTTACTCACTGGTAAAATTTTAATATTTACTCTTCACGTTTTAGGGTACCAAGGGGTTTGGGTTCCTACGAGTTGATTCTGAATACCTGAATAAACAAAAGCATGTGGTTGCTTTGTTCATTACTGTTAATAATGTTTCATAACCATAAATTTTTTTCAGTTTGATTTTATTTGCTTGAGACTTAATTATTTTATGAAACTGGTGACTAGCTATGCCATTCTTCACTCACACTAGCAAAACTGCATATGTCGCTGGCTTTGGATGCAGTATTATCTAATATAACCTAACTCACGTAGCCCAGTCTCAGGCACCCTTAAATACAGCTGATATGAAAGTCAACAAATCAGGTGTTGAAATGTTTTCATTGATGACTGGGGTGCCTACTAATCCTGCACTGCACCTATAATTTCCTGTTGTTAGTTTTCTTTTAACTTTTAAGTTACTCCTGTTATTCATATAGCGATCTCTGTATTTCTTGTTTTATTTTCGGAAATGTTTGTTTTGCAGTTAATAAAACTATTTACTTACCATATTTTTATTTTCCTTTCAAGGAACACATGTTCTCATTATAGTATCCTGTTGCTTAATACTATTTTCTAATCGTTCCACCAGAATATCAAATGTATTTGTTTTCGTATAAAATGTGTTGAAGAATTTGGACTGATCCTTTCTAAGTCTTCAAATAGTGTGTAAAAATTACCTTCTCCCAATGTTGCAGTCAAAAGGGGCCTTTTAAGTACTTCCCCATAAGGTACAGTAACCTATGTAGATAATGTAATGACAGCAGCAAACATCTTAGTTTCATGTTAGCCAAAATCAAAGTTCCTATCTGCAACATCAATGTAGGAATGTGTGGAAAATGAGCAGAAACAGATGGAAACACCAGCTATGCTTTGTATTACTATGAGTGTTTCAATTGGATCTGTCAGAATGAGGGTGCCAGTTTGATTAAATTATTGCAGGAGCCCAAGTAAAACTCCAATTGAGTCATTCCATGTGAAATGAGGAAAATCCTGTGATCGTATGACGACAGATTTTCATGAAATCTGGGACAGGGGTGTAGTTTATGATAAATAGTGATATCCAATATATTTTAGCTTAAAATGAAATAATTTGGATACTGCAGGCATTTTAAGGACTTCAACTTTGAAGAGCAGTTGAGAAATTGCTTAATGTGTTACATGTTTGATGATCTGTATCTCAAAAACAATTTAATGTAGACAAAAATATTTCATAGCTTTGTAATCTATCAAAACCTTTTTATCTGTTTGGAAATAACAATTTTAGCAACATACTTAAACTACAAATTAGTATTGAAAAATGGAAAATATGAGCCATAGGAATTTAAAGGCATCGTTGTGAAATTCATGCAGTTACAGTTCTCAATTACAGTGCTAGTTAAGATAAAACTATTGCTGAAGTTTGTAAATTATCTTTTATTTTTCTTTGTCTTCAAAACATCAAAGAAAAATTATAAAATGACTAGTTTCCACTTAAAGTTGGCATACAAAATCAAATGAAATAAAGTTCTGAATAAAACTATATTTCATTTATATTACACAGTCCAGTCACATTAATGTGACCACCACCTACTTTCGACTTCAACGTGAAATAACCAATCACAAAAGGCAGATGACAGCACATTGCAGTGGAGTGTATATAAAGGATGTCCTAGGGCATCGGAAAGCATTTCAATCGTTGGCGTAATGCAGAAACGTAGCGAATGATCCGACGTCCAAAAGGGCATGATTCTTGGCTTTCGGGCCAAGGGTGGAAGCATTTAGGAAACTGCTAATTTTGTGAACTGTTCCGTGCCGCCATGGTAAAAGTATACCATGCATGGCAAAATGACACTATCCAAAATCAGCGGCATGGCACATGTGGTGCACCACGGGCTATAGATGACAGAGGCGAACGAAGGCTACGGAGATGCGTTTGGGCGAATAGAAGTGCAACTGTTGAGCAACTGACCACCCAGATGAACCAAGGGGCTACCAAGAGTGTATCCTCAACAACGGTTCAGCGAACGTTGCTGCGCATGGGCCTCCGCAGCAGACGCCTGGTTAATGCACCTATGCTGACTGCTGTTCATTGCCGACGAAGGCTGGAATTTGCACGCCAGGTCCACAACTGGACGTCCACAGAGTGGCCACAGGTAGCTTTTTCCGATGAATCACGTTTTATGCTTCATCGGACAGATGGACGTTGGCGTATATGGCGTGAAACGTCTGAAAGCAAACACCCTGCAATAATTGCCGGAATGATCCAGGCTAGAGGAGGGAGCATTATGGTTTGGGGAATGTTTTCCTGGCATTCACTGGGTGCACTCATCGTTGTGAAAGGCACGATGGATCAGCACAAGTACACATCTGTCTTTGCGGACCAGGTCCACGCCCACATGCGAATTATTTTTCCTCAGAATGATGGCATCTACCAGCAGGACAATGCTAGGCATCATACAGCTCACAGTGTATCTGCGTGGTTCAAAGAGTTCGATGAGCTTACCGTACTCCCCTGGCCAGCAAACTCACATGATTTAAACCCAATCGAGAATCTGTGGGATCACCTTCATCGGGTTGTTCGCGCCATGGATCCTCAACCGCTTAATCTAGCACAGCTGGCCACGGCACTGGAGTTGGCATGGCTCAATATCCCAGTGAACACCTTCAGGAAACCTAATTGACTCTCTTCCTGCACGTCTCGCAGCGGTCCGCTCTGCCAAAGGTGGTTATTCTGGCTTTTGACAGGTGGTCACATTAATGTGACTGGACTGTGTGTATATATATATATATATATATTTCAACCCTTATTACTTGAAAAAAAAAAGATTTAGGATTGTATTTTGAGGTCTAAAGGAACTGGAACAAAATCAGTAATACGCAAAAACAGGTATTGCCTGTCACAAAATTGGCAATAAAGAATTTTGTTACCAAATGCCTATTTGAATGGGAGTAAGATGGATTACTATGTTCCAAATATATTGATATATAGACTACATATATTGGCAATATATCACCAATCATAACATTCCCCTTTCATGCATATGCTCGTTTGAAATTACAGTATTGAAATTTTACCTTAAGAAGTAAATTATAAAACCAGAACATCCAAATTACCATTAAAAAACTTGAACTGCAATAAAGAAAGTCAAATTTACCTCTAGTTAAAAATATTCCTGGGGTAAAAATAAGCAAAATACAATAATGAAAACTTCAGGACATATAATAGACACATTGGTCTATAGTGTTGAAAAGGTATGATGTTTTTTCAGAGCTTTTCAGTTAAAAACAGAGTGTGTGTGTTGTGTGTTGTGTGTTGTGTGTGTGTGTGTGTGTGTGTGTGTGTGTGTGTGTGTGTGTGTGTGTCACACACACACACAGTATCTGTTATTTGGTCAGCTCAGCGGCCCAGAAAAATCAGATCATATAAGCGGGGTGAACATATATGCTGAACAATGCTACACTATTTAATTAGGGCAGGATTATAATCACTTATCAGAATATAGTGCTCATAAACAAATAATTAAACTTTTAAAAATTAATTTGTGTAGTAAAAACTACAATAACAAATTTTAGTGAAATTTGTTAGCTTACCTTACCAATCTAAGTACAGTACGCATACGTACGTGCATCCATATTCAATACACTTATCTCTACTATTATAAAGGAAGTGTTTTTTTTCTGTTTTTTGCTATCACAGTCCTAACGAATATATGGCACGCACGATGATGGGATTTGGCACACAGGTAGTCGGAATTTCTTGCAATTTTTGGGTCGCAGCAAATTTTAAAATTGAATCTGGAACATTTTTTAAATGAATGTAATGGAATTTAATTATTATTGTTTTCTTTGGAATGGTAACTGCTTAAAAGATCTGAGATTCTAAATTAATTTTTTTCTTTTTTTTTCTGTTTTCATTTTGCAAACAATGTCTGCAGACAAAAAACAAATAAAAAATTTTAACAAAAATGAACGTTATTATTCGTAACGTATGATCCAAATGAAACAAAAATTTTTTACTCTTTTCGTCTCAATTTCAGCATAATTTTCAAACTTGAGAGATAACTTCAACCAATAAACAGACAGATGTCCACCTGTTGTACTTGGGGAGGAAGAAAATTGAGGGGTTGGTAACGCTGACGATGATTCAATGCAAAAGAGAAATGGGGGGAAGTAAAGGTATAAATTCAGGTCCTCTCTGGGGTTGCAAAGACCTTTTTTCTTCTGATCATTTCTTGTGTTGCTCCCTGCCTCAATGAATGTTACAACAATTACTATTAAAAAAATCGAGAACCTCATTGAAAAGATGAAAAAATCGACAACAAAGAAAATAAAATGACTACATAAGCAGTGCGCTTTAATACATGTTCCCTATCAAGTTAGACGGGACTTTATAAAACTGACCATATAAGCGGGGTGACGTTATAGCAGGTACTGACTGTATGTACTTTACAAAATTGTAAAATCACCTTTTTCCATTATTTTACTTAAATGTTTCTCTTTGCTAAGGAATAGAAATATACAATCATTAAATTATGCCACACTATTTGTTATAAAAAGCTCTTTACTACGAATAATTTTTAATATTGTCTTTTTTGATTTCTAGAGAATGTCAGGGGGCAATTTAAAATTTCTTGCTAATTGGCAAAATTTTTATTTTTGTCAATCTATCAGACTCTTCTAAAAGACCTTTTCTAAAGAATGTAGCTATTTCAATTCAAGTCAATAACTTATTGAAATGTAGGGTCGCAATAGGCCCCACTTGTGCTAAAAAATCTTAATTTGCCTGACCTTGAATTTTAAGTGTCAATAATTAAAACATAGATTTCTGAAACCTAATATTTTGCAGTTGCTCATTACTACATATGACCAATTTAAAAACTGATTTTCATTAAAATCAGTGTTATGTCAGCAACAGCCAGTTTGCTCATTTTGCATGAAATTGACAAAATTGCTTCTGTGAATTTCTGTCTTGTTACTGTTCCCATCCTTTGTCCTCTGCAATGTGACCTTGTATAGTAGTTATGCAAGAGAACCTGCTTTTCAGGCCTGATTCTTAAAAATTTAAAAATATAGTTCCAAAAATTATTGCTGATCGATGATTTAAACAAAACTCAGAGATAGACTAATGAATGCACTGCATAGTATTGGCTACTGAAAGTGTGCATGAATGCATTTCTTTCTCAACCAATTTATTTTGTTTAGACGTATGTCATTCTCAATATGATCCATATCAAAGATAGATATGTGTTGTATTCATTCCTTACATTTTTGGATGATTGGAGCAAAAATCTTAAAATTTTTTAAGTGCATGGGGATTGGGCTTTTAGGACTTGCAAGCCCTGACACCTCTTATTATAGAATCAATGTAATGACTGATGATTAAAACCCATCTGCATTTTTGACTATCCATACTGTCAATATTTGTCCCTCATATTAAGGTGGACCACACATCAATCGTAAAAATTTTGAGCATCCCTGGTCACAACTGTTAAAGAATATTGGAGTTGTGGGTTTTAAAAAGTACAGAATTCTATTTTGTAACAATTTATTGTTGATAAATAACAATCTGGTTTGAAATCCTATGACTTAGTACCTACTGGGCTGTAACTGGTGTTGATAAAAAGCTATTTGTAGTTGTGAAAGTGATTTGATTATTTTTATAATGATTCTGTATTTATTTTTCTTTATAAACTACTATATCTTTTATTATTTAGTGAAAACCTTTTTATGGCAATGGCAGATATTTTAATCAAGGATGGGTATCATGATGCAGGCTATGAGTTTGTGAATATTGATGACTGCTGGATGGCTCCGTCAAGAACAAATAAAGGAAACCTATTCTCAGACCCAGTTAGATTTCCACATGGAATTAAATACCTTGCAGATTATGTAAGTTTGCCTGTTAAAATTCTTTTCCAGACTGCACATTATCGTTTGTTATAAGATTTAAAATTAGACTATGTTTTCGAATAGGATATCACAGTATCATGCTTGCATTCTTTGTTGCTGAGATGTAGCTAAGAGAAATCAGTGGCATCAATCACACCTGTATCTAGAAATATTTATTAATTTTCTAGTAAAAAATGTTTTATAAGAAATCTATTATTTCCTGATTCCACAGAATGGTCAAGTTAGTAAAAGTTATTTTGGGGGATTCATTAGGCCCTTTTCTATAGCTATAAGTTAATGCAGTAAGGTGCACATACTAGATAATGCATCCATAGAGGTCCATGGCTATCTAGATACAATCACACTGCAAAGGAGAATTCAGTCTAAAAAGTATAACAATTATTACTACATTTGAAACTTAATCCAACACAAGATTACATAGTTATATATAGTAAAAATTCACACGTTAAGTTTTCCAGTTCTTTTTAGTTTGGGGAGGCTGATTTTTAACTGTAAGACATTGCACAAACATTGTATAAACTGTTATCAACTTCCAACAACCAAGTGTGGATCTATTTTGTTATATCTGGAGTTAACAGTTTTAAATTTGGACAATGAATTTTTAAACCAAAAACAACACTCTATTTCAAAGTTCCATTTCAAGGTTTTCACCTATTAATTGTTTTCATAAAATTATATTTTTTGTGGTTTAGAATTTCTTTTGATAAATCGTAATATTTTTTTGTAAGATCATGCCCTTTAGCATGCATTGTTGGAATTATAACTGAAAACATATCCTATGGGTGTTAACTAGCAAATTCTTTCACTTGCTTTAAGTTTATTAATGTGAAAAATAAACCTCTGCTATGACTGCTTAAAGCAATAGTTATGACTGCAATCACTCAAAATTCTTTTAATGTGAATACACATGGGGATGATCACACTCCACTTTCTAATTTTAAGTGCTATATAAGGGAAAGGTTACTTGAATTTGGCTAGGCTAAAAATTTATTATGTTTATTTAAAATAATAGGTATATTTATTTTTATATTTTTAGTAAAATGCATTTATAATTCTATCATGTTGTGTAAATAAATGCATTGATTGTAATGGCTGATTACTTTTTTGAGTATAGTTTTCCAAGTAGTTTCATTTACTTTTTGCTGTGCATTGTATACAATTGAAAGATAAAACTGAAAATTGGATGTCATGCTTACAGTCTAATTTTAAAACAGAAATAAGATAAAATAACACCATCATACAAAAATTTCTTAAAAGTCGCTAATTAATGTTTGGATGCAGTATGTATATTATTACAGTATGTATAGCCACACATGCAAGTTGCATGTCTTGCTTTAAGCTTTAGAAAATGTTTTTCAATTGAAATCTGTAAATTTTCATACCCTATATCAATTTTACAAAACATTATACTTCCAAAATAATTTTATATTTGATATATTTGTTATATTTTATAGATGCATTCCAGAGGCTTGAAACTAGGAATTTATCAAAATTTTGGATTTCGAACTTGTATGGGATTTCCTGGACTCATTGGTCATATGGCTGAGGATGCTAATGCCTTTGCAAAGTGGGAAGTAGATATGGTTAAGATTGATGGTTGTTTTACTCCAACAAATTATTTGGATAATGGTAATTTTTTAATTATGATTTACATTTTAATAGCTGAAAACTTTCATTTGTTGGAAACCTTAATGTAATTAATAATAGTTAATTTACTTCTGTTTCTAAAAACAAAGTAGTTCATTCTAGATTAGACTATGACAATATATCGAGGCAATTCCAAACCTCCTCAAGTGGAATCGTAACCATCAAAAAGCCTGTAAAGATTTCCTATTTACTCTTAATACTGCAAGTTGTTTATGTTGCTTTCTCAATTTTATTTATTTTCTTTTTGTTGTATGTTTTGTATATTTATTTTATTTTATATTTCAGGTTATATTGAAATGGGTAACTGGTTAAACAAAACTAATAGACCTATGCTTTATTCATGCAGCTGGCCTTATTATCAACTTTTAACACAAATGGAAGTAAGTGTTAAACCAATTTTAGGTTGTTTTAATAATATCTTTATAAAGTATTAAATCTGTTTATTTTTTATCAATAAATTGCCCTAAAATATGCTGTGGATAAATTAATCTAGGTTAATATGATGCTGCTACTTGCCACATTTATTTTACACTAAAAGAACAATACTTCATTTCAAATGATCAGCATATCCTGTCGATGACTCATCCTAAAATCTTTTGATATCAAAATGTGTTGACCAACTAGGAAAATGTTTATATGTATTTATCTTGGCAAAAACTAATTAATTTTGTCCAAATGTCATAGTTCATGAAATTCTAGTAACTACTTTTCTATTCTTTTTAATTTAATGATAATCTAAAATTCTGAATGTATGTGCATTCTTACCAATGATGTTTTTTTATTTCAATAATTTTTTTTATGTTGTCACTGATTTCCTGTATTTTGTTTCACAAATTTTAAAAACAGATGGTTCGGATTAACCAAACTCGGATGAACGGGGGGTTTGAATTATCAGGGTTTTAGTGTAATTCAAGACTTATCCTAAATAATTTGTTGTTAAACCAAACAATGTGTTTCTCATGTATGATTGGCTGTATGACGCCTAAACAATGATACAATAAAACACCATTGTTTAAACTGACTTTATTTGAAATGAAAGTGACTAATATTTGCTAGATGCAAAATTTATAATAATTTTATCAATGTGCTACGAAAAATTTTCTTAATATATCATGTGATTTTTACATAAAAATATGAAAATTTCCCCGAGAAGGTCTCCAGATGCTTCATCTTTTTATTGGTGTACAGTCCATACTTCTCGGGTTTTGATTTCCTCCCCCCCCCTCAGTCATCAACCCTAGTCACGCCTATGCTTCTGAGTACTACAAGGGTCCACGCAAAGGAATTCTCACTACTATTATCGTCAATGAATAGAGATTTTTGGTGGTTCATTTCCTTTTTGACATATATTTATATATTACTCATTGTTCTACTAGTTTCACTTTATAATCACGGTTTCTTAACAGCCTACATATTATTAGAAGTCTAAATTCTTTAAGGGTGAGAGGTCATATTCTCTTTACAGAGATATTCTTATTCTTATTGTTCCTTATCCAAAGCACATCTTCTGTACTTCTGCTTTAAAATGTTTCAGTATTAAAAATGTTACATACTTCTTTTAAGTGTTTATATTATGAGTGCTGTTTATCAAAAATGTTTATACATTACTCTTCCCTGCATTTAGATTTATATCATGTGTTTACCATTACTGTTTCTAGTATGTATCTTCTAATTAGTTACAACTGGCTGATGTAATCTTTTTTAATACGCAGTAATTGAAATGGGCTCTGAGTCTTTATGCTGCTCGTTTTGTACTTACCCCTGTCTATTCTGATGTCCCTTTCTAAGTATTAAATATCTTGTTGGACTTGGAAGTACACACTTATTCCTTTATTACAAGATATAACAAAAAATAACATTGTGAAAGCATTATTGCAATTTAAAGGTAAGACATATTTGATGTAATTATGTTACAAATTAAATAATACTTTCAGATGACTTTTTTACTAAAAAAAATTCAATAGAAATGTTAATGTGAAAAGTATTAGTTATTTATCCTCTTGTTGACATTACAACAGTGATGTTTCTACCAACACTTATGAATGATTTCATGTCTTAATCTCATCATTAATATTACAGTTGTATAAAGTTATTCACAAGTATATAGTTAACTAGCCACTGTGTGGCTAGCCCGACATTGCCCATGGTGTAAGGTATTGATCTTGTGTAAAATTTTCTGCAGATTTCAAATCTGTAGAAGATATATTCAATTAAAAAATTATTTATTTGAAGAAAATCATATTTTGAAGTAACAAATTAAAGTGAAATTTTCTGCAGATTTCCAATCCATTGAAATTTTCAATCTATCTTTAGTAATTCCGATTTTACGAAAAAAAACTTAACAATCCCTGTCAATATGTTTTTTATTTCTTGCTCTCATTGGCGGAAATGGAATGGGACAGGAAATGTAATCTGTTCTTTTTTTTTAACGCAAAGGGCAAAAGATGCAATCTGTTTTTTTTTTTTGGAAAGAGAAAGATTATGTGACATCACAATCTCTTGCGAAAATATAAAAAAATTCCACGTTCTGTCAGATGAAAAAATTGTGGCAAGGTTCCAAAGCCTGACTGCAAGGTCACGTGGGTAGAAAAGTCAGACTACCTGTGTGCCAAATCTCATTGCTGTAAGTGCCATAGAATCGTCAAGATTTTGTGGCAACACACACACACACAAAAACAAACACTTTCTTTTATAATAGTAGAGATATACTTATTAAAAACTTGTAAACACTCAAGTATGGACTCGTATATCAGAATCGAGAGCAAAAACCCCCCGAGTTTTCAATCCTGTGATGGCGGCTGCAACAACGCTTTTTTATTATAGAGCGGTAAAAAAAATTGTGATTTTTAAAAATCAAGTGTTAATTAATGAATATGTATTAATATAATTAATTCATTATACTAATTAATATATATTAACCATATTATTATAAGTAATTCATTATTGATAAATGTTAACCATATTAATATAATTAATTATTAATAATTATTAGATGTTAAATGATATAATTATTTAGTCTTCCTCTTTATACTGGGCACAGCACAATCCAAACTTTTTGGGAGGACCCCCCCCCCTTCAAGGGGGTAATTTATAGAAGTAAGTTATAAAATTGTATTAAATGGTCAAAAATATTGTTAACAAAATATAATAATTAAGTGTATTAACGTAACAGTTTTTGTTCAATGCGCTTCTCGTAAGTTAACGTTTTGTTCAAAGTCAATGCTCTATGATTCTTCAGTATTTTCTTATGGTTCCATAACTTTATTTTCAGTTAGAGCCTGAGCTGATATTGTCAAGTCTTTCTTTCTACTTGATCTATATTATGTTTATTGAAATAAATGCTTTAGGATGCTAGAGCCTCTGTTAATACCTTACCTATTTTTATGAACCCTGTTCCTTTTTCTCAAGGATATCTTTGCATCATTTCCAAGATCAGCAGACATTAGAGTTGAGAGGGTTGTTAATATGGCTAATTCAACTTTATTTGGCATTTAAATTGCTTGAAAGTCTTGTTATTATTTCCTGTGAACCTTGATTCCCTTCATTTTGTGACAAGCTTTCAGCACATTGAACTTCACTCTGTTAAATTCATGCCTTTTCTATCCTTAAAATTCTGTGTCCCACAGAATGCTATATAACCACTTTCCTTAAATTCTTTCAAATTGTCAATTTTAATGATTCACTTAACTGTTTCAATAGACTAAAATGTGTTCTTAAAACATTTTGCAAGTTATTTTCCCCTGTACCATGATATTGAAATTCCTTTCCATATTATTTTCAGTGGCATGGAAATCTCAACATCTAAGGTCTGTAAGGAATGACTTGTAATTAGGGTAGCCATAATAGTATACCTATACAAATATGTAGTGTCAGAAGTGGAATGAAACAGGAACTATTGCATTCAAGAATAATTCTACTTTTTGCAAATATGAAACAATTATTATGAAAATAGTTAATTGGTTAATTGACATTGATTGACAGGAGGAGTTCACATCGGAAGTCCCCATTCATTAGTAACAAATTTAAGTCCACAGAGGACTAATTATATTGAGCCACTCGGGTCTCAGAGGTTTTTTAAAACAAGATTGTCCACACAGGTCCGCCTCGATTCGATCGCACTGAAAAAAACGTTGCCTCTCTGCCGTTTGCAGGATCAAGCATGATTACCATCTTCAACTTTGGTGTCCTCCGCAGCCTCAAGTAAAGAGTTCCATGTCTTTTTGGTGGTAGGTGGAAAGGGGAAACGATTCCGACTTGACACTTATCCATTCTGACGATGGTCAACCTGAACATCACTGTTCTCATACAAGTGCTTATAATGAGACCTGAAAAAAAAGTATTTCTTTTTCTTTTTGGGTACCGCTGAATATAAACATTTTTCTCTCATGACTCCACATTAGTTTCCCTTTTTCAATGTTCTTTCAAGTTGTTTTTTAAAGTTAATTAGCACATGGTTTTATGTGTTCTGCCACAGTAGACATGTTGATAAGTCCTTCCTGAATTCCTACTTTCCTCACCTCATAACAGTCGTGGGGTTCCCTTTGATTACTTTGTATAAACCCAAATATTTTGGTCTCAGCTTAAGTCCTGACCTGAATTGTGTACTGGATTGCTACCAGGTCTCCTACATATGTTCTTACGAGTTTCCGCTTCCAATTATACTGCTGTCGTTTTTCTTCTTGCATCCTCAGAATTTGCTCCTTGGCTTCTTTCCTATGTCATCGGTTTCTTATGAACCAGTCTTCGTATTCGTCCTCCAACATTTCTCTGATCTGCCATTCTCAGTTATTCTTCATTTGTACACCTGTTAGTAATTTAAATGGTGTTATTTTGGTGTTTTTACTAATGGTGCTGTTCAAAATTCTTTGAACTTAATTAACATGTTCATACCACTTTTCTGTTTCGTTTATCGCTAATTTAGTAAGTACGAGAATCGCTGTTTAAAATATTCTTTCTATCCAACCATTTCCTTGATGTACTCCCGTAGTGATTTTGAAATGTTAAAAACAGTACAAAGTCCTAAATCCGGAATTGTCCAAAATCCGGACGTTTTGCTAACCAGCGTTTTTTTTTTTTTTTGTTTTCCTCACTTTTTGGCATTTTTCTGACAATTTTTAAAGAACAAGGAGTTAAACCTGTACATAATTGATGAAACAACACAAAATAACAGACATGTTCAGAGTAAATACCACTCAGAAAATTAGAAGATTTAGAAGTAAAATTTGTTGCATTGTTTTTAAAAAGTTTTTTTCCTTTTTTTAAAAATTATTCCTATTTATATATCTGTTATTTCATTATTGTAAACGCAAAATTCGCGTGAGAGAGGAGGTTAGAATAAGGTTGTTTTGACAAAAAATGTAAATAACTCAAAATCCGGAAAAGTCCGAAATCCGAAATGGCAGAGGTCCGGAGATTCCGGATTTGGGACTTTGTTATGCACTTCTTTTTTCACAGTGGCTTTAGATGTGAACGGAGTGCCTTGATCTGAAATGATTCTAGACGGATTTCCAAAAAGGTGCGATTGTAGTTCTTATTTTTCTAATCCATCATGTGAAGAAATTGATTCCACCAGATAGAGACAGCTAAATTTAGTGAACGTGTCTATCACTGCAAAGATGTGTTGATAGCTTTTATTAGTTGTTGCAAGTGGTCCTAGAAAAATCAATGTGGTACGAACTGAGTGGTGTTGTCCTTTTAGGTATTGGGTTTAAATGACCTTCTTGCTTGCCATGTTTCTTATTCGCTAAGACGCACTTAACACAGTTCATTATAACGTTCTCTACCATTTCCCTGAGTCCTGGAATGGAAAAATCTCTTTTCACTAACTCCTCTGTCTTCTCCACAGCAAAATGTCTCTTTTGATGAAGTTCTTTGATCATGTCTGGCTGCACATCTTCTCAGGGATGACAAGCAGTCCACTTCCATTTTCATATCTATATAATACATGGTTTTTTTATCAAATAGTCTTTCGTCTCCCTTTACAGGTAATTTCTTTTATGACTCGAATATATTCATCCTGCTGAGCTGCTGCTAATTTGCATGTTATTTCATCGCCCATAGGTTGTGGTACAATCACAGTGACATTTCAGCTCAAGGTCTCAGCATGTTTCATCTGTGCACTTGATCAATGAATTATCTCATAGTCGAATTCTTTCATGATCAACACCCATCTGGCTATCTTAGGAGTTAAGTCTTTCTTGCTCATGGTTTGTTGAAAGGCTGAGCAATCCATCATTATTTTAAATTCTGTTCTGAGTTGGTAATTCAGGAATTTTTTCAAAGCTTAGCTCACTGCTAGAATTTCTAGTTTGTAGCTACTGTATTTTTCTCTTTGTGCTGTATTCTTCTTACTCATATGTTGAATTGGGTACACCTTCCCGTCATCAGCCAGTTGTAACAATGCTGCTCCAAATCGGCATGAGCTTGCATCACAATGTAGTTCCAGTGGTGGTCCTTGTTTAAATATTAGCAGCACTGGCTCGCGAGTCAAGGCCTGCTTCAATTTTTCAAATGCAATTTTCTGATTTGATCTGAAATGGAATTCCCTATTATCCCAAAGCAGATCACTTAGGGGCTTTGCTATCTTGGCATAATTTCAAACAAACTTTTTAAAATAACCGGTCAACCACAGAAAACTGTATTTGTTTTATGGTTTTGGGTTGTGGGAAGTTCCTCACGGCTGCAGTTTTTGATGGTGAAGGTTTTATAGTTCCTTTTTCTACTACGTAACCCAAGGATTCTATCTTTCGTTTTAGAAACTGACACTTTTTGTAATTTAGTTCTAAGGTGTATATTGACGCTGTGTTTAAAACACGTAATTTTTCTAAACCCTCTTCCTCATTCATGGTCGGTATGCTAATATCATCTACATAAATAATAACAGTTTTATCTTTTAACAAATCTTTAAAATTATGAAAAATATATCGCTCAAATACACTTGGACTGATTGACATTTCTAAAAGGTGTTTTAAAAACTCATTGGTAACAAAAGAGGTGTAATTTATACATTTTTTCAAGATACAGTAAACTACCTTGGATTTAATATCTCAAAAATAAGTTTAAGACCTATCCAAAGAAATTTAAATAAAATTTTCTTTCTCCATACCCCAAACTCTTAAACATTAAAAACAATTCACTGGTCTGTAATTTCTATAGAAACTTAACCTCAAAACATGCTGAAATCTCATGTGCAAAAACAAAATTTTGTTGAACTGCAGAACATCAACAACAAGCATTTCAAAACATTTTAAAACACTCTTGTGCAAGTTTCATATTGGGAAAAATAATTTTCGTAAATGCAGATGCTTGTCACTTAGCTCTCTACAATTCTCATGCAAGAACAGGAAGGAATATCACACCCCATTGCATACTAATCCAAAACTATCCAAAGCGAAGTAATCATACCCAGCTAACAAACTGGAGCTCATGGCCATCATCACAGTGAAAATTATTTCAAAGAATTTCTATATGGAAGACATTTTGTTATCCTTTGTGATAATAAACCTTTGAAATACTACCAAAAACTATCCCCAGTTAATATAGCACGTTGACTTCCTGATCTTAGCAAGTATGAATATGCTTTCCAACATATTCCTTGAAAAATCCATCACTTAGCCAATTACATCTCTAATGACCCACAGCACGTAGCAGTTATTGCTTTGCAAAACTCCAATGCAATACTTCCAGAACCTCATAATGAAATAAACAGAAGTTCACAAGACAATGAAGTAATCCCTTCTGTTCTTCTGCCAATATGTGACGAGCAAATAAACACCATTCATGCTCAAAGTGATCCACCTCACAAAATTTTGAGACACTTTTGTGAAAGAGAGCAAAATAATGACTCATCACTTCAAGAAATCATCAAAAAACTGAAAATGATGACCTCTTTATCAACAAAAGTACTGGCTTACTTGTACTCATTAACATTAGCAATAAGTTATGTCAAAAAGATGTGTTCAACATAATTGTAGTACACCACTCTGAAGAAAAATTCTAGACATATTGCATCTTTCTCATCTTGGATTTCATAAGATGTACCTTTTGCTCAAAGAACGGTATTTCTCGACTTGAATGTATTCAAACACTCATTGCAGAATTTCATTGCATCCTGCCATTGTTGTAAACACAAAGTTAGATGAACTTCACCATTTGATAATCTATGGATTCTCCAAATCTGGTGATTTTATCTCAATTGACATATTGGGACCAATAAAAAATTATGTGTAATTCAGGTACGCTCTAACAATAATTGATAATTTCAGCCAGCATATTGAGCTATATCCACTTCAAAACACCAATCTTGCACTGTATCCCCAAATTTTCTTACTCATATTTCATTTCATGGACGCCCATCATTTGTGCTTTCTGATCTTAAAACTCAGAAATTCACTGCAGAAATACTTGAAAAGTTGGACGAATGTCTTGGCATTAATCTCAGACATACCACCACATCTAACCCAAGACAATCTGAACAATAAATCCTTAAAATGTGCAATATTGAATGTGCTTTGACTGAAACAGGTACCCAATTATCCCTTAGCCATTGATAAAAACTTATATAATGACAATTGACATAACTCAACAGGATTCTTACCAAATTCCATTCATTTTGGTTAACGTTTATCAATACTTGTTGACACATTCAATCCCAATACTTCCTGTAAAATTCTTCCTGAAACACAGTACCCCTCTCATTTACACTTTACGTCTTGCAAGAAAACTCATAAAGTGAATTATAATCTACAAAACAAGACAAACAAAATGCTTGTCAGAATTTAAAATCCTCAGAACACAAACTGACACCAAAACAAATTGAAACCTAAATTTACAGGTCTTTATCAATTAGTTAATATACACTACCCTAGAATAATGGATCGGACACCAGCAGATTTGCATAATATCCAACTACTTGTTTGGAGATGTTTTTCGTGGTATGGCTTTTGACCTTAGCATGTTGTTCCTGGTAAATTCAATGCCAACACCTACATGAACATTTTGAACAATCAGGTTCTTCCTAAGCTCTGTCAATTTTATGGAATGGATGAATGTTACTTCCAAGATGACAATGCTCTTTGTCATGTTGCAACCTCTGTCAAGTAGTGGTATCAAGGTATGGATGTTAAACGTCTTCCCTGGCCTGCTCAGAGTCCCGACCTAAACCCTATAGAACATTTGTGGGACGAGTTAGAGCGATGCTTTAGGAACAGGAACCACGTCCGAAATCTACAGCTGAGCCAAAGATATTCTTGCAGCAGGAATGGACACAAATTCTCATGGCTGTGTATCAAAACCTTGTTGAAAGTATGCCCAGAAGGGGTGCTAGTGTAATTACAGCTCATGGGGGGACCATCCCCTATTAAAGTATGTATTTCCCTTATACCATCACATGTTGCTGTCTAGCCCATTATTGTAGGGTAGTGTACATCCAGATCACACAATTTTGAGGAAAACACTTTTGAGAATTCTTTAATCTTACATGTTAATAAATCTGTAATCTTACATTTTATGCCATTCCTTGAAATATTACTTGGACTTCAATTATCTTTGTAAACAGAACGTCTGACAAATTATCTAAATGTTATTAAAATTTTAGTATTCACATGATTATACTCATTACTTCTTGCAGCACAACATACTATATGTATATACCATTATATGAATATAAAATGTTAGGATAACTGCTTTGAGTGTGCTTTATAAGCAATTTTGGTTGTGAAATATTTGTGTGAAGATTTGCAACTATTACTAGAGATGTCCACTTACCATGTCAAATGTTAAAATGTTCACAAAGTTCTTATTCTGGGAAAGAATCTGATAAACTGCCTTGTTATATACTTCCATCAATCAAATGTGTGCGTCATTGGAAAAAAATATGTATTCTTCCATCAAAAAAATGTTTCGTTTGATAATAGGTTTGCACATTTTTCTGGTAATTAGCGTGGTGTTCTTCGGAGACACTCAAAAATTTTTGAACTCTGTATTTTTGAAACTTTTTGTACTTATAACTACCGTTTTCTTAATTTTTTCACTTGCTTCTGAATTGTAATAGTGTGATTAAAAAGTCTGGAGACTGATCACCTCTGGATTTCTTTGGATTACTTCTATTACTTTTTTAAGTCTAATCTCAATCCTTACATATGTCATCTTTTGACTCAAAACTTATTTCTACTTCAAATAAATTTTCTTATCAAAGGTGTGAAGTATATTTCTCTGAAAAAACATATTTTGATCCTCATTTACAATTTTCCCCCTTAGGTATTCCTTATATTTGATAGTTCCCTTCAGCATCAGGTGTTTTAAGTAGATTGTAGTTTCTCTACTGATAGGTCTATTTTGCCCCTTTTTCAGATTTTTGGATTTTTAAACTTATGTCAGTGTGACCTAGTTTTTGTTGAGCCTGGTTGCGTCACTCTCTTTCTCTCCACAGCTCGTGTATATGGTTAGGTAATTTTCTCTTTTTATCAATTTGTTTCAAAAGGAACCATCATGCCTTTATTCAACATTCCAGTAGCAATGAAAAGATCAACCCTTCAACAGCCTAACCTTCAACCAATGAATGTCGTTTTCAACAGCCTCGGATATTCTCCAACAGATGGAAATTGCTTCCTACAACCCAAAACTTTTTGAACACTGTTCCACCAACTGGACTGAAACATGCAAGCAAGAAATTTTGTATCAAGAACTACCTGAAATATTTAATTTTTTCTTTGGCCCAAAAATTTTAAGTATTTTCTTTGTTTTACTTTTGTTTTTAATTACATGGTTATATTTAGGTTTTAATTGTATAGCATATTCGAATAGCAAAAAGGTTTGACACATATCTGCTCACTGTATTTATGTTTGAGTTTTGATCTGTTCAATTTTTCAATAATGTTTTGTTGAACAATTTGCTGGAAACATCAAATTATGCCTCTAATTTTATGCATATTTAGTTTCTTGTTGTTCTTTGTAATTGAAAGCTCTTTTGCTAAAATATGTTTTTGAGTATTAACGCAAATTTAAACTAAGTTTGTATTTTTCAGCCTGATTACAAAACAATATCTGCTCATTGCAATATGTGGAGAAATTTTCATGACATTCAAGACTCATGGGAAAGTATTGAACAAATAATTCAATTTTTTGGAGACAATCAGGAAATTTTATTGGCAAATACTGGGCCTGGACGTTGGAGTGATCCTGATATGGTAAATCTTAATATTTATTTTTTCAACTGTTTAAGATGTCAAGTATTTTATTTTTCATGCAAGTTATCTGATTAACAATTATCTTTTTCATAGTTAATTTTATTTTTTAATTTCATCAAGATTTCTGAGAAATGTTCGTGATTGCTTTTACCCCACAACATTCTTAATGACTAAATGGCAACATCTTATTGATTAAAACAATACTAAGAATGATCCTATTAGTCAAAAAAATCTGAAACTAAAAAGTATGAAAAGGAAGCTTGATATTCTCGTACTAAAGTTTTTATTTTAAACTAATAATTTTATGAGAAAAACATTCATCTGATTAAATTGCTTGAATGTGTATTGCAAATCAATGGTGGCATATTTCTATAGCTGTAACTGTATTACAATTCATAGTTTTGTATAAAAAACATAATTGTAAGTGTACTTTAATTTGTAATTCCCATGCTATTTACAGAAGACAGATAATAAAATGAATTTAATTTATAGTAGTCATAGGGGTATATATTTGATTATTCGTTAGTTTTTATTTACACAAAAACTAATTTTACAAAAACCCAAATTTAAAAAAAAATTCTAAATACCTAAAATTTGTGACTAAACAAAAATTAAAATACTTAAATGTTTTTCACTTGTTAGTGAATGATGAGCATTAAATAGATATTTTGACAACTGTGGAAATGAATGTGTAAGAAAGATGCTTAGTATTTTATTTTGTTCTTCAGTAAAATTTTGCATCATATGATCCTTTCGTTTTGAAAGATCTCATTGTGGATTTGCACAAAAGGAAATTTCTATACAAGGTATGACTTACTGATTGTGAAATGTTCTCAATCAAGTGTTCATTAGTTGCATAACGTTATTTCAATATTAGAGGATTCAAAATCGATACATCTAGACAGAAAAGCGTAAAATTTCACAAATATATGATGAATTTTCTAATAGTAATATCAAAAATTAATAAACATTTCTCAAAGATGATTTCATGAATGATGAAAAGAACTTGGTATTATGTTTTGGTTTGCAGCATGTATACAAAATGTTGATGTTGAATTTCTATGTAGCATGACAAAGACAAAGCCCCTTGTGACTTTCACATAAAAATTGTCTGGATTGAGGTAGCAGAAACATTTTGTTTTCAGTTCAAAACTTGCATAAATTTTTTCTTGGCATCACCACTGTGTTGGGTATTTACAAAGAAAAGCTTTTCGTAAGTTAGTCAAAACATAGTTTGGTCCTTCATGAGCTCAAAATCAATGTAGATTATTGTATATGAATGTGTTTATTCAAAAACACCTATAAAATCTTGAGCATCTTGACACCTTGGTGAGGTATGTAATGATTATGCATTTTATGTTCTAACAAGATTCAGATTCTACCACTGTATAATCTTGAAAGGTAATTTAATATTCTTTGCCAACAATCTTGCCAGATTTACATTCTTTAGAAATTCTTTGTGTCATTTAGAATTTATTGTTGAAGCTATGTACTTTCTGGTTTCAAACAGCTATACAGTTTTCCTGGGCTCATGTAATCATTACTTTAATTTGAAAAAATGTATTATTAAGCCTCTATTTAAAAAAAGAAGTACCTAATCAACTTAATTTCATTTTTCTTAGACATTTTTAGTTTGTTATGTTTGCTTATGTTTTAATAGCTATTCAAAAATGACTAGTATTCATCAGAGAATCATCCTAAAACGTTTTTTATTGGTATATAAATAAATTTAGTGCCATTTTTTATGAGAATGTGCTTAAAAATGAGACTGCTCTGGGAACTCATCAGGGGCTTTAACATTAGCATTCTCATACATCTATCATTGTTTTGCTTTTGAGCTTTTCTGTATTTACAAATTGAAAGGCTTTGGGAACCTAGTGATAAGCCACAGAATGAAAATTCCTTAATGAAGAAAGAAATTAAACACAAGATATGCAAGAAGATCAAAAGTTCTGATTACTTGAATAAGTGCACAATACTTGGAAAGTTCAAGATAACATGATTTCTTCAATAATGGCTACACTAGCATAATGTTGGTAGCCTAAAAATTGCTTACCATTATATCCACAGAAGTTCTTCAATTCACTTACTACAAAACATTTCGGACCTTCCAAACATCTCTGTTTTTATCATGTACTGTCACGGGGAAAAAAAATTGAACCACCCCTTTTCATTTCAGCAATTTTAACAGTAGGAAAAATTCAAAGATGCCGTTTGACAGGAACTAACGTCCCTTCTATAACTTCAAATCTAAAATTTGTATAAGGGGCCTTCTTCATATTAAATTGAGCACCATCTTCTTAATTTCCAATGGAAACCCCTAATTTAAGACAAAATTTCAAATCTATATAAAAATTTAACTTCAGATGCCGGATTTCATGTCATTAGGTCTTACCGTTTTGAAGTTATGAGTACAGAAAGATTGGAACTCCTAATGTTAAATCAGTTTCTAACACTTTTATGCATATCTTCCTAAATAATATTTCTATAGCACTGATATTTTGTACCATGTTGAACAACCCAAACACAATCCACCTAATATTTTATTTAAAAAGTAGTTTTTAGTATGTAATAATAACTATTAAATTAATGTTTGAAAAAATTATGAATCTGAACATTATATTTTGATGGAAATCGATTCAAAAAGACTTTTAGTATGGCCATACTAAAGTTAATCTCATTCCGATAATTAGTTTTTGCACTACATTAAGTATTCCTCATTATCGCAACAAAACATGGTGTTTCGATTAGAAATTTTGTTGTTTGTGCAAAATTTGATATGAAATCATACTCTTGTAATTTTTTTTCAATTTTAATTTGTAAAGGACGGTATTCACTATTGAATGATACTTTTGAATTTGCTCTTGTATGAATAGAGCTTGAAATAAAGGAGGTGGTTCTTTTTCTTCTGTTACTGGTACATCATTACAAGTTGTTTTGAAATGTTGCTAGTGATTTTTATTATACTATTTTCACAGTGATGGAAGATAAATTTTTATAAACAAGGAAAGCAATTTAGATTTCATGTAATATTTGAGACAGTATATTTTTATTGATTCATTGTCTTACACAGATAATGCTCTTGCTTTTTATATTTATGATGAATTTTACTTTCAAGCTTTACTTTTTCCTATCTTTATGCATCGTCAGATTTGAAACATTTACTATTTGTTCTGTAATATATTTTTATTTTATTGCTTTAAACAAACTTTAAAAAAAAATTCAAATGTTATTCTGTTTCTTGCTTTACAGTTTGTTGATATTTGATGGTCTTATTTTTTCACTTATGAAATTCCATAAAATACATTTGTTTAATTTATCTTCATTCTGTAGAATATTAATATCAGCCATGTTGTAAGAAAGGTGACTTGCACTCCATTACCTATCATTGTTACTTGTTATTTTTAGTGCAAAAATTGAAACAAAACTTATTAACTGTCTTAACTCTAGCTCATGATAGGTAATTCTGGTCTTAATCCCGGTCAATCCCGAGCACAAATGGCTATTTGGTGTATAATTCCTGCACCACTGTTGATGTCGAATGATTTGAGAGACATAAGTCCAGCTTTTAAAGATATTCTTTTGAATTCCAAAGCTATTACTATTAACCAAGATCCTCTGGGTTTACCAGGAAAGAGAATTTTTCAGGTATGTTTTAACTTTAACGCGTCTTAGGTCTATAGTTTCAAATCTCCCTCACTATGTTAGATAATGGGCTGCATGAATCATGAATTTGTATTCTAAGTATTCAATATTTAACTTGCATAAATAAATTTACTAATCATATTTCTTGTATTTTCCTTTTGTACCCTTTAATATAAATTACTGAATTATGATTACAATGAAAATATTTTAAACTGAAAACAGACTACATATATTACAGTAAAAATAATTTTTCACATATCCTGGGCCCCTTTCTAGGTGGTCCAATGATTCCTATTATCCAGTGATTCCGCGTTATGGATATAAAGCAAGGAAAAAAATATTAGCTTGCTACGCGTGTAAAAAGAAGGCATTGTGTGTGTCTTCACAGACGAATTAGTTAGAAATTATGAAACTATTAATAACCGAAATAACTTTTTACGTAGAACATTAATTTTTTTACTATGTTTTTAAAGAACTGCAATTTTGTTAGTTCTTGGTAAATAAAATTTGTATGCAAAGTTGTACCTCGACTTACGCGATTTTCCGTCGGCCCCACCTATTGCGTAACTTCAGGGTATTACTGTATTTGTAAACCCAGACTGTTGTATCAAAAGACAAAATAAATTATTGTACCTTGAGATGTCCTAAGGTACAACATTTATTTTGTCCCAAGGTACAACTGATTGCCTTTAGTAGAACAGAGTTTTAACTAACTTTACCAATCCTAAAAGAATGTAATTATAGTCTGAAAATACAAGAATCAAAATTGAAAAATCCAATATATTTACTTACTAGAGGACGTATTTCAGTTAGTTATTTAGTAAAAACAACAAACACCTGTGGAGTGCCAATCTTTGTGAGAAGGTTTTCTGGTGGCAAATGGTAAAATACAATGTGTTATTTTGGTACTTACTCAAAAAAAAGGCAGCACAATTTAAACTGTTTCAAGGTACAACTGTCCCAAAGTACGACACCTTTCCCTACATTGTGTCAAACCAAATTGAAATTTTAATTGCCCAAAAGCATTGCAACAAAACGTTAAAAGCGAGTTTTTACTACATATTTGTCAAAGATGAATAAATACATGATTATTACTACTGTGTCTTAGTATTCTGTAATAAGTAGCGTTTTCAACCAACATGAATGTTGTGAAAAAATCAGTCTAGTAATTTGGCAAGGGACTAGATTATTACAAAAAACCTGAATCAGATGCAGATTAATTCATTGCAATTACAGTATATCAGAGATATAGTCTAAGTAACTGTAGATGGAGAAGCTTTACAAGGTCTTGCTTATTAGGAAAGTGAATAAAATATAAAGTTATAGGTGTTCATTTAGAAAATTATGGAGAGTTTTTATAGAATTTTGTATAAAATAATTCTATAATTCGTCAAATGAAATCATAATTTCAATTTTTGATACTTGTACCTTATAACTAGGGCAACTTTTTGCAACAAATGCAACCTTTTTTACATGTTCTTCGCTGCATGTAAAGTACTATAAACCAAAATTCCTCCTACATGGGGTGTGTTGTAAGTGAGTTATAATCACAACATAAATGCAACTTTCTGCACAAATACAACTTTTTGCATAAATGGAACCACCTGCAACTTTTTAAAATTTAGCTTAAATTAATTTATATAAAATTACTATTCCATCTTTTGCCCTCTGAATCAAACCTTCGATCATGTGTGTCTGATCTTGTGAACGCCGAAGTACTGCGGATCATACAAGAAGTTCATGGAAAGGTGTTCATCCTAAAAGGCGAAAGTGAAATAAATGGCAAGTAGCTTTAACACATTGGGCTGGCAGACTTGAGAATCCAGAGGAAATGTGCATAATGAAGTGCAGATTTTGCGCTATTAATCTCCGATACAGCATATTATATGACTGCGGCTGGAATCACACTCAAGGTGCTTTATCCGTGATAGCTCCAAGTTACTTACGTGGAACACTTGTTTCACAACTGCAGAAAAAGTCTGTGAATTTTACACAAATGTGGACATTTTCATTGCTTGTGTTAAGGCAGCCACAGTACAAAACAAGCTCCGAAAAGCCGCTTTTCAGACCATTGGTCAACTGCCTGAGCCAGTACTCACAAGTTGGGCTACGTGGCTTCGGACAGCATTGTACTACGCCGACAACCCATTGTAAAGGACATAGCGAGATTCTTTGGTGGCCACAGCTTTTCATTGCGTCGCGTAAAAAAAAAAGCAGTGTCTGTCCCAGAGCTGCAAAGAAGTGCTGAAAATCAAACACAGGCTACAAATGTTTGATTTGTCTCGTAGAAAAATTGGAATCGAAAGCGTACAACATTGACGCAGCTTATGAATATATCAGATCGATGGATTTTAAAGATCCTTGCAACCTTAAAGCTTTTCTTAAAAAACTATTGAAAAAGAATAATGACCCCCCCCCCCACCCCCCGTCAGTATTTGCTACTGCAACAATGTCAAGCAACATCAGTCTCTGTTGAGCACAGTTTTTCAATGTTAAAGAAATTATTGGCCAAGGATTGACCATTCAACAACATTTAACGTTCTTCTGTATTTAATGATGCATTATAATACTGTTGTACACAACTAAAAATGTCAGTAAAATTTGAATTTTTTCATTTTTTACGAATAATTTATTTTAGAATTTAGTGTATCAAAAATAAATGGAACTTTATTTCCATAAATGCAACAATTCCCATTTTTACTACAACAAAAAAGTTGCCCTACTTATAACCAAATAACAAAGAATATCTACATTAAATATAGGAAATATATTTTGTTTTTGTTATTACTTTGTATTTTAGTTTATATAACTTTTTTATTTTGTAATTCTTATAATATGTTAATATGGTGATTGAGAAAATCTGTTTATAAAATACCAGAAGTTAATATGTTACTTGGCCAAAGTTTTGACTGTAAAATTAAATATTTAAAAGGAACAGTATAGCATTCTAACAAAATTTGTTTTCTTGTAGAAGGATCTTTTGGAAGTGTGGCGAAGACCTATCTCACCAACACATAAAATCCAAACTTCTTTTGCTCTTGTATTTTTAAATAGGCACCATAGTAGAAAAATAGTTGAAGTCAATTTTGAGGAGCTTGGTTTAAGAAGTGAAAATGGGTATTTTGTATCTAAAATATTTGACAAGAAATATCACGGTGTTGTTTATCCAAATAAAACTTTTAATCTATTTGTATCAGGGATGGATGCTGTTATGTTAAATTGCAAATTGGTTTTTTAATAAAAAAAATATATTGAAAGTTCTGCATTTTTTTTTTTGATAAATTTCAACGAAGCAGTGCAAAAACATAAAAAAAAAATTATTGAATCACATAAGCACAATTTTGTTTTATATCTTTTTACCATCTTTCCTGCAGCTGGAAAATTCTTTAAAAAAAATCATTAGGCTTATTTATGAAGAAGTTGTTGAGGTGCTATTTGAAAGTCTCCAAAGAATTGGAACTCGAGGCCGTTCAAAGACTTTTGTAGCAACTAGAAGAGGTGAAAATCTGAGGGGTAAGGTCTGGTGAATATGGGGGGTGACACAAAACATTTCAGCCATACTCAATAAGTCTTTGTCTGAATTTCAGTGAAATGTGGGGTCACGCATTGTCATGCTGGAAGAAAACACCTTGATAATGGTAATGGTAATTTTAGTTAACGTCGTACTAGAGCAACACAACGGGCTATTGACAACGGTCCGGGATCAGTCCCTTAAGGGAAAGATCCGAGGACTACACCTCGTAATTTTGAACCACGGTCAGATGACGAAGCAACACCTGAGCTGGCACCCCACTCTCCAAACTTCCACGCCAACCCAACGTGAGGACTTTCGGCCATGACAGATTTAAGGTGCACCAGCCGCCTCTACACCATACGTTTACAAACATCCATGCCTGAACCTGGATTCGAACCAGGAACCTTCCGATCTAGAGGCTAACACCTTAACCACTATACCGGTTGGTCGGCGAAAAAAAAACACCTTGAAGATTGGTCAGTTCTTTCTGCTTTGCTTTGATTTTTGCTTTTAATAGTATCGTTTACATGACCAAACCAATTGACCTGGGTAATTCGAAGGTGAAATGGATTTTTGAAGATTAACTATTTCGCCAAATAAGAACCTGTTTATATGCAAGCAGCACTTCTCTGAAAGCCAGTGCTACTCAGCTCTTGGGCAATTCTTTTATAAATATCACCATCTCTTATTGTGCCATCAAATGTTTGTTGGATTACATACGATTCCAAAAGATTTATCAGCGCAACTACCTTGGCATTTGTCCACCGATCGGAAAAAATCTGAATTTTTTCTTTTGCTCTAACGCACACCATTTTCTTCGTGCGGATATAAACAAAGCTCAAGGGATTGTGGGATATGAAATGCATTATGGGAAAGGAGGGTAGCCTCAAAAACATGGGACTTGACTTGGGTTGAAATCAACCTGCGTATTTCCTCGCTTTTTCCCAAGAAGGGGAAGCAGAGTAGAAAAATCCGGTTTAACTCCTTTTACCTGGGTATTTAGCTCATATAAACCATACTATTATTGTCATTTGAAAACTGTTTTTTTTTCCGAATTTATTGTCTGATTTTGTGGCAACAATTCATTATAAACAATTCCTTTCAAGTCCCACCATACAGAACGCCGTTTATAGAGGATGGTCGTCCAGAGCGGGCATCATCTTCGAGGCTGAAATTTATCGAGCCACCTTCGAGCTGTGAGCACTATGTCTATTTTCAGCACATATTTAAGAGCATTCTGAATTGCATTTTTTCCTTTCTTAAAATAAAAGAGCATAATATGACACATAAATGAACTTTCTGGTTCTCCATTCTTAGCACTGCAGTGAAACAAAAATTATTCCACACTATATGCTATAATTATGCAGTGTAAGCTAGCTTCCATAAAAAATATGCAGAACTTCCTGGATGACCCAATATAATTGCACGTATCATTTGTTCTCTTATTTGTTTTTGAGTCCATTGGAAAAACAAATGTTTCAATGTTTGTTCACTGTTTTTTTAAATGTTTCACTGTTTGGTGCACATTTTGAATGAAGTGTCACAACTATTTAGAGTAATACCATTGAATTTCTACTATCAAACCAAAAGAAGTATATTCTATTTTAAGCAAATGACGTGCTGAGAATTATCTTCAAGTTGAGTGATCATGTTTGCATTTACTTAGCTTTTATAAAGAGGTCCTTTAATAGTTTTTAAAATTCCAAAGTTTGGGAACTCAAAAGATTAAAAAACAAGTTAAGAAAGAAATAATTTAGAAATTTGGGGAAAATTTCCCCTTCTTACTACTGCAAGGTAATTTATTAATTGCAGAAATAAGTAAGTGTTTCTATTTTTCAAGTGAGTAATATTGCATTTATGCATACAATTGCAATTTTCTGACTAATGAACCATTTCATTATTAAGATGTGTGTGATTTTGGACTTCAACTTCAATAAAAGATGCAGAGTAATACAAATTTTAATATTCAGTAACTAACTGAATTAACCTTAAACTTAAATTTCCAATGTTGGATATAGGATGCAAATTAGTGGTACGAATATATACACTCATTGCCATAAAAATTTGCGCACCAAGAAATAATTGTGGGATCGTAACGAAACTTGGCATGTTGGCCAGATATGCAAATGATTCGAAATGCAGCGTGATTGCGCATTGTGTAATGCCACTAGAGGGCGTTGAACTTCGTTCTCCTTGGAGTATAAAACAGGTAAGCAGAGCTTGTTTGAGTGTACTTAATCTTTTGCAAAGGAAGTGCTTAGCTAGACTTGCCGTTACGCCGCCATCGAAGACAATATGAGCAGCTGTCAGAGTTCGAGAGGGGAAGAATCATCGTGATGATGGAAGCTGGGTGGTCAGCTCGGCGAGTAGCTCGTCAAGTAGGCCGTTCTGATTTTACTGTGAGGAAGTGTTGGGACCAGTGGACAGAAGAGACGCCATTTACACGGCAACCAGGCTCAGGACGCCCTCGACAGACCAGTCGTCGAGAAGACTGTCACATCATACGAAACGCACGCGTAGAGCCAACTGCCTCATTGGCCGCTATCCAGACACACGCAGCATCTTCACTACGGGCCATTGTGTCTTAACGAACCATCCCAAGGCGCCTGCCTGAAGGACATCTGGTATTACATGTGCTGCCAATGACACCCACCCACCGACGCCTCCGTTTGGAGTGGTGTCGCGCACGACGGGATTGGACTGTAACGGAATGGAACCAGGTCGTCTTCAGCGACGAATCTAGATTCAATTTGAGCAGTAGTGGCAGTCGTGTTCGTGTGTGGAGGCCCCGTGGTCAACGCCTCAATCCTGCCTTCGCTTTACAGCGACACACCGCTCCCACAGCTGGTGTGATGGTATGGGGGGCCATTGCTTACGATACACGGTCACACCTAATATTGATCCATGGCACAATGAAAGCCCAGCGGTACGTCCATGACATCCTTCAGCCACATGTGATGCCACTCATGGCAGGGTTCCCAGGAGCCATTTTTCAACAAGACAATGCTCGGCCACACGCAGCAAGGATGTCACAAGACTGCCTCCGTCACATTACCACCCTGACCTGGCCTGCTCGATCCCCAGATTTGTCACCAATCGAGCACAAGTATATCTGGGATCATTTGGGACTGCAAGTTGGACACCCTACGAGTTTGGTCGAACTAGAAGCGCGTTTACAGCAACTGTGGAACGAGATGTCTCAGGACATCATGCGGAACTTGTATGCCTCAATGCCCACTCGTATCGCATCGTGCATTCGCGCTAGAGGGGGTCCAACAGAGTACTAAAGCTTCCGTTCATTTGTATTTTTTTCTGCAATAAATGATCCTTTTTCTTTGATTTTCCAATCACTTACTTATATCAAAGTAGTACTTACATGTGTAAAATTTCGTTTCATTTTGACGACTTTTTCTTGGTGCGCCAATTTTTATGGCAATGAGTATATATATATATATATATATACAGATGGAGGACAAAATAATACGAACACCTGTGAAAAAGTATGACGTATTTCACACTTGCAGTACAGCCGCGCCACCTGCAACAGAAGTCTGCCACCTAGTGGGCGTGAAGAGAAAGGTATCAGTATCTCAACAGCAGTCACCTGCGTTGCACGCGTCTATCGAACTTTCTGTGATAAGTTGAAATGTCAGACCTGTCAGAGTTTCAAAGAGGAATGATTGTTGTAGCACGTTTATGTGGAGCATCGGTTACGGAAACAGCAAAACTTTTGGGGTTTGCAAGGAGTATGGTATCAGCCGTTATGACAGCGTACACGAAAGAGGGTAAGACGACGTCTTCAAAGCACAACAGTGACCGAAAGTCAAAGCTTGCTGATGGGGATAGACGGGTCTTGAAGCGCATAGTAGCCCGAAAGCACAAGCAATCGTTATCCGAGATAACATCCGAAATGAACAGTCATCTCCAGGACCCCGTTTCAACAAAAACTGTCAAAAGGGAACTTCATGCTGCGAACATTTATGGCAGAGTGGAAATTCGTAAACCCTTGGTGACAGCAACTAATGCTTTCAAGCGACGCCAATGGTGCAGAGATCACAAAAACTGGTCCCACAGCAGTGGCAACAGGTAATATGGTCAGATGAATCGTCATTCACCGTATTTCAGACGACCGGACGCGTTTATGTATGGAGAACGTCCAGAGAAGCGTTTAATCCTGAATGCCTCTTGCCGAATGTGAAGCATGGGGGTGGCTCCATTTTGGTATGGGGTGTGATATCTTGGCGCAGTCTTGGACCACTTGTTATTCTGCATGGGGGGATCACATCCAATCACTATCTAAGCATTCTAGGGTATCAGTCCATCCTTTTGTCCAGACTGTATTCCCTGGAGAGCGACCGCTTTTTCAAGCCTACAACGCCCCTATCCACACTGCTAGGTGTGTTTAAGAATGGTTCGAAGAGCATGATGATGAAGTTAAACATCTCGCCTGGCCCCCTCAGTCTCCGGACTTGAATATTTATGGGGGGGGGGGAAATATTTGGAGTCCAAGCATCGTTCCGATTTTCACCTCCATCCAGACTTTCGGAATTAGAGACCGTTTTGCAGGAGAAATGGCTTAATATTCCTTTAAATATTGACCATGACCTTTATGCATCTATCCCACGTCGCATTAAATCTGTACTTCAGTCGAAGGGTGGTCCAACCACCTATTAATAAAGATTTTCCATTATTTCACATGTGTTCGTATTATTTTGTCCTCCACCTGTATGTATGTATGTGTGTGTGTGTATGTATATATATATATATATATATGTATATATATATATAATATATATATATATATATATATATATATATATATATATATATATGCTGGCCATCGGATAAACCTCATGGTGAAATTAAGCTCTCCCCCTCCCGCCGAAAAACAAGAACGTAAATGCTCACCAGTGCGATTTCTTTTAGAACCAGCCGATCGTCAACGGCCAATGATTTAACAGGCGCCGATTATTGTGTTTGCAATTTGGTGGCAGATACCAGAAACGACTATGCTTATACGAACTTCCAAATTCTCGATCGTGTGACCGAAATAAATTTTGACAGCTTACCAAAAGTAAGATTTGGGAGTTTGAAACTTATTTAAAAAGTAATTTGTAACTAAGCAACACAACGGTCTAGTGACGACGGTCCGGGATCATACCTGTAAGGTTCGCCATCTCGCATCTTACAAGAAGTGAAACGCCAAGTTGGCAACCCTACATAGAAAACGCCAAACTGGCAACCTAAGAACAAAGCTTTTTCAATTAAAAGAAACGTCCACAAGATTTCAAGCCGAGGAAGTGCGGCAAAAGCCAATTAAAAAAGTCAGAGCAATAAATAGCTACCGAGACAAGTAAAAGATAAAAGCCATCTTTAGAACAGGAGATCAAGAAAAGATTTTATACAGCCGGTGGGAGGAAAGTTACACTTTTGAATGCCTATCCAAATGTAATTGCTACTTTATACTACATGTAACTTACGTGACGATCGATTAAATTTAGTAAAATATACTCCAAATATAGAATTTTGACTCTGTGTCTTTTGAGTTTTTTGACTAAACTTTCACGACGGAGTTCATCAACAACCATCGGCCTCGGACCACTACTGGCGCAGTCGGTAGGATCGTCGAACCCTGGAAATGAAGGTGAGAGCTCATCCTGAGTTTTTATTTTTTAATTCATGCAACTCCCACACAATTACGGAGCGAAAGTAGACTTTGTTGAAATCTAATGCTATTCATTTTGTTTAGAACACTTACTTGTTATGTGCACCACAGTGCAAATTTTATTTAGCACACCATGTGTTAATTAGTTCAATGGTTTATTGGGAAAAAGTTCATCAGAACTAGATATAACTGTTGCGTTTTGGTTTTATAAAGAATAACTACTTTCGTTTCGGTAATGCATGTATGTAAATGCGATTTATCTGTATTATTGTATTAATATATGCAAATTTTGATTAGCACACCATGTGTTAATTGGTATAGAGGTTAATTGAGAAAAGTTCACCAGAACTAGATACCTTTTGTGTTATTGAGTTAAAGAATAACTACATTCGTTTCGGTAATGCATGTATGTAAATGCTATTTATGTGTACTATTGTATTAATATATGCAAATTTTGACTAGCACACCAGGTGTTAATTAGATTAATGGTTAATTGAGAAACAGTTCATCAGAACTAGATACTTTTTGTGTTATTGGGTTAGAGAATAACTATTTCGTTTTGGTAAACGGGGATTTCTGCGAATGCTTGTTGCTAAGGCGTAAAGTTAAAATAAATATAATTTAAGACTATTTAGAGTGAGGTTTCCACCCTCCCCCCTTCTATTATTTCTGCATTCTGTGGCGTAAATTTAATTCCTGAATTAAATTCGTTTGGGATGGCGTATCTCGCGAAAGCAAGGAAGGAGGATTTGAAGGTGTTGGCAGATGAATTGGGGTTAGATGTGTTGCCGCAACACAAAATCATCGATTTAAAGAACTCAATATTGAACAGCGAAGAATATGAACAGGAGTTTACCGAAAATCTTTTAAACAGTATCATAACAGATCGGAAAAATGCCGAGGAAAGGCGTTTCTTGGCTGAAAGTGAGGAAAAGCGCCTCGCTGCTGAAACTGAGCAAAAGCGCATCGCTGCTGAGTCTGAAGAAAGACGTTTTGTGATGGAACTCGAGAAACGTTCTGCTTTCGAGTTAGAAAAGCTAAGGCTCGAAATGGAAGGCCGTCACAATACAGAAACATCAAATGAAGGGAATTCGAGCAACTCTAAGAACATCTACGATTTACAAAGAGTGATGCAGAAGTTCGATCCTAAAGAAGGAGACATCAGTCTATATCTGGTTCTTTTCGAGAGGCAGGCAGAACATGCTCACATAAAAAGGGAGGACTGGGTGTCACAGCTTTTGGGTTTATTACCCTATGGCATTACTCAGTTAATTGCTAGAGAAGAAGCGGCTGTCGCATATGACTACAGCCACGTGAAAGGGTTATTGCTAAAAAGGTTTAAACTAAGCCCAGAAACCTTCCGATTGAAATTTGTCCAGCTCAAGCGGACTGAAGATAAATCGTGGAAGGATTTTGTCTTTGAATTGACAAATTATTTTGAAGAATGGATTCAAGGTCTTGAGGTTGCGGATTTCCAAACGTTAAAGGATCTGGTAATTACAGATCAATTCAAACGTAAGGTACCTCCGGAAATGCGAGAGCATTTTGTCGATGTGTGAGTGGAGCACAATAAAATCTCCTACTACTCTAGCGGAACTCCTTGACAAATACGAAAGTGTTTGAGGGTTCAAGAAGAAATTCCAATCACCTGAAAACATAGTAAATAAGGAAAGAAATTCACATTTTCAAGAAAGAAGACGCTTTCAAGAAAGGAACTCCGATTTTCCTGCTAGATATGGACAGTTTCACGAGAGGAGTACTCATCAACGTAATACGAGTCCGAAAAATGAAGCGGGAAGGAAGAAGAAGATTCAGTGTTATTCTTGCGGATCATTTCAGCATCTTAGAAACGCATGTCCTAAGCTAGGAAGAAGACAAACTTCAGCAGTTGTGAGCAATATTGGAGCCCAAGACGCTACAACATCATGTGCAAGGGAAGACATGGTGGAGCCTCCATCGATGTTGACGGCAAAAGTGACCGTTCCAGTCACAAAGCCTGTAGAATACCAAAGAGGTATTGATGAACTCAAGATAGTGAGTTTAAAAAGCGGTAATAATATCTTCGACGGTATTATCGACTTTGGAGCGCAGATTTCAGTCATCCGGGCTGATCTGATTGAGGATTCTCAAAATGAAGGGGAAGGAAAAATTAAAATTGTATCCGCATTTGGTGAGACAGAAATGGCACCTCTCAAGATAATCCATGTGAAAATCAATGACGGACGACACGGAGAAATTCCAGTGACATGTGCAGTGTCTGAAAAATTAGTAAGCGACATGCTCGTAAGCGTTTCAACGTATGACGCTTTAAACTCGAATGTGGAACTTTATGGCAATATTATTAGCCAAGAAGGGGTTTCTCGAGTTGGAGAAATTTATTCAGTTTCGTCCTTAAACGAACTTACCTTGGCCCGTAGTGACACCGCAAATCACCCCGGGGTTAATGAGAAACGGAACGAGTTCGTGCAATTTCAATTGGAAGATGAAAGTTTAAAGGATATTTGGGAATTAGCAAGAAATAGAAGAAATGAATTCGAAGTGCAAGATGGGTTATTGGTACACTCAGAAATCGTAGGAGGAGAGAAAATTCAGCAGGTAGTTTTGCCTAAATTTAAAAGGCCGTATGTCCTAAAAATGGCACACGAAATTCCATTGGCCGGTCATTTAGGAGAACAGAAAACCAAACAACGGATAAAATATTCCTTTTACTGGCCGAATATCAAGATTGATGTCAAACATTTTTGTGAAAGCTGCAAGGTCTGCCAGCTACGTAGAGGTACCACTTACAATGACAGAATTCCTATCCAACCTATTGTGAGACCTGAAAATCCTTTTGAAGTGTGGAGTGTAGATTGTATTGGTCCCCTAGAGCCACCATCATCAAGAGGGCACAAGTTTATCGTTTGTGCTGTGGATTTGTGCACGAGATGGGCGGAAGCCATACCAGTCAAGAACATTACTGCGAAAACAACTTGCGACGTCCTGATGAAGATTTTCTCCCAGACGGGGTTTCCTAAAACTATCTGTACCGATCAAGGGACAAATTTCACAGCACAGCTCACCAAGGGCTTCATGCAAGTTATCGGGGTGTCACCAAGATTTTCAACTCCGGGGCATCCAGAAAGCATGGGAGCCGTGGAGAGATGGAACAAAACCCTGAAGGATATGCTCAGTAAGAACATACAAGAAAATGGTCGACAATGGGATATTCATCTCCCTTTCTTACTATTCGCATACAGAGAAGTACCTCACAGTACCACGGGAGTATCGCCATTTCAGTTGGTGTATGGAAGGTTACCTCCAGGTCCATTAAAATTAATTAAGGAGAGTTGGTTAGGAGAAACCGAAATTCCAACAGGAGCATCTCCTTCTGTTGAAAAATACTTAGAACACCTTCGTCAAAGGATGAAAACGGCACACGAGATTGCCGCAGGGAATGCCGAAAAGGCACAAGGCTATTACACATCTAAATATAATCTGAGAGCGAGAGAAAAGACTTTCAAGGTTGGTGATAAGGTACTGATCCTTATTCCATCTTCTAGTCACAAACTTCTGAAGAACTGGTCAGGACCTGCAACTATTATCCAGTTAACTCGACCTCATTCTGCGTTGGTCGAGATGGAGGATAAAAGCCGAAAAGAGCTGCATTTCAACAAACTACGACCTTATATAGCCCGAGTTGAACAGGTGGGTTTGATTTTCGAACAAGATCAGGACTTTGGGGAAATCTTTTATGCCCCTACTCGAAATAAGAGTCAATCTGCAGACGATATTAAGGGTCATGTGTTCCAGACTACAGAGGCGTTGTGCGAAGAACAGCGACACCAATTAGTTCAGACCTTGGAAGGGTTTCGAGAAATTTTCAGTGCACGACCTGGCCGAGCCAGAGTTGATGGACATTGAATCAAACTAACTAAAGATTGCGTGCCAAAGAATATGCATCCCTATCGGGTTCCCATCGCCTTACAAAACGAGGTGGATCGCCAAATCCAAGAGTTACTTGAACAAGGACTGATTGAAGAGAGTGACAGTGAGTGGGCACACCCAGTCGTCTGTGTGGCCAAAAAGGACGGAAGTGTAAGACTTTGCGTCGACTTTCGAGTTTTGAACAGTTTTACTGTCCCGGATGCTTATCCAATGCAACAGGCCACCGAGTTACTATTTGAAATTGGTAGTGCTCCTTTCATCAGCGTTCTAGATTTGACAAAGGGTTATTGGCAAATCCCTTTAGAAGAAGAAGCTAAACCATATTCGGCATTTGTGACACACTCTGGTCATTTTCAATGGAACGTTTTACCATTTGGACTTAAAAATGCTGGAAGTACGTTCCAAAAGTCCATAGACAAAGTACTTAAGACACACAGAAAGTACTGCCGTGCGTATATCGACGATCTGGCCATTTTTTCCAGCTCGTGGGAGAATCACTTGCGTCACATCAGAGACGTGCTGAGAACTCTACAGACCGTTGGATTAACAGTCAATCTTAAAAAGTGCGAGTTCGGTAAAAAACAAGTGAGGTTCCTGGGACACATTGTAGGTTCCGGAAGACATGCACCAGATCCCCAGAAAATCGAAGCCATGCAGAACTTAGCACGTCCAACTACTAAGAAAGAGTTAAGAGGCATAATTGGTCTGGCAAGCTACTATCGGGAGTACATTCAGGATTTCTCGTCCTTGGTTTTACCCTTAACAAACTTAACAAAGAAAAGGGTGCCCAACAAAATACCTTGGAGTGATGAAGAGGAAGCAAGCTTCCAACAATTGAAGCAAAGGCTGACGGAAATTCCATTCTTATATACTCCAGTGTTAGATCAGCCATACCAGTTGTACACCGATGCTTCTGCAACAGCGATTGGAGCGTGTCTAGCTCAGCAAGACGAAGACGGAAAAGAACGTCCTATCGCCTTTTACAGTAGAAAACTCACCCCATGCCAAACTCGTTGGGCCACTATCGAACGGGAGGCGTATGCTGTTCTAAGTGCGTTGAAAAAATTTGACACTTGGATATTTGGAGCACAAGTCCAAATTGTCTCCGATCATAACCCCCTTACTTATTTGACCCAGGGAATGCCACAGGGTGCAAAACTTGCACGTTGGGCTTTGGCATTGCAAAGATATAACATGAATATATTGTACAGAAAGGGTAGTAAGCATGGCAATGCAGATGCCTTATCGCGCATCAAAATTGATGAACCCTAGTTTTTATTCAGTTCATATAAATATGTATATATTTTTTTTCTTCTCAAAACTGTAATCTGATTTAGATAATTTTGATAACGTTCTTGTGACTTGTATTATGTATTTTATGTGGGAGTTCATGAATGTTAGTGTAGATATTTTTTTTGAGCTCTCACGCTTCTCTCGAAGGACTGGATATCGTAATGAAGACCAGCTAATTAATTATGACTTTTAGTTATGATTCTAGATGGCGATTGGCAGCAGCATCATCACTTATGACTTAAGTGATGGATGTGCTTCCCCGGAGGGACATGTAAGGTTCGCCATCTCGCATCTTACAAGAAGTGAAACGCCAAGTTGGCAACCCTACATAGAAAACGCCAAACTGGCAACCTAAGAACAAAGCTTTTTCAATTAAAAGAAACGTCCACAAGATTTCAAGCCGAGGAAGTGCGGCAAAAGCCAATTAAAAAAGTCAGAGCAATAAATAGCTACCGAGACAAGTAAAAGATAAAAGCCATCTTTAGAACAGGAGATCAAGAAAAGATTTTATACAGCCGGTGGGAGGAAAGTTACACTTTTGAATGCCTATCCAAATGTAATTGCTACTTTATACTACATGTAACTTACGTGACGATCGATTAAATTTAGTAAAATATACTCCAAATATAGAATTTTGACTCTGTGTCTTTTGAGTTTTTTGACTAAACTTTCACGACGGAGTTCATCAACAACCATCGGCCTCGGACCACTACTATACCCTTAAGGGAAAGATCGGAGGACAACATCTCGTAATTTTGAACCACGATCAGATGACGAAGCAACACCTGATCTGGCACCCCACTCTCCTAATTTCCACACCAATCCAACGTGAGGACTTTCGGCCACGACAGATTTAAGGTGCACCAGCTGCCTCTACACCATACGCTTACAAACATCCGGACCCGGATTCGAACCAGGAACCTTCCTATCTAGAGACTAACACCTTAACCACTGTACCGGGTGGTCGGCTATTTTAAAAGAAAATACACACACACTAGCTTCCTCATACCACCTAAATTGTTAATATCCTGGTCCGATCGTACTTTTAGTGGTCTCGGACCAGTAATACATGCTTGGGAGCGTCGAAGGAGTGATTGGCGAACAGTTCCAAAGATGCCAGGCATTTCACGCACGCTTGCAGTCGCAATGAATAGTCGAGCAACTATGTCCTCAATTGAGTGATATGGAGTCCCGTAAACGATGGTCTTCAGATGCCCACATAAGAAGTAATCGATGCTCGATAAATCTGGCAATGGGTTGGCCATCGGACCGGTCTACCGCTACCAATAAATCGTCACGCAAAACTGGCGTCCAGGTAATTGCGGACAACCACGTTGAAATGGGCTGGCGCACCTTCATGCTGAAACCACATGTGATTACGAACGACAGTTGCAACATATTGCAGCAATTATGGTTAAACCTTTTCCCGAAACATACGATAATGTGAGCCAATGAGTCGCGTTATTGGATATATGGGCCTGTGAGTAAATCGTTCACAACACCTTCCCAACCATTGGCAGAGAAGCGTTTTTGGAATGCATGTGGAAGTGTAGCGTGTGAATTTTCTGTTGCCCACACATGAGTATTGTGCACATTGAAAACACTTTTGTGTAAAAGTCTCATCTGTGAATAGCACTGAAACAGGGAAATCCGGCTGCACCGCACACTGCTGCAAGAACCATTGGCAGAATTCTACGCGCAGCGGGTAATCATTTGCATGCAACGCTTTTACTCTGAATTTGGAATGGGTGTAAAGTTTACACCTGCTGAACGTTTACACTGTAAACGTTCTTCATTTAAGACTCTTCGAACAGTGGGTTGACTCACATGTACACGACGTGCAATAGCTCTTATACTTGTGTGGGGTGTTTCATCCACAATGTTCACGATGGGTTCTTCCATGTTTGGATGTCGTACAGTTCTTGATCTTCCGTCAGAGCTGGTGATGAATGAACCATTTTCACAAAGGTGCCGATGCAACTCATACATTTTGTGGTTCGGCATACGCCTGTTCGGAAAACGTTCCTGATACAGCCGTACAGCTTCGGTTTCCTAAGAAAGCGTAGCCGTGATCTAGCGGCCGTGATACATCGATGGGTGACGTCACTAAAACGTTGTATATACTAACACATGGTGTTGGTTTCCTAGAAAGCGGTGTTTGTGAGCGTAACGAAAATTATCGGAGCCGCCATTTCCATGACTGTCGTCATAGCGGTCTCAAACAGTTGGGGAACGTTTTTTCTCTTGTAGCGGCAACATTTCATTTCCTGCTCCAAACGATTCGAGCGAAGAGGAGTAAAATAAATAAACATTTTTGACTGTCATTGATTAATTCGTTTTTGTAAAATCGGGATCGTTAAACACAGAATGAAAATTTCAACGGATTTGAAATCTGCGGAAAATTTGACGCCAGATCGATACCTTAAATGGGATTTTCTTTACATAAATAATTAAATAATCAAATGGTAAATAATTGAATAATAAAACTGTTTTTGTATCGATCTGGAGTAAAAATTTACGCTGATTTGAAATCTGTTGAAATTTTCACTCTACCTTCAACGATCCCGAAGTTAGAAACTTTGAACTAGAGAATAAAAAACCACTTTGTTTTGTTTCTCGAATAAAATAAACCACGGCAGCCGTCTGTGTTGCCCATTCTCCAACGTATTCTGTGCGTCTAAGTTGACACCTCTGCATTCTTGTTTAGACGGCCGTCTAGTTATGCCCGCGGCATCATGACGTATCATGGCTGTTAGATAACGGCTCCACTTTCTTAGGAAACCAAAGCTTAACACTGATCTGCCGTTCCCATTAGCAGCACCGTACATCATACGCATGTCTGACCTTTCACTATTTGTAAAATCTCCCATCACTGACGACAGCACAGTTGCAAATGACGTTTTCCCGCAGATGCATCAGATCACGGATGGCCAGGCACACTACTGTCCTATAACCACAGCATTGCCAGGCAATCACAGCTGCCGAGTTTATATTACTGTTGGTGGTCGCAATTTTGAGCATTGTAAACATTGCTGCAAAGAAGCACTTTGCAATGATGTTGCAAATAAACAATGTTTTTCTGTTTATGTCTCATTTTTTGTGTTCGTGCCTAAACGCATCACTTCCGACCATACATTCCTATACGGAAAATGTATGTTTTAGTAAGCTGTACCACTCCTCCAAGTTTGTCCCATGACCGTATAATCACTATATATAATATATATATACAGGGTGTTTCAGTGAATCGTTTCAGAACTTCTAAGAGGGGTAGGGTACATCCTGACAACTCGAAATCATATAGCAATGTGGGGTCGGAAATGCTTTCCTGAAGCGGTGTTGTACACAGAAGCACCGTAAAGAAAAGAGACCGTAAGTGAGAAATCGTTTTAATAATACATGAAAAGAAGCAAAAGGTACATGGATTAAAGTAAGTGTTCGAAGTTTCTTCCACGGGCTACAATGCACGCCTCATATCTCCGACGCATGGACATCCGAACATTCTGGAATACTCCAGGCATATCTTGAATTTCTCCGTCAGCTACTGCAATTCTTGCAACCAGCTCCTCAACATTGTCAACAAGGGTGTCATAAACTAGCGATTTCAGATGACCCCAGAAATAAAAATCAAGACATGATAGGTCGGGTGACCGAGCAGGCTAACGCACGGGACCACCACGTCCGATCCACTGCTGACCAAATGTGTCATCCAGTTAGTTACGAACATCTCCGCTATAATGGGCAGGGGCTCCATCGTGTTGGAACCACATTGTCTGTTGCGTCGATGCAGAAATCTGTTCATCTCTCAAAAGTTGTGGCAATACTTGCTGCAGAAAGAGCAAGTAGTTAGGTCCGGTTAGACGAGACTGCAACAGGTAAGGTCCGATGAGGTGATCTCCCATAATACCGGCCCATACATTGACCGAAAATCGAATCTGTGCTGCACGACGTCGTATTGCATGCGGGTTCTCGACCGCCCAGATATGGTCGTTATGCGTGTTGAAAATTCCTTCCCTTGTGAAGGATGCCTCATCGGAAAACAACACTTCAGCAGGAAAAAGGGGATTTGTAGCACATTTTCCAAGGTACCATTGTGCGAAAGCAATACGAGGTGCATAATCCTCCGGTTGCTGTGTCTGGACACGCTGCACGTGAAACGGATGCATGTCTTCTCGGAGAATCCTCCAGACGCTGCAATGGGAAACCCCAACTGGTTTACTACACTTCGTGTACTCGTTCTTGGATTCCCCTGTACATGCTGCAGCACATTCTGTTCGACGTCTGCAGTCCGTGCTGTTCTTACCCTGTCCCTGTCAGCTCTTTCTAATGAACCTGTCTCAGCTAACCTCTGGTGCAGTCTTGCAAAGAAATTATGACTGGGGATACGCCTCGTCGGATATCGTTCCGCGTACAAACGCTGTGCTGCTGGCCCACTACAATTTGCAGCCCCGTACGCCAAATGCATATCGACTAACTCTGCGATCGTCTAATCATCCATCCTACTAACTTGGCGTTCTTGTGCGAAATGAAGATTCCCTACACGAAAGCTCGGGATTTTCGCACAACGCCGTCTACCGCGTCAGGAAAGCATTTCTGACTGCCCATTGGTATATGATTTTGGTTCGTCAGGATGTACCCTACCCCTCTTAGAAGTTCTGAAACGGTTCACTGAAACACCCTGTATATATATATATATATATATATATATATATATATATATATATATATATATATATATATTGAATAACAGCAACCAAAGGGCACCGCTCATTGTCAAATGCGGCCAAATTCGAATTGCGAAGAGATCCAATGGGCGTGACGATCGCAGAGATAAACAAGAAAAAAAACCAATAACGCTCGCTAACCCCCGGTAATTTCTTACGCAATTCCAAAAACGATCGAAATCCCATTGTGTTGGTCGGCGCTACGTTAATTAAATACCGACCAAAGACAAACATTATGTTATTGTCTAATGTGCCTATACTCGTATTGCAAAAATAAAAAAGTTAATATTTTAAAAGAAGGAAATGAAATCTGTGATCTTGATAGCGAAGGTCAAATTTGTATTGGAAAAAATATAAAAGTTACAATTTAAAAATTATTAATTTAAGGAAAATCATATTTTTAGGTATCGATCTAATGTGAAACTTTCCGAAGATTTCAAATCCATTGAAATTTTTACTCTGCCATTCTAAGAAAAACCATGATAATTAAATTCATTTTAAAATGTTCTAGATTGAATTTTAAAATTCGGCGCGACCCAAACATTGCAAAAAATTAGTACTACCTGTGTGCCAAATTCCATTACCGTAAGTGCCACAGTTTCGTCAGGAGCGCGCACATAAAGACAAACACTTCATTTAATAATATATATACACTACCCTACAATAATGGACCGGAAGCCAGCGGATTTGGTAAAATACGACTACTTGTTTGGGGGTGTTTTTCCTGGTATGGCCTGAGACCTTTGCATGTTGTTGATGGTAAATTGAACGGTGACGCCTACATGAACATTTTGGACAATCTGGTTCTTCCTACGCTCTGGCGATGTTATGGAATGGACGAATGTTACTTCCAGTACGACATCGCTCTATGTCATGTTGCAGCCTCTGTCAAGCAGTGGTATCACGATATGGATGTTGTACACTCATGTAACAATTAGACGGACAGTTTTAAAATTTAACTATTTATTTTAAGTAATTTAAATATTTACAAAGTTGTATTTACAACTTAAGACATTTTGGGCAAAGACATCGACATCGAACCCTTGACTCAAGCCAGCACATTGGCTTCGCAAAAAAAAAAAAACAGAGCTCTTCTCTTCAAAAATCAAATCTAGTCCCGAGTTTCTGTTCATTCTCTCCAATCTTCCCAGACCCCGCTCTCTCGGATCGCAGGTGCGAACAGGAGGGATTTCCGAGCCCTCTTCAAGTGTTTTTTAAGAAGGGACTTTCCGTTGGGAAACTCATGGCATCCGCCCTCAGCTGCGGAATCTATCTCTAACGCCGACTCCGGATCAAAAGCTAATTTCGAAGCTGCCTTTCCATCCGTTCCCCACGCATATGCCGCGTCTGGTGCTACTCTTTTTCTTACATGGGATTATGGGACCGGCGGAACTTCTGAGATGTTGATGAGAAAAACTTTCTCTCGACAGCTTCTTACGCATACCGAAAATGTTTTCGCATCTCCCTTCCCAGTATTGGATTAAGGGGAACCGCACAGAAATACCAGAGATGCTGATGAGAAATTCAGTCCTGAGTATCCTCTTCTCACGCCCCAGTACCTGGGAAGGGGGAAAGCAGACCGATTCGAATTTTCACGTGTAGAGAAAAATGGACGGCCAGTACAACCCGGTACAGTGAAAGACGTCTTCCCTGGCCTGCTCAGAGCCCCGACCTAAACCCCACAGAACATTTATGGGATGAGTTAGAGCGACGCTTACGGACCAGGGAACCACGTCCGAAATCTACAGGTGAGCTGGCGACATTCTTGCAGGAGGAATGAACTCAAGTACCCATAGCTGTGTATCTAAACCTTGTTGAAAGTATGCCCAGAAGTGTTGCCAGTGTAATTGCAGCACGTGGGGACCATCCTCCTATTAAAGCATGTATTATTTCCCTTATACCTGCACATCTTTCTGTCCGTTCCATTATTGTAGGGTAGTGTATATATATTTTTTCATTCAAATATGTGTGCAAAACAATTCAAGAGCAAAATAAATTGGAAAGCAAGCAAAGTGAAAACGGTTGTTAAAACTAACCATGGAAGCGCGCTGATAGCTGCAGACTACATGGTAAGTAATATAATTTCTAAAACAAAGGAAATTAAAAATAAAAACTGAAAGGAAATTATTGAAATGATAGTGTTGGTAGATCAGGGCGTCGTTGTGATCACCAACACTTTCATTTTCAATAATTTCCTTTTGATTTTTATTTTCAATTTCTCTTGTTTTTCTAATTTTTCAAGAGAAACACCACGACCGGACATAAGAAATTGAAGTGACAATATCTTCAGAACTTCCAGAAGTTAGAGTAACATGGCCGATGTAGACTGAACCATGTTCTTGTATTAGCGAGTAATGCTCCTCCTTTTTTACTCTACGGAACCTTTTTGAATGAGCTAGATCTACCACTAACGTGTCGTCCTTCCTTCCATCCAAATAGAGACCTTGAGGAAACTTCGTCAGATTTACTACACAGTTCAGTCCTAACATTTTGTTTCTCTTTTTATTTTTTTTCTATAACATGGGAGACGTCGTGCAAAACACTTGATGCGAATGCAGTCGTAGCGCGATCAGAAACTCCATAACGATCTCTCAGTTATGCAATAGATTTTAACTGAATTCTCATCTGCCAAATTAGAGGAAACTTTTTTTGGCACTTTACAATCTGGGTCGGTATCGCTATCTTTACTAGAAATAAGTTGTAAGTTGTTAGTATTTTTTTTTCTTTGAACTGTGATTTACCTTAATTTGTAATTTTTTTTCAAAATTTCATTAACTTTGAAGGCAATGCGCGACCGGAAGATGGTGATGGATTTAAATCATATTTAAACATCATTTTCTGTGGTTCTAATACATAAGAATTTGAGCTAATACATTCGCGAAAAGGCTAATTTAAAAACCTTAAAAAATGTGAATTTTTCCAAATTTCGGCAAATTTTACTGAACATGCACGACCGGAAGATATAAACCGATTTTATTACTTTTTTTTAACCCTTTTTATTCTCCCAAAATCGCATATTTTCCGCGGTATTACGACTTGAAAAAACAAAAGTTGAATTTTTTCGGCCCACCCTAATATATACACTGAAGAGCCAAAAAATTATGACCACCTACTCAATAACGCGTTGCGCTTCCTTTGGCCTGCAAAACAGCTGCAACTCACCTGGGCATAGATGCCATGGCGAGAGTTCTTGGTACATGACTGGAGACAGGTTGTACCAAATGTCGAAGCAGCGGTCACGCAAAGTCGAGATATTCGGACATGGTGGTACTTGAGCTCTGAGCTGCCGCTCCATGACGCCGTAATTGTGCTCTATCGGCGATCGGATAAAGATTCGGCAAGTTAGGTGGCCAGGACATTATGTGGAATTCACCAGTATGCTCCTCGAACCACTCCAACACAATCCGAGCCTTGTGACATGGGGCGTTGTCCAGCAGGAAGATTCCATTTCCATTTGGGAAGACAGACACCATGTAAGGGTGCAACTGATAAGCAATGATGTTCAGATAGTTCGAAGAATTCGTGGTCTGTTCTACCATAACTACGGGTCCCAGAGTCGCCCATGAGAACGTGCCCCAAAGCATAATACCGCCACCACCAGCCTGTGTATGACCTGCTGTATAAGAGGGGAGCAACTGTTCACCTGGCAGACGGCGTACCCTGACACGACCATCGACGTGATGAATGAGAAATCGGGATTCATCTGACCAGGCAACTCTCTTCCACTTATCCATGGTCCAGAATCGACCCGGTCCCACTGAAGGCGTAGTTAACGATGACGCTTGGTCAACAGAGGCACACGAGTGGGACGTCCGCACAGTCCCATATCCAACAGTGTCCGCTGAACTGTGTTCCGAAACACTTGCGCTTGGACCTGCATTGTATTGGGCTGTCAGCTGAGCCACTGTGTCGCGCCGATTTTGCTTTACCAAGCGGGACAGTCTCCGACTTCCTTTTTCTTTCATGACGCGTGAACGACCAACACCTTGGCGTCTACTGCTGGTGTCACCGTCATTTATCCACTTTGCACGAATACTAACAACGGCAGATCGTGAACAGCCTACCAGTCCTGCAGTATCGGAAATACTCGTTGCGAGTCTTCGGGCCATTACGATCTACCCTCTATCAAATTCGCTAAGATCAGCAGCCTTTCCCATCACTCGCAAAAGTAAGTGCAAGAATGATTGCTTACCATCTCCAGCAGCAGTTAAATACCATTCTCCCTTAATCACGTGCCCTCCACGTCATCCAGACTAGTTCATTGAAAAATGTGGGAATGGTCATAATGTTTTGGCTCGTCTGTGAAAAAAAATCGCATCTCTAAAAAAGAATTAACTAAATATTTTAATTTAAAAGAGAAAATAGGTGTTTTTCTATATACCCCCACTTTACCCTACCTGACCCTACCCGTACAACTGGAAACGTGACTCGTCACACCAAGCAACGTTTTTAGTCTTCAACAATCTAATGGCGGTGTTGGAGAGTCCAGGCTAGGCGCATAGCTTTGTGCCTTGCAATCATCAAGGGTACTCGACTGGGCCTTCGACTCAGAATACCCATATCATGAAGGGATCGTTGCACAGTTCTCATAATGACACTTGCTGATGGCCCAACATTGAAATCTAGCAATTTGAGGCAGTGTTCATGTCTATCTCGTGAAACGTTTCTGCTGAGCCGTCTTTGGTCTCGCTCTTTTTCCGGCCGCACATCTGTCGATTTGATGTTTTTTTTTTCTGGATTCTTTATATTCACGATAGACTTGTAAAAGTCGAGCGCAAAAATCCTAATTTCATCTCTACCACGGAAATACTGTGCCATATCTCACGAGCACCAACACCTAAGCCACGTTCAAAGTCACTTAATTCGTGATAACCTGCCATTGTATCACCAGAAACCGATCAAACGGCTTCTCTAGCAGCTTGTTGTCTTATATAAGCGCTGCTGACTACATAGACTTAGATATCATGAAAATATTTTTAACCGTGTGGACGTGTATGAAGCACTCACAATACAGACAGACAACAAATACACAAGAGGCGGATTTGTGATCAGAAGGATCCAAAAAGGACAGAAAACTTGAAATGGGTCGAAAATATTCAATGTATACAAACAAACACTCCATTCTTATTTATACAGATATTCTCACTCTGTAAAGACAACGAAGCTTACTGTTTGTTGAATAGGCGGGCTGAATTTCATACCTAAACGTAAATTACTGTGCTTAATGAGGTTTAAGTGCTCTCCATTACATGTCAGGAGATAAATCAAAATCATAGTGTACCGTTCCCTTCAGAATATTTATCTCTTGAAATGTAAATGCCTTGATCTTGACCCATTTTTTCATTCCCGAAAACAAAATTTGGTTGGCTCGTAATAAACTCTACCTTGATCAAAATTCAATTCCATTGTATTATGTGCCATGGGTTGACCGTCAACATATAATACGATGAAATTCAATTGCTAATGCTTAAATTCAAATGGTGATTTTTGAAGCGATCCGTGAAACGCGTCATTGTCTACATATCCTATAGTAACGTGTTTTGGCATGTGCCCTACAAATACATTGTCTTGTACTATCGATATGCTGCCCTTAGGAATTGAATACTCTTTACTAATACTCTGTTGATGTGATATTTCGCTGTTTCCTTTTTCAAGGCTTTAGCATGTCCTAGAATCACCCCAGGGCTCACACGGACTTTCCGTATGAAAAGGGAAACATGAATCTAGCACGACTTTATATCCGGGATCTCCTTGTAAACAAAATTCCGGTTTACTTTTAATTACTCAGTTGATTTAAAGATAAAAATTATATCTTTAAATCAACTGATTAATTGAGTAAAAGTCTTTCTTGATGAAACACGTCACAATGAAGATTCTTAATCATATCTACGGTAGAACTCAATCTACAGAACCTGGAACGTTTGACCAGCCCGCTGTCCGAGTCTTTGTAGAAAAGTTCAGAAGTTAGCTGAGAGACCTTCCATGATTCAGCAGAGGTTCAATGTAGGATCGATAAGGATAAGTGCTACTTAAGTTTGAGACCAGACGACGATCATTCGAAGAGTTCGACGATTCATATCCACTTGCGAGAAAAGAGAATATAGGAATAAGTTTACGGAGCATTTTTATATCACAGCTTCCTTTACCATATTAGAACCATCGCTTTTAACAATGTTAACTTTAACATACAATTGTGTTTGACTTAAATCGATATAATCGTCACCATTTCCAGAGATGAACTTCTACTGGTCCCTCCATCAAAAACATTCGATAATGGGGAAATTCTACAAACTGTCTATTGTATAACGGTTTGTGGGGGGTAGGAGGTAAATAAATAGTTCAAATTCAGACTTGACGCATTTTATAAGCTAGAAATAAAAAATATAGCGACCTTTCACCTTTCGTATTTTAGATGGAAAAACTCGCCTTTTGCTCTTCTTACGATTTCTTTTATACACTCATTGCCATAAAAATTTGCGCACCAAGAAAAAGTTGTCAAAATGAAACGAAATTTTACACATGTAAGTACTACTATGATATAGGTAAATGATTAAAAAATAAAAGAAAAAGGATCATTTATTGCAGAAAAAGTACAAATGAACGGAAGTTTTAGTACTCTGTTGGACCCCCTCTAGCGCGAATGCACGATGCGATACGAGCGGGCATTGAGGCATACAAGTTCTGTATGATGTCCTGAGACATCTCGTTCCACAGTTGATGTAAACGCGCCTCTAGTTCGGCCAAACTCGTAGGGTGTCCAACTTGCCGTCCCAAACGATCCCAGATATGCTCGATTGGTGACAAATCGGGGATCGATCAGGACAGGGAAGGGTGTTAATGTAGCGGAGGAAGTCTTGTGACATCCTTGCTGTGTGTGGCCGAGCATTGTCTTGTTGAAAAATGGGCTCCTGGGAGCCCTGCCATGAGTGGCATCACATGGGACTGAAGGATGTCATGGACATACCGCTGGGCTGTCATTGTGCCATGGATCAATACTAGGGGTGACCGTGTATCGTAAGCAATGGCTCGCCATACCATCACACCAGCTGTGGGAGCGGTGTGTCGCTGTAAAGCGAAGGCAGGATTGAGGCATTCACCACGGGGCCTCCACACACGAACACGACTGTCACTACTGCTCAAATTGAATCTAGATTCGTCGCTGAAGACGACCTGGTTCCACTCCGTTACAGTCCAATCCCGTCGTGCGCGACACCACTCCAAACGGAGGCGTCGGTGTGTGTGTGTCATTGGCAGCACACGTAATGGGCGCCGCGATACCAGATGTCCTTCAGCCAGGCGCCTTGCGATGGCTCGGGAAGACACAGGGGCCCGTAGTGAAGGTGCTGCCTGTGTTTGGATAGCGGCCAATGAGGCAGTTGGCTCTACGCGTGCGTTTCGTATGATGTGACGGTCTTCTCGACGACTGGTCTGTCGAGGGCGTCCTGAGCCTGCTCGCCGTGTAAATGACGTCTCTTCTGTCCACTGGTCCCAGCACCTCCTCACAGATTAATCAGAACGGCCTACTTGACGAGCTACTCGCCGAGCTGACCACCCAACTTCCATCATCCCGATGATTCTTCCCCTCTCAAACTCTGACAACTGCTCATATTGTCTTCGATGGCGGCGTAACGGCATGTCTACCTCAGCGTTTCCTTTGCAAAAGATTAAGTACACTCAAACAAGCTCTGCTTACCTGTTTTATACTCCAAAGAGAACGAAGTTCAACGCCCTCTAGTGGCATTACGTAATGCGCAATCACGCTGCATTTCTAATCATGTGCATATCTGGCCGACATGTACCTTCATGCCAAGTTTCGTTACGATCCCACAATTATTTCTTGGTGCGCAAATTTTTATGGCAATGAGAGTACTTTCCATTTCCTACCATGGTTTGAACACGGTTTACTGCTCTACCAGAAATAGCTCTTGTCTTCTTCTCCTTTATGCAGATTCCTGAAAGTTCGACCCGCTAACTCGTCATTCGCAATCTGTGTGGGCCTGTCCTGACTATTTTTTTCCTATGGATTTTCCACTCCTCACAAGGAAAGTCACAGCTGCACGGAATAAACGACGAAAAATTCCCCTTTATCCATAACCTTTCTAAAAGGATATACATTTCGTGAGAAAGTCCTGAGCCGGACTGACCGGAATACTGCTCCTCAAATTGTTTTAAACAACAGACGTACGTTACATGTTTATTGCCATCTAATATTATAATGAGACTTTACTGTGCAGGCTGGGTATTTATAGCAATTATCGCATTCGAAAATGTAGTATAATTATAAGTTTCCCTCTTTCAAAAGGTACTAAAGCACCAAAATTGAGTCAAATTTCAATCTCAATCGTGTGAAGACGCTGTCTTATGACAGGCACATAATACGGCCTATCGTAAAGTGCAGTCACAACGTTTCCGTTCTTCCCCACAATCCGTACTATTCTTAAAAATGGTGCTCCAATGTGCCCAATCACACTTGTGGTTGAACTATATCACTACACATAAAATATAGGAAATGCTGCATGCGGATCGGCTACATAGGAACTTTCCACAACTCCTTCAATGAATTGTGGATCAACTCCCAAAATGTCACACATTCTTTCCTGCAAAAGAATTCGCTTTCGCACCCCACTCTCCAAATTCCACACCACGTCAATGTGAGGGCATTTGAGACCACGACAGATTTAACGTGCACCAACCCCTTTGTAAACGACGGTGGATTTTGGTTGGATTCAAACTAGGGATGCGACATCGATGTCGATGTTTTCAAAACATCGATGTTTATACTTGTTGATGTTTTATTTTTAAATGAAAAGTACCATTATAAAAATTAAAAAATAACCAAGTAGCATAATTTTTATAATCACTCGATGTATTTAACATCGATGTATTGCGGCCAATTTTTTTTAACATCGATGTTTATACTTATCGATGTTTAATTTTTAAATGAACAAGTACTTATTACAAAAATTAAAAAATAATCAAGTAGTATACTTTCCATAATCAGTAAATTGAACATACTTTTAGACCAAAGTTCCCAGAGAAGGGTCTGAAAAGTAGGGATGCGACATAGATGTCGATGTTTTCAGAACATCGATGTTTTATAGAAACATTGTTGTATTTATCATCGATTTATTGGAGCCTTGTTTAACATCGATGTTTTAATATTGTCGATGTTTTTACGTTGTCGACGGTTAATTTTTGTGACGAAAAAAGTACCATTGTAAAAAGTTAAGAATAATAACCGTGCAACTAAGTATTTGTCAGTGATGGCGACATCCGTCCTATCAGCAATAGTTTTTTCCCTAACTAGTGGGATAGTTAGTGAAAAAAGAAGTCGGCTTAAGGTGGAGAAAGTTTACAAACTTATATTTTTTTTTCAAACTGTAAATAACAAATATTATGAAAGATAATAATTATAAGCCCCAATATTTTTTATTTACAGCAAATAAAAAATAAGTTTGTTGTGTTCCCCCTAATAAGTTGATAAGGAATTAATAATAAATAACAATAATTATTGTTATGTACGTATCTAATTATACTTGTTATTAGTAGAGTACCTATGTCAAATTGTTGTAAATATTATTTTCTTTTATATCATTCCATTTGAAAATAAAAGATTTTTCAATTGTGCTTATTAATTTTTTCGACTTTGTTTTGACAGTTGTAAAAAGTCTTATTTATAAATTAATAAACACGGTAAATGATAAATGAAATCTTCCCATCCCCCTCCGTCAAACATTAATGTTTGAGGTTTCTAAACCAATTTTAAAAAATGGGGGAAAAAGTTTAAATACACTGTTTTTTTGGTCGATGTATTATCAACATCGATGTTTAAATTTTGAACATCGATGTTTTGCTGTCGATATCGCATCCCTAATTCAAACTCGCAACCTTCCGGTCGCTAGTCCGTTACTTTTCCAATCGGGCTACCGCGACCCTGAGACTCCGTGTTACTGTAGCGTAGGTAATTGAATTAATGTCGCACTGGAGCAACACACAACTGGCTACTGGCGACGGTCTGGGATCAAAAAACCGAAGGGAAAGATTTATTTTGAACCACGTTTAGATGACGATGTCATTGTTGGGAGAATTTGAGAATTGTGTATATAATTATTGCTTTTATTCTTTGTAATAAATATTAAGTAAGTAAGTGATCAAGTGATAGATATGTATTATAGGAAAAATTACTATTGCTTTTTTTTTAAAGGAATACAACAAAAGAGTAATTCATTCATTCATAGTATTTCATTTCAAAAACCAATATTTTCAGTTGCAAGTGGAATCTCTCCCTTTGGCTTACCCGCTAGACTCGTGTCTATGATAGTTTTTGGAGAAGGGACTCAAAGGATTATGAATGAAGGAAACATTTCCCACGAAACAGATTCAACTGGGTGTTTCTCTCTCCAGTAAAACTTGCTTTGTGTGTGCTTGTCCATTACTTGGCATTGTCTTATGTTTGGCGCAGCCCATCGAAATATGGCCACGTTGCTCCAGAAAAATAATAACGAAATGGAGAATTCTATAATGTTCTTATGCTGAAAATTACCTAAATGAATCGAGACTACAATCTTTCCTACATATTTCGGGTTAGTTACTCTGTCGCCTGAGAAAACACGGGATGTACTACTCCTCCTGCTTTACCTGCTGACTTTCAACGAATTGGGTTGGTCACTTCTGAGCGTTTTATAGAATACCCTTAAAAAAATCTCTGAAGACCCCCCCTCTATTAAATTCGAAATATTCAGTTTCCTAGTACTCAATAATAGTAATAAATGTTGTTTGTTGATTTTGTTGGATAGTAAATTTTACTATTCAGTAAATTATTTCGCAATGAACCAATAACGAACAAACTTTTTTGATGACCAAAGGAATGAATTATTTACATTTTATTATTTTTGACGGTCCCTCACGAATCACGTGACTCATGCAAATCTAAACAAGCTGGCTCTCGACTGAGCGAAGAAAGGCGACATCTAGGTGCGAAAAGCTGGAAAAGCGATCTTTTCATCGCTATCAGAAAGTAAATGATTATCGGAAAGTAAATGTCTACACGCACGATGTCTCATTTTCGGGAACAAACATTGTCAAAGAGGCATTAGCACGCATGGGCTCTTACCTCGAATCATCCCATCTAGAACGAGGAGTGTGTTAGATGGAGAGCCAATTACACGGATAAAAAGACAATTTGGGACTGTTACAATAGAGTAGGTAAGAGCCCCTTTTTGAAATGTGGAATCGCTTGTACAAGATCGACTCTGAGTACCATTTCAATGCGATTGTTATTTAATATCTTGTCGAATATGCTAGCGAATAGGAAACCACGTGACTAATAATACTCCGAATCTTGCCACGGATCAGTATGGTATGTATGTGGCTCTTAATTCAAATACCCCCATTTTTTAATCTAATTTTTTTAGTCTCTTAATCTACTAAACATTTTACTTTACTTAGTAATTACCTAGATATTAATTTATTAAGTCGGCCTCGTTTTTCCTTTTTGAAGGGATATCGAGTCCTTTAAAGTTATGCCCACTTACCAAATCTGTGACTGCTTAACTTATGAATTTTTCGTTTGTTTCCCCGATCAGCTTTTTTTTCACGCTATTTATCTTTGCAATGTTTATATTTCTCACTATTTATCTAGGCAATATTTTTCTCTCCGTAAATCTAGGAGAGTATTTCATTGTCTTCGCTTTACGCAGAATACAAATTCTTATTTTAGCCAAGAAAAACTACTTTCCTAGTGACGTCACTGAAAATGGGATTGCACATTTATAAGTGACACACAGCTGTTTAAATGCAAAATCTAGTCATATTTTTATCAAACAATTTCTATGAATGTTTATTTGCATGGTTCAACATGTATCGTATTATTAATGTGAATAGTTTAACGGGGTTTGGTTGATTGTTTTGGCGTTTAATGGTGCAAACGCCATATTAAGACACAAGACCACGTCAAGTAAAAAAATGTCGTGAAAGGGTTAAAAAGAGGATGAACAGAGTAATGATAAGTTGAAAGGGAAAAGAAATAGAAATTCGATAAAGGCTCAATTTGAATACGTGAAAGTAAATTCATGAAACTTCCTACTGTCTGTATACCACGAGAACCAAATCTGGGTATTGGGGGTCGCAAAGGGAACAGTTCATTTTGACTTTCGGGAATGACTTAATTTTATTTTGTTTGATCTAGGAATGAGATAGCCCACAAGAAAAGATCTCAACGAAAAGTAAAAGTCGCGTAACAAATGTATTTTCGTGATCATACGTCAATGTGACAAACTCGAATACATATTTTCAAGCATCACTTTATGGAAATGAGTCCGTTCCTAAGACAACAGACAGTGATAGAGTAGTGTGTGTAACAGTTTGCATGGTCGACAGACAGTAAGTTACGTTCTGGCTGTGCTTCTCATACTTGTCAGGACAGGTTATAAATGTCTGAAATTTTGTAAACAAATTAAAAGGCTTATTAGATGCGCATTTCTTGTTCGTCATCTCAGTTCTTTCTCAATGCACATTTTTCGCCATCCAAACACTGAATGCCAAACCATCCAGCAAAAATATGAAATAAGAATTTCTGCATTTGGATTGTGAATACTGTTATAAGTTTAATAATTTGATCAAGGACTGAATTCAACGCACATTCACTTTAAAATAGCAGTTGGTGTTCCTATGGTGAATGGCCCTCAAGAACACATGTTCAGCTATGTCAGCGCTTCACGGATCCAAGGTACTCTAGTGATCCTTTCTTTCTCGTCTTTAGTAAACTTGTGTGCGATCTCTTTCTGCTTTCATCCCACTTCTCTGTTCCCTATCCATTCTTTTTCCTTTCACTACATTCTTTTCTTACCATTGTCATTTGTTTGCTTGGCCAAATATTGACCTTTTCCCTTTCACTCCATTCTTTTCTTACCGTTGTCCTGTGTTTGCTTTACCAAGTATGGGCACTTTTACTTTCACTATATTCTTTTCTTACCATTGTCCTGTGTATGTTTGGTTAAATATGGACCTTTTTCCTTTCACTACATTCTTTTCTTACCATTGTCCTTTGTTTGCTTGACCAAATATGAACCTTTTTCTTTTCACTATATTCTTTTGTTACCGTTGTCCTGTGTATGATGCTTGGTCAAATATGGACCTTTTTCCTTTCACTACATTCTTTTCTTACCATTGTCCTTTGTTTGCTTGGCCAAAAATGGACCTTTTTCTTTTCACTATATTCTTTTGTTACCGTTGTCCTGTGTTTGCTTGACCAAGTATAGACCCTTTTACTTTCACTACATTACTTTCTTACCATTTTCCTGTGTTTGCTTGGTCAAATATGGACCTTTTCCTTTTCACTATATTCTTTTCTTACCGCTGTCTTGCGTTTGTTTGACTAAATATGGCGTCATAAAATGCCAAAACAACCAACTAATCCTATAGTAAATGTGAAGGCTCAGTTCATTTTGTCTCCGGAGTCCCAATGAAGCTTGAAGAGACTAGACGATCCTAATCCATACTAGATTTGAATTCAGTTTTCCTGGAGGAATATATTACAATTCTCTACAGGCCAAGGCAATTTAAAAGTGTTTATTTTCTTGCTTTTCTATTGACCGTTCACATTTCCTGCTAGGCCGCGGTTGCAAGGATTAGCAGCCGGAGTGTTGCAATTTCGAAACTAGATCCAACCAAATATTGCCGTGTACATGGGGTCTGGTGCACGTTAAATCAGTAGTGGCCTCCAATGTCCTCAAGTTGGCGTGGTGTGGAAGCTTGGAGAGTGGAGTTTCAGCTCTGGCAATGACCTCGTCATCTGCCGTGCTACAAAATTACGAGGTGTTATCCTCAAATGCTTGCTTTCGGGATTTATCCCGGACCATCGTCAATAGCCCGTTGTGTTTCACCTGTGCAACTAACACATTTTTTGCTTGGTTCATTAATACAACAAATTTCCCTTATTTTTTTATTTCAAAGTGGTTTCTGTTTTTGATAATCTGGACTGTTTTCTGGTTAAAACAGTTTTATAATAGCACTCGTGATAGGTTAATTTTTCATTGGTTTCAATATTGCACCTATTTGGACCAATCTATCTGCTAACTCGTTTCCGTTGAATCCCATGTGTGAGGGAACCCACTGGAAAATACAAATTTTTTAAGTTCTTTTAAATATAAAACGCCCCAAGTGGTTTCGACGAAATATCTCGTCATGAAGATGTCGATTTTTCGATGATGACGGGGTCAAGATCTCGTTAGATTCGTTATAATGACAAGATCTCCCGACCATCAAGATGTGGTAAGTTTTACTAATGACGAGATGCTTCCGAGTACCACAAGGAGAGGCTAGAGCTTATTTTATGACACGTGTTTTACTTGAAGAGATTTGTTCATTTGAAGACACTTTCTGCAATGCAGATGTAGAGTCGACAAGCCACTCTGTCAAACGCTTGAGGTCAATATAAACTGCTTGGTAGCTGTTTGAGTAAGTAAAAATTCATGTTACGAAAACAACTTGAATGCATAAAGTAAGCCCTTAAATAAAGAATTCAACACCCAATTACAAATACAGATATTAGAATCAAAATGCATCTGGTGAATTTAGTGGAGAAGATAGAGTTATGGGGGCAAATGCATTTAGAAATGTAAAAATATAAATATATCAAACTATAAATATATATGAAAATAGACCCGTTTAATTTTCATTAATCAGTTATCGATTGTAATTAGGATATAACTATAAACGGATAATCATTTCTTTTATGTAATTTCTAATTCCAGAAGAATTACGTCTTGCAGAGGGAATTCACCTTCACCACATAAAATTAAAAATAGCTTATAACTATAGTACATAATAATACACGAGGCAATTTTGAAGAATTGTATAAACGTTGATTAATCTCGATATCTTAAATCAGTGCTATTAATGGGTTACATTTAGTTTCAAATATGGCAATATTTATTATACTTTTCAGATTGAATTCAAAGGGACAAGATTGAATTGAAGACAAGGGAGAGGGGTAAATGACAAAAGTAATTATCATTTTTTATGACAAAGTAGACACATGTCGAAAATTTAAGAATAATACCTAATCGTATCAAGCAACGGCATCCTATCTCAATCCAGTAGAGCATGCTTAGGATACTTTTTGATATTGCATTACATCTCACACATCACCACCAAGAACCGTACAAGAGCAAAAACGTGCTTTGGTGCTTTAATGTGACTTCTTGCCATAGGAATTCTTCGACAGTCTTGTGGAAAAGACGGTTGCATGTTGCGAGAACTACCATTAGTGCCAGTGCATTCCCTATTGGATTGCTTTTAACGAAGGAAATTAAAACCTACAATGTGTTCACCGTAGTATTTTGTTTTCATTTCTATTGTTCTTAATAGCACCACGAGGCTTGTGGGTGTTCTTATTGCATTCCACGTAGTTCGTGAAATGTTCATTTGAGGTACTTCGTTGCAGATACTTGGCACGGGATTCATCTGAGATTGTATTATCCTTACTCTTATGTGCATATGTGTATATTGCAGATACATGGGGATAGAAGCTACATTATTCTGTATGTTCAGATATTTTGTTGAGCAGAGGTTTCAGGCTATGAAGTTTGACCACGGTCTGATAATTTCTGTTTCGTGATTTGGTAAAAATGTTTCATGATCTAAACTCGAGAAAGAAAGTCATAAATTTCCTTTTTAAAATCGAGAATATTTTAGAGACTACGTTTGGTTTTGAAAGTAATGTCATTTGTAGAGATCATTGTTGGTTGGATCATTGTAATCCGAGGTAGATAACGGCCGAGTTACCAACCTCGAAAAACTGTAGAGGAAATGCGACTTAATTTTTTTTGGGTGTGTGGATACATTTTGAGACACCTTCATTGTGTTAAGCAGGATTTTCAACAGCGACGGTCATCCAAACTGAATACAGATCTCATTGAATGTCGAGAAAGATGCGAATTGAGTTTCCCATCTTGTCCTACGATTTGAAGAATGGAAAGTATACTTTCTATGACTGTCATCAAACACTTATAAGTTCTATAAAACATAATTTTTAAAATAAAAATATAATCTTTAAACATTTTAAAATGCAAGAATTTAATTCATGAAGTTAATTAAAATGCAATTCATTTAAATTAATTCAAAAATAATTTTGTATAACAAGGAGAGTTGGGTTAAGTTTTATAGAGCAAGTCATGTTTAGCCATGCTGCGCCAAGCACAAGACAGACAGTGTCAAGTAACGGACATACACTCACAAGGAAAATTTTACTGACACAAAAGAGAGAAATGTACTCAGGGAGGAATTGAACCTGCACCACCTACAACTAGCACGTTACTAGTGCAGTGGACATACCCACTACACCACTGTTTACCAAGGAACGCAATCACCGGGGGTTGGCGAGCAGGAGGCGGAGCCACCTTGTAAGTGAAAAAGATTGAATTGAAATTAATTATTGCGTAATTCTGCTGCATTCATTAAACGTATAGAAAGGTAGGTATTTTAATTGACATCCCACTGGAGCAATACAACGGGCTATGTTATGGCTCGGGATCAAACCCGATGGGAAAGATTAAGGACAACACCACGTAATTTTGAACCATGGTCTAACGACGAAAATATACAGAAAGAACGAACCACCATTCCTGTATCATTCACAGGAGAGCACATTTAAAGGCGCAGTTAATAGGAAACAACGGGGGTCTTATAAATTTATTTGTATGAACTTCAGAATATCTAATGACAACATCCAATTTGGACACCAAATTTAGAATCATAACAAAAATGTAACTTCGAATATCAAGTTTCGAATCATTTGATTGGTTGGGTAGTATGGTGCAATAGGTCATACTTGGCCATGTTGCGCCAAACACTACATACAACGTCAAGCAATGGACGTACACACAAAAGTTTACTGACACAGAAGTGAAAAACACACGCAGGGAGGTATTGAACCTTGATTCATTTGGTCAAGCTGTTTCTGTCTGAGTATGGAAAGTTTGATTAAATTTATTTCCCATACTATATTCATGCTTTGCGACCTTCAAATCACTCTGAAATTGTTTATAATGATACTATTAAAGAACCTAAACAAGATATGTTTAATGGTTTTTGAAATTCAGTTTTAATATTCACTATTAATTATGAAATTAATATTCGAAAACGTATGAATATCAACCTTCATTTATTCCGATGGTAAGATTTTATACGACCATACAAAATTCTAGCTCTTTTCTACCAGTAAAAGCTAGCCATTTTTTAAAATGTACAAGCAAATGGCAAATAATAAACCTGTTACAGTGACAAAACTATCAAAGGAAAGCGAAATTTTAGTATAAAAAATGCCTTTCTGAACCAATTTCCTTAAAAATATATTTTGATACATCTGCAATACCCAAAATATATCAGTAATATAATATTGCTATTCAAATTTTTTCGAATGTTAATTTCATAATTAATTCTGTAGATTGAAAATAAACTTTTAAAAGTAATATTACGTAGATTTTATTCGATTTCTACATGAATAATATAATAAAATGTATACATAACAGTGATAGTGTGAGTCTTTGTAGTGATAGTGTGACTGACGATTTGAGAGATCGCATGGAGGAATTTTGTGAGAAAGCTCCATAAGACATATTACGTAAAAACAGTTTAACAAACGGTTTAAATTTTCCGAGTTTACTAATGAGGCAAGAGAACTGCATTTGAGATTGGGTAGGAAGTCACCTTTTTACCAATAAATATAATTTGTGTTATTAATTATTGTACTTCATATATTTTTCTTTTAAAATTAATTAATTTGTTTTTCTTTGAAAAAAAGAGGCTGTTATCCTTTAAAACTATTCTAATATGTGCATAAATATTATAGTTTTGGATTTCGATTCTGTTTCTTTAAGATTCAAGGCAATCTTGTATATTTTTTTACAAGCATGAGTCCTATTAAACTGCATTCATTTAAAGTACTATTCATGACAGAACTTTCCTTCATTCAATATTTTGTGTGTGTGTGTGTGCTACTTAAAAGGGAAAGTTCCTAAAACTCTTTTATAGGTGAAGTAAAAGTTTCCCCTTTCTCTCTTTGAACCCTCTTATTTGACTGTCAGCGATAGTTGTAAATGTCCTTGTTCGTAGATGTCGTTTCTGGTCATCATCATGTAAGAAGATCAAAGTAGAGCTGCCTCTGGTAACAATTCAATTCAAATTAATTAGTTTAAATAAATTAATAGTTTAAATTGAGTGGCACAGAATATACAAACAGAATATTTGTATCTATATAAATAATAGAAAATCAAGCATTATCAGATTAAAGTTGCAATGTGCTGCATAATAATAGTGCACGGAAGAGTTCTTGATAGTCTAATGATATTATTAAGCAATTGGATTCTAGAATGCAACTGTAAAGTTGCAAGAAAAGAAAATTTGAGCCAACATGAAAATAGATATAAATATATTTAGAGAATCATCTTTGAACAAGTAAATGAGATGCAATTGAAGTGCAGAAGCTAATTGTTGTAACATGACTGAGGTAGGAACCATGAACTGGATTGGAAATTAACACCAGTAAGAGTTCATTTGAAAAGTGGAATGCTGTTGTAAGTTTATATTTTGTTTCATTTGTGTGGACGTATATGAAATCTGCGTATAGATGTGTACATTCATTATATGGATTTTAATACGGTATAAAATGTAGGTAACGCACTGCCATCAATAGCTATTAAGCAATTTAGAAGTTTTAAAATGCGGTTTCTGCTAGTTTCGTATAAATCAATTATAACATGAGCATACTTTTTTCTTACCTATACACATTTCCTATAGAAGGAGCCATTTATGAAAGCTACTTGTTCAAGACATCTATTATTCACAGTTTTGAAAACTAAAATCAAAACCAATGTGTGCTCCGAGAATGACCCAACTTTAATTATAGTTGTTTCGACAGAGCATTGTCCACTTTGCTTCTCAAACAGTAAATGTGACCAGGTAACGTGACACGCAAGACCATTATTTCTTTTCTGTCTTCCAGTCTGTTGACAAAGAGCAAACTGTCTGCCATAACCATAAGGAGATAATTAAAATGAGTGCTCTAGCGGAAACGTTCATTGCAGTATGTATGTGGAAAGCGAATTCAATTAGCCGAGATCAGGTAACTGGTATTTTTTCCTGTACAGGCTAAATGATACACTAATGTACAAAGCCTTAACATTATCAATATACTAGCGAATTCTTCATAAATCATTGACAGTTTATAATCATCGACATTGCTAACAAATAACAAAAAAATTATTAGATACCACACGATTATTGCTTTTTTATTTCTTATTTTTTAAAACATTGTAATAAAGTTAGAATGTTTACATAATATACACCAGTTTTACAGCTGAGGAAAAATAATCCATCCTGAATCCTTGATAGTAGATACCATTCGATAAAGTTGATTGATTGGGTTATATGGTCCACATTTGGCCAAACTAAGTCAAAAGTAAGACAACGTAAAATAAATGGACACATACGAAAAAGATATTTCGCTGACACAGATAAATACACCTAGTGTAAGTGATAGGAATCAAACCTACGCCGCCTACAACCCGCATGTTGCTAGCGCAATAGGCAAACCCACTGAGCTACCCATTCGACAGGGAATAACTTTTTGTAAATTCACATGAATAAAATTGCGTAAGGGGTTGTCTTAACCCTCCTGGTGGTTAGATCGACGTGGTTTCTCATCATTAGCAAAACTGGCCAGATATTGATGGACGAGATATCTTGTCTAACAAACTCTCGTAATTAGAACTGGCCAGATTCATTCGCGTCATCATAAAACAATGTCAGTATCTTGATGACGAGATATCTCGTCCTTAGCAATATTGATCAGGTCTTGATGGGCAAGATATCTCGCCGAAACGACTTGGAGGGTTAATATCAGGTTATTCACACACTTCATAATTTTAAACGGCAACATCCAATTTTGACGCTTAATTTTGAATTTATATCAAAATTTAACTCGAATAAGTCTTGTAGGCTTTGATTATACAGTTGATAAAGAAAATGATTACATATACCTATTTTGACAGTAACAAGAACTGAAAAGTGAATGGTACTCCTTTACGAAGAAAGCACTTAGGTTTGCATTTCGCGTCTGACTTAGATTGGAGTGTTGCTGAAAAAAACTTCCTTACCATGTGAACTTTTCTTTTTCATCGTACAAAATTTCAGTCTTTTCTCTCGGTACTTTTTCACTATAGTAAACTTCATTTTAATTACTTTTAGCTATTTTTTTACAAAAGAAATGACTAACTTCTTGATAGAAATACCTGGAATTTTTCATGGTCATGTACATGCTATTCATAATTTTATCGAATATTAATTTCATAATTTATATTTCATATATATTAATTAGGAAATTACTATTCACGTATGATAATATTCAATATTAAAATTAATATTTAATGTTTGAAATATTAATTAATTTGATACAATAATAGTTTATATCAAATTAATTCATATTTTAAATATGCTCAAATGTTCTATAATTATTTAAGTTAACATTCAAATTCTAATAACTTTTCACTGTGATGTGCTAATCGACTAAAAATTTTCACCACTTTGGTTTGTTGTGGTTTGAATATTTTTCTATGATCAATTCTGACACTTCGTTCCATTGTTGAGCGCTTATTTGGGATCTGAACATTTCTGTCTCTTCGTTTCGTTTTGGTGTGCTTATTTTGCTCTGAACATTTTTGTCGTTTCTTTTTTGATGGCATACCTAATTTTTCTGTGAACATTTTTGTCGTTTCTTTTTTTTTGATGGCATACCTAATTTTGCTGTGAATATTTTTGACTCTTCATTTCATTTTGTAGTGAGCTTATTTTTGCTCTACAAATATTACCTCCACTTCGTTATATTGTTGAAGTGTCATTTAGACTAGACATTCTTCTCCTTTTTGGTGCAGCTTGCTTGGGCCGGACGAACTCTTCAGCACTAATTCATTGTGGTGTGCTTCGAAAGTAGCTTGTCTGATTTAATCTGATTAATTCTTTCTTGGCAGTTTGTACTGACATACCTTTTACATAAAAAAAAATATTTTCTACGCTTTGTTTGTATACCCTGTAAATTCGTCTCGTGTTAAGCAAGAAGCAAGTCAACGTTTCTCGTCACTTCCAGTCTAAAGAACTCAAAATGTAACAAATTAAGCGCTCGGAATTTTCACTCAGAATCACCGTTACTCACAACAAAAAAACATGATGGATAGTTTCCAAGCTGCTTTACCTGCCAATAAATTTTTACGATGGCTTAAGAAAGCGTCAATAACATAAACTACTATTTAAGCTAATCAAGGATGGCGTGGAAAAAGTTATTCGATCGACCTGTCATTTTAGCCTTAAAGGAAACATTTCCGGAAATTTCTCTCTGAGGAACAGTCTAAAAACCATGAATTAATGCAGGCTAATGTTGAATATTTGAAATACAGCAATATCACTATCCTTGAATTGATTAAAAAGTTTCTCAATTAGTTGTAGAGAATTGTTTGTGGTATGAGCTACCTCAAACAATTCTTGTAATTTACAAACAATACAAGTAATTTTAACTTGCATTCAAATTACTCGTGATTACTTTCGCGCTGATATGTCGGTGAATGACAATGTATTTTGTGGCTTTTCTTCAAAAATAAAAACGTCTTATATATATATATATAATTTCAAGAACACAAGAATTTGCAAATTTTTTTTTTTAACAAAAGTTTTAAAAAATGATAAAGGAATGAAGAAATGTTGATAGATCGCGTCATCAGCGAGGAGCCTAACCCAAACAACATAAAATGGTGTTTTCTACATAAGAGCAGCATTAGGCTGAAAAAATTGCTCATAAACTCCCCCAAACTCCCCAATTTTTTCAGCCTAATGCTGCTCATATGTAGAAAACACCATTTTATGTTGTTTGGGTCAGGCTCCTCCCTAATGACGCCCTGATCCACCAAAGTTCTTCATTTTTTAAGACTTTTGTTAAAAAATTTTTTTGGAAATTCTTGTGTTCTTGAAATTATATTGCTTAACATGCTATGTCTGCAGCTTCAGCGCGCTTGCATGGGTAGTTTCGAGTTTCGGTTTCTGGTCAAGCACAAATAATTATTATTTTGTGTGTGTTATGTTACTGTTATTTTGTGTATATATATTTTCTTCATAGAATGGTTAAATTAGTGATAGTATCTTTTGTGGTGATTCTTTATCCTTATAGCTATAAATTAAAGTGTCATCATAAATTCAAAACACATGGCCTCTCCTGAGTGTTGTACTGGTCGTGAATTTGCACACGGTCATGAATAAAATCGTATGAACAGTGTGTCTTTAATTAAACGTGCCACTTTTAGATTTTCCAATATTATTAATTTTTTACTTATTCGCTCTATGAAGGTTCTTTTTGTAATAAAAGATACTTATGAATCTGGATATTTTCCTGTTAATTTAAATCAGAATATTCAAAAAGCACTCTTCTCAAATACGGATGCTTGGTAGGGTAGAGTACACGGAGCTCGAATTTTTCTAGTGGGATTTTGGAATTAAAAAGTTACTGGATTGGTATTAAATTTGAGGCCAGATTTAGCCTGCACCAACACCCTCGTATACGACTGTCTTATCAAGTTTCGAACTTGCAACTATATTGTCGCTCATCCGAAACCCTACCAACTGTACTACTTCTGCCCGCGATGTGATATCAAGGGTAAGCCGGTTAACCAGCTTTGATATATTGGGTGGAGATTGACTCTTGTCCAGGTATTTTTAAAGTTTATGTTAGCTAACATAATTCATGCAGCGTTTCAGCGGCGGAACGTTTCCGATCACGTGGCTTGTACTATTCCAGTATTTCGCTAAAAAAATTCCAAAGAAAGTATTCCAGATTGATGTATGACAGTTGATCGGAAAACTCCAATTAGATTAAACGCCATACGTCGCCCAAATGGCGGTAAACTGTATTTTAAGATAATCCGAAAGGGCATCATTAGAGAGTATTTGGTTAGCGGAAGTAAAATTTTCGTACGTGTTTTCTATTTTTGCACTGAAAATCCCTCTCATACCAAGTAATACTTTTCGAACTAACAAACTGCTCTTGGTCATAGATATTAATGTGACTTGTAAGAGATTGGTGGGTTTTGTTAAGGACCAAGGGCCATATATGGTCAAACTGCGCCTAGCAATGACTTTTGCGTGAATCACGGGCAATGGTATTCATATCTTTTACCATACTCTTAAATGATTCATCATGAACTAACATATATTTCGTTTCAATAAATCATACTTATCTATTTCTTATGATTCATATTAATCACAAGCCACTACGTGGTCAGCACGGCGTTGCTCGTGACAATTCCAAAAAGGTCGAAAACGTCGGTTTAAGGAAAGGAAGAAAAAAACTAATAAATCTCTATATTAAAAACGAATTCGAAGCAAATCAGATAGGAATTCGAAGCCTATTGTATAACAGCCTTCACGAAGTTGTCTGTGGTGTTGGCTTGCGAAGCAAACCAAATAGGAATTCGTAGTCTATTGGATAACAGCCATCACGACGTTGCCAAATGCGGCCAATTTCGAATTAAGAAGAGATCCAATCGGCGTGACGTCACAATCTCTTGCGAAAATATAAATATTTAATTGAAGTTAATAGTAATAATAATAATAAGTATTTAATTGAAGATTAAGATTATTTATTAAAAGAAAATCGAATTTATTAGGTATATAACTGGTGTAAATTTTCCGCAGATTTCAAATCCGTTGAAATTTTCAATCTAAAACGATCCCGATTTTACAAAAAAATACTAAACAATACCAGACAAAATGTTTTTTATTTGTTATGCTTTCCTTCAATGAAATCGTAAGAGTGCAGGAAATGTAATCTGCTATTTTTGGAATGTGAAGGTTCACGTGACGTCACAATCTCTTTAGAAAAAAAAAAACTTCAGTTAAAAAAATTTTTATTTGAAGAAAATCATATTTTTAGGTATCGATTTTATGTGAAATTTTCCGCATATTTGAAATCCGTTGAAATTTTCCCTCTATCTTTAAGAGTCTAGGAAATAGAAAAAAGAACTAAATAACTCCAATTAAAAATTTTTACTTGTTTTTTTAGTCTGCTGACAAATTGTTTCTCTGCTCAAAATGAAAACGGAAACAAAAATCTGCGGTCTTTTATGTTGCTGCTATTCCAAAAAAAAAAAAACAATAATAATTTAAATTCCATTAAATTAATTTAAAAATATTCTAGATTGAATTTTAAAATTCGCCGCTACCCAGAAATTGCAAAAAATTCGTACTACTGTGTGCCAAATCCCATTATTGTAAGTGCCGTAAATTCGTCTGAACTTTGATAACGAAAAACAGAAAAACAAATACTTTCTTTTATAATAGAGAAGCGTATTTATGACAACATTCATAACTATGAACGGAAATTTTTACCAGTGCATTCATCTTTTGTGAATTTATTAGCTTGCTTCTATTTTATGATTTGTAGTCTTTGTTGTTCGTTCGACATGGTATCAAGATTACTCCAAAGAAATTCAGCGTAATCCTAACATACACTTCCCTACAATAATGGAACGGATAGCAAGATGCGATGGTAGAAGTGAAAGGATACATGCTTAGATAAGGGGATGGTCCCACACATGCTGCAATTACACTAGCATCCATTCTGTGCATACTTTCAACAAGGTTTTGATACACAGATATGGGTATTTGTGTCCATTCTTGCTGCAAGAATGTCGCCAGCTCACCTGTAGATTTCGGACGTGGTTCCCTGGTCCGTAAGCGTCACTCTAACTCGTCCGACAAATGTTCTATGGGGTTTAGGTCGGGACTCAGAGCAGGTCAGGGAAGACGTTTTACATCCATATCTTGATACCACTGCTTGGCAGAGGTATCATGCTGCAATTACACTAGCATCCATTCTGTGCATACTTTCAACAAGGTTTTGATACACAGATATGGGTATTTGTGTCCATTCTTGCTGCAAGAATGTCGCCAGCTCACCTGTAGATTTCGGACGTGGTTCCCTGGTCCGTAAGCGTCACTCTAACTCGTCCGACAAATGTTCTATGGGGTTTAGGTCGGAACTCAGAGCATATCAGGGAAGACGTTTTACATCCATATCTTGATACCACTGCTTGGCAGAGGCTGCAACATGACATGGAGCGTTGTCGTCTTGGAAGAAACATTCGTCCATTCTATAAAATTGTCAGAGCGTAGGAAGAACCTGATTGTCCAAAATGTTCATGTAGGCGTCGGCGTTCAATTTACCAGGAACAACATGCAAAGGTCCCAGGCCATACCACGAAAAAACACCCCCAAACAAGTAGTTGGATTCTATGCAAATCCGCTGTTGTCCGGTTCATTATTGTAGGGTAGTGAATGCATTCCCTAAAAGTAGAACAAGCGGTATATTTTATATTCATTTAATATCTTGTTTTCTTATTCAGAGCAGTGTGGAAGTTGATGCTATCAAGTGGAAACTGTCTGAGTAAAATGGATTCTTCGATAATGCAGTCAGAGGCCATTTCGTATTCTATTCATGAAAAAATGAAAAGTTGCATTCATGACCCATATAATTTACCAGATGCCCATTAAATATAAGATCAATAACTCATTATATGCGGCGTTTACCGTCTACCCATCAGAATCGACAGTTTTGCCCCCTGCGAAATAATCCTACAAATACTACTTGTATTGTATTCAGTACTTTGAATGTTAAGATCCGTCTTTTAGAAATGGATCTTTTCTGTCTTCAAAAAGCAGTCAAAATAGAATTTTAAAAAATGACGGATAAAAGGATGAAACCCTTAGAATAGAACGAAATATCGAATGGGATGAAGTTAGTAGATAAGAAACAGCTAAGGTTTATCATGCAAACATGTTTTTCTTTTATAAATGTTTCTGATAGTTTTACTGAAATAATTATTTGCTGTTTTGGATGTATGCAATTCAGAGAGAGCAGCAGGAGGGAATTAAGGGTACAGGTTTTACTTGGTAACTCGACTTACGTATGGAATTTGGATAATTAAATCACTGCATTTTCAAACAAATATATGATTTTATTGAAAAATGCTGTTGAACACGTTCCTTACCAAACTTGTCGACCGACCGGTATAGTGGTTAAGGTGTTAGCCTCTAGATCGAAAGGTTTCTGTTTCGAATCCAGGTCCGGGCATGGATGTTTATAAACGTATGGTGTAGAGGCGGCTGGTGCACCTTAAATCTGTCGTGGCAGAAAATCCTCACGTTGGGTTGGTGTGGAAGTTTGGAGAGTGGGGTGCCAGCTCAGGTGTTGCTTCGTCATCTGACCGTGGTTCAAAATTACGATGTGTTGTCCTCGGAACTTTCCCTTAAGGGATCGATCCCGGACCGTCGTCAAAAGCCCGTTGTGTTGCTCTAGTACGACGTTAACTAATAATTACCAATTAAGTTACGAAACCATTTTCAAGTTATTTCCAGGCCGTGTGTATGGAAAACAGGTTACAGAGTTTGATAAATGCGTACACGTTATCTATTCGTTTAGCTTTTTGTAAACTTATTTTTAATCGAGTAAATATTGAAACTAGTAGAATAAACAAATGAATTAATTTCATATTGAAGATATAAAAATTCTCTATCACACGGCCTGAAAATGAGTGTTTACTGAAAATGTTACAAGCTGCAGGGATAAATACTGTCGTTTCAACTCACACACAGGAAACATGAAATGAACCATAGTATGTCTGCTTCTAGAAACCTTATATAGAATATTGGGTAGCCATATTGGGTAGCATGGTTGGAGATCAAGTATAAGAAGTGGAACCACGAGAAGTGTTCCAAGTCTGAGTGGTGTCGGTCTCTTCAGTAACAGAGCATTTTGAGTAAGTGCTTTCGGGTTCCAGGTGGAATTTGGCTTATTCCACTGATAATTTTAATTTGTCTGGATTTTTCAGCGAAATCCATTCAATCCAAATGTATTGCTTCAATCACTTTGTGTACTCGTGGAATTTCAAGTCAGATATTTTTAAGAGATATTTGTTTTCTGTTTTCTCATGTTTGCAATGATGTCTATTTGGTCGTTTCAATGTACTAGTTTTTTTAACAACTTTGATGTAAAGCCTTTTTGAGACCACTTTTGGCGAGCTTTTTGTAGCGAGTTGAGGCAAACAAAGGCAAACCCGCTTTATTAAGGATATAGCAACCTCAAGATTATTTAAATATTTAAATAATTTTTGTGAATAATCGTTTTGTTTTTGCTATTTTCTCTAGTTTAATAAAAATTAAAATGATCTCTTATTACATTCGTATTCTATAGTCTGGTGTTCCATTTTATTCCAAATTTATTAGTTTTCATGGAAAAACTTCTATAACAATATTTAAGACAATCGAGATTTTTTCATTAAAGTAAATAATTATCAAATAGTTGTTGGAATAATCTGTTTTGGAGGTTTTTTTCTATTTAAAAAAATTTATTTTCAAAGCTGTTTTAATTATTTCCGTTAAACCTAAAGCGGTGTTTTTCCAAGAAATTCTTCCTTGGCGACATAAAAAACACGTCAAAAGCGTTGCCACAAAAAGTTTTTATATCAAAGCTGTACCGTTTATTGTTAATACCCCAGCAATTGAGTATAACAATTTGTCCGGACTTTTCTTGAAATGTCGGGAACTTTTATGAGTTTGTCAAGAAATTATGTAGTTAGGTCTGTTAATCGATACTCTCGGGTTGACTTAGGTAGGTAGTTGAATTCACGTCGCATTGGAGCAACGCAATGGGCTATTGGCTACGATCCGGGATCAATCTCGAAGGGAAAGAAACAAGGAAATACTTCATTTTATTTTGGGCAAGGAAAAGTGTAGTTTACTCATATAGATTTTCTCACATCAACTAGTAAAAATTTTACAAATACATTTCCAATTTGTCATCAAGTATGACAACAATCTGACCATTTGGACATTACTTTTGGATAGACTTTGTGTCTACAGCTGTTTGTATGGAAGACATACGGTACATATCTAAGTGTTCAGTATCAACAAAGGGTATTGCATGCTCATACAATTAAAACCTTTTTTGTCCACATTTCCTTTCCAAATCGTTAGTTTGGTACCCTAATGATCCTCGGGGCTCCTGGCAAGCGATCTTCTCTTTCTCACCACCTCTTTTCTCCTTCCCTGTGTATTGCTTGCGGCAGTCTTTTGTTTGACGCAGATTGACCAAATATGGCCCTTGTACCATAAAACCCAAAAGCAAGTAACTTCTTATGTGCAGGCGCGTGCTTTATCCAACATGGATTGGATTTGGGCGTAATGTATTCGGCGTTTGAATCTGGACATGGATGTGGTTCGAAATCAATAACAAGCTGTAGGTTTCAGCTTAATTAAGTACCCTAATGATCCTCGGGGCTCCTGGCAAGCGATCTTCTCTTTCTCACCACCTCTTTTCTCCTTCCCTGTGTATTGCTTGCGGCAGTCTTTTGTTTGACGCAGCTTGACCAAATATGGCCCTTGTACCATAAAACCCAAAAGCAAGTAACTTCTTATGTGCAGGCGCGTGCTTTATCCAGCATGTATTGGATTTGGGCGTAATGTATTCGGCGTTTGAATCTGGACATGGATGTGGTTCGAAATCAATAACAAGCTGTAGGTTTCAGCTTAATTAGGCAATTAGAAGCGATGGTGACAAACAGTGACTTTCATCTCGGGATTATTATAGACAATAAGCTCAAGGGAAGCAACCATATTTCCTCTCTCACGGAGAGATGACTCTTCCTTGGTGGCTCCCTCTCCAGTTACTAGGGGGCGTCAGGTCCCAGCTTCTGAAAACTTGGTATCTCAAGGTTATTGAAAAAAAAATATTACTTACGGGGCTGGGGTTTGGGACGGTCACTTTGATGAACAGCAAATCCTCAAACTAAAACCAATTCAACGACAATTCTTACTTTAGATAACCAAGGCCTACAGGCCTACTTAGTCCCTCAACGTCATCTCCAACATTCCTCCCCTCCTCGTGACGCTCTTTAACCTTCATTATAACTTTTGGAAAAGGCGGCTGAATGACCCGGCTCTCTTGGTACTGTAGACTGACAACCTCTATTACAATATTAAAACTTTCGTAATTCCTCAGTCAATTCATCATTAACTTTCCAAACAGACTCCCTAATGCTGACTACGAGGTGTACACGGACGGGTCTGGTTTCGTGAAGTGTCAAGGTAGGAATTTTTGTCGTGGAGTACGGTCATTTTTGTCGTGGAGCTAACCGATCATCACGCCAAGCTTGCCTCTGTCGATGGTGAGGAGGTGGTGGTTCTTGCCTCAAGCTTCTTTTAAAAAAAACAAGCTCTGAAATACTGGTAAGACCACTACACGTCATCCGATAAGGGCCTCAGGGTGAAGGAGTTCATCCCTGAGGTAAAACTCGAGCACCTCATCATTGACAAACTCCTCATTTTGTTCACGTCCGGGCATGGGCCGTTCGAGGCCTATTTGCACCAGTTTTGGATTAAAACTGCTGTTATTTATCTTTGCTGTGCATTAGGCGACGTGGATCACTACCGTTTTCAGCTGCCCCCTATCAAAAACCCATCACATTAAAAACCGTCATATCACCTTAGGGCGATCTGGTTTCGAAATGTCTTTATATGACTTGGATTCCCTCCATTACATTAGGAGGTGGCTACTGACGTGGCTGGCTGACCGCGTTTGCATTGCCTCGTGGGGTTCCGCTGTCTGCCATTGTATTGCTTTTCTTCACCTTGCATTAAAATTTTTAACTTCTTACATTTAAAAATTATCTTCCTTAGCTGTACATTTTACACTTTTTAAGAGAACTGCCGGTTTTTGCTCTACTGTTCTTGCTTCCGTATTTTATGCCTCTTTAACTTAGTCTTTTACCGTTGTACTAGACTGACTACTTTTTTTACTACCGTTCTCCTGGTTAAGAAATGGAGTTGCCCTTTGCGTGGGGTGCTGCTTGGGGCCGCAGAGGATAGCGTGTGCCACACCTCCTCGGAGGACTGTGTTGCCCTCCACTCTCCTCCGTACTGGAGGTCCATAAAACCCTTCCCGTTCGAAATCTTACGGTGAGTCGGGGAGGAGTGGATCTTAAAAATAATTAACTATCGCCCTGTTCGTGTTAGAATGCATTCGGAATAACGTTGGAAGTCTCATTTTTTCTGTGCCAATGTTTTGGGGACTTTTTTTTATACTTGTTTTACAAATTCCATAAAGATAGCTTTAAAAAGATGAAACTTGTGCTTCTTATTTCTCTGTTAAACAAAATTTCAATAAACAAAAAAATAATTTCACTATCGTGCAAAATTGTAATCGAAAAATAATATCATTCAATGAGCCCTGTTATGTTTGATATGTCTTAAATTACAAATAAAAAGGATGCGTTTTTTTTAAACGTGCAATTTTAGTTCATACTAGCAAAATACCCGACCTTACTCGGTTTGAATTGGCTTACTCTAGATTGAAGAGATGATAAAATATATAATGACTCACGTTTTTCGTAGAATAAAATAATATTTTAACACCTTTCGCCATCTTTATAATTTCTACAACTTACTTTGGACACAAATCCTACACATGCATATCCATTCATGTAATGTATTTCCCATACATAGTACTCTTGATGTATGACATAGCTACAAAATGACAAAAGGTGACACTAAAGTGTACAAACATGTACAAACAAACACTCCATTCTTATTTATATAGATTGTGTTTTATGAGAAATGTTTCTAATCACAAATGCTATATAGCTTTTCGATGTATTTGCATCTTTTTCTGGTTTTTGGAAGAATAAACGTTATTTGAATGAGTACCAAATGTGTTTCATAAAATAAAACTTATTTAAGTGCCTTTGTTGGGGCATTTGCATGATTTGTTTAGTAGATATTACACAAAATGGCATTTTCCCGATTTTTCGTTCATAATGTTGCCAGTTTTTGGTTGTCACTATTTTACTTATTTTTGTGGTTTTCTATGACAAGGACATTTTTAAATAAATGTCTCTATAGCTTCATTTTCACCTTTCACTAAAGGAAACTTAGAAAAATTTTAGGACACCGAACAAGGGATGTATTTTATCGAAAGTGTGGTTCCGGGATTTCAGTATAAGGGGAAATTTAAGGTAATGTCAGGTAATTGTGGAAAGGAAATTTCCCTGACTCTGTATGTTAGCAGAGGTATGGAAAGAATATAGCATTATTTGACCTAAAGATGTGCCACCGATGGGGAATACATCGTTTGTAGACCATAGAAAATAATTTTATCTCTTGCACATAGTTTTCTGTTTTGCTATGACTACAAAAATAAAAACTCTCATTTTGCCTTACAGCAAACGAAAAAAAAAAAAAAAACGATTACTTTTGACACGGGAACTTAGAGAAAATGTAAATCGCATTTGTATGTTTCTTGTTATGGTTTTGTTTTTATTAACAAAATGATGGATTTTCAGTTTAGCAATAATCGTAGAAAGTAAAAATCTTATTTTAAAACTGTTTTTTATGTAATAGGTGGTATTTAGGCTTTTTGTTGTTGATTCATGAACCGTCTTTCATAAGTTTTACAAAATGTACTTTTCAGCATATTGTTTTTATATTATAGGGCATTGTTTTGGTTTTTTGTGATCGTAAATATATTTGAATTGCGGATTTTCCAACCATTCTTAGGTCATCAAAGTCGTAGTCCACAAATCGTAAACTTGCTTTTTCAATTGTAAAACTCTAAAATGTGAATGCTTATTGATGGTGACTATTCTTACTCTTTAGCCTTGTGTTGTTTCTACAATTGAAGGTATTTCTCGGCTCAGCGATGAAAATCCTCGAGAAGGGAAGCCAAGATCAGCCTACGTGCAAAGCTTCGCCATCGAATCAAAGTCCAGTCAAAGCACTGACAAATGGGGACAAATCGTCCAGAACTTCCTCTCCACAAGCACATTACACGGTGTTAGCCATTTAAGGCCACCCTGCTCTAGGAAACAAAAATGGTTCTGGCTACTTGCTATGCTATCATGTGGGACAATTTTCTTCGTACATGCAACAGTTTTAGTGTATAATGCTCTTACCAGGTTAGTTTTCTATGTCTATCGCCATATTCTATCATAACATATTCTAGAATATGTTCATATATGGCCATGTTATGTCTGCATAGCGTATTATATCTAGAATATGTTATACTGACATATATTGTGTGTCTGCTTTTTGTGCACCTTTGGAACGTGAATTGGATCCCTACTTGTATCAATTACTCTAAAATCCAACTTTCCACGTGAATATTTTCATTTATTTATAGCACTTAACCACCACTTCCTTTAACTTCCCTATTTTAAAGAAATCTTTTAGTATTTATAAAATTATTTTATTAATTAGGATGTGGAGGTAAGCTGTTAACAGTTAGGTACTCGGTAATTGATACGTCCGTTCCTTTCCGTTAATTCAATCAAATATTGGATTGGATAAAAGGTTCGTTCGGTTTTAACCCTTCTGGTGGTTGTCTCAACGAGGTATTTAGTCATCAGAAAAGCTTACACGAACTTGATGGACGAGATATCTCGTCATTAGAAGAAAACTGACCATATATTGATCTCGTAATCATAAAAAATCAATAATAATATCTGGATGACGAGATATCTCGTGATTAAAAAAGTTAGTTTCTCAGCAATTTGTGCCTGCTCACCAGAGGCAAACGTTTTAGCTACTGGTGTCACACCCTCTGTCTAAAGCAAAAGCTATTGGATCGGGTGGTGTCGTCACCCCAAAAACGGTAGCATGAAAACTGTACGAATCGTACGCAAGGAGAAGACAAATAAGATAATTACGTTCTTATATTATTCCGAGAGCAAGAATATATACACTATTTACAAAATTGTTTCAATATATTCCAATACATCAAAATATGTATATCACAGGCCAGCGTCTCATTGGGGAGCGACATTCTTCTCTGTCGTCTCCCCAATGGCCTCTGCTGTAGTTTTTAAAATCGCCCAACGCCAAAAGTTAAAGACCAATCAAAGATCATTCTGGAAGAACACCACCTATAGAGGACGCTTCTATTTTCACCTGCTCTTCTCAAGTCGTAAAGCGCGACACAGGAACAGCTGCTGGTGCCAAAATACAACCAATCAGAAAACATTCGGCATTCCGTTCCGATGATTGTTTTCTTTTTCCGGTCGGAGTATCTCACGATGTTACAATCGTGTTTAAAATGAAGATTAAGTATAATTATTGATATAATTGACTATCCTATTTAGTCCCAGGTTAATTTTACAAAAGTGATAAATTGTAACATTAATGATTGACAAATTTTTAGTATTGATAAAAATATAATTGATAACTCACCCACACACATGAAAATTACTGGTAGCAAAAACCGGGTATTGTTCCTGACTCCTGTTAAGAATAGAATAAAGGCACTCTTGTCTTGCTTTGTGCTTTCTAGACTTTTTTAAGAAAATAACTTTATTGCTTTGTCTCTATTGTAGAAATGAACAGAAGTATTGATATGTATTCTAAAGAAGGAGTTCATGAAAGCACATAACCCTGGACAATACTTCTGTGCTTTTAATTGCACTTAAAATTATGAAGCCCAAAGGAACAACTTTGTCATAAATATTTCTGATATGTCGTAGACATTGGGCGCCACTGTTGGTCCCCTTTCATTTCGGACTATTTTCGTTGAGCTTTCAATTGCTTTGAGTTAATTGTTAGGCTTTCTGAAAAAGAGCTTCCAATAACATGAAAAATTACTTTTTTCCTTTTAACTGGAGCCTTTAATCCACCAAGAAATCTCATCCATTAAGATATGAGCAATTTTTTAATGACGAGATATCTTGTTATTAAGATAGTGGCGAGTTTTTGATGATGGCGAGAACAAGATCTGGTCATTTTTACCAATGACTAGAAACGTTGTCGAAATAACCACCAGGAAGGTTAATAAACTCCGTCTTTTTACTAGTTTTTCTATTTAGTCAATGATTGATGTCTATGAAAAATTTAAGTATTTTGAACGATATTTTGTTAATATTTAGTATATTTTATCCTAACTGTTTGAACAATTCTGTACCTTGGTAGAAAAGGGGCCAATGTCCAAATTCACTGATTTTGAGTTCTGTCCACAAATCACTTCAAAATAATGAAAGTGATAAGAGAAAAAAGAGTCATTCTGTCAATATACTAAACAGTAATAAAAACACTGGAAAAGTTTTTTGTTTTCGCTGTACTAGAAATTGGAAAAATAAAAATTACTAAATCAAGTGCTACAAAAAACTTACGAAATGGACCCTTTCTACCAATTTAAAAGTTTTATTTTGAATGGAGGGCGGTATCATTTGACCAGGTTCTACAAAATTTAGCTTTGCCTCTGGTAATCGAAAAGCCTGTCATGTTTAAGAACATAAAATCCAATCCAATCCTAGTAAATATTAACTTTACAAAACTACACGTGTGCCTTGACACTAGAGTGTGATATTTCTCATATTTCAATTACTTTTTTTTTATCTAAAGCAATGTATTTCTCCTGAAAACAAACACTTTCACGAAACAACATTGTTTAACTTCGCCCCAGTTGCCTGTCATTTAATACCTTTGATCTCGCTATACCAACTGGGCACGGAAAACATTCAATTTTCCTATCAGAAATTGATGTTCCTTCTCTTTTATGTTACAATCACTGTTTGGAATAATGTAACGATACGTTGGCTAGTGAGTTCTCCTGTAAAACACCAATTAAAATCTTTATGAAAAGAGGCATGTAATTTTCGATTAAGCTAAATTATGTTATAACTTCTGATTACTGAAATTTAGTAGATATTGCTGCCATCTCTTCCATCGAAAAGTCAACTTTTGTAATTTTGACTGAATGCCTTTTGGACGCTTTATTTCCTTTAATTTTTAAGTCGGAGGCCTGCTATGTAAATTGAGATTTCTACACTATGAAGGATGATTCCAAATTCCCAGGCCAAGGTTCGTTGGTAAGATTTTTATGGCGCAAGGGCCATATTTGGCCATGTTGCGCCAGACACAAGACACATATATCAAGTAATGGGCATAAACCCCTCTCTGTTCTGACATAGAAAAGAGAAATACACACAGGGACTTTCTAGCCAAATTTTATAATGTGGTAGGATGCATCAAATTGAACATTTTTGTCCCTGAACATTTTAAATGTATGTCTGTAACTGGTTGTGCGTAGGTGCGATGCGTTATTTTGCGCGTTTGCAGATCGTTCTTTTTCAAACATGGATTTCACACGTGATGGAGCATTGCATGTATTCCGAGATGACTAACCTGCATGTAGTGTATGAGCTGCCGAGAGATTATTATATACCCTTCCCAATAGGCAAGGGTCTAATCTTCAAACGTTGTGTTTCCACCACCAACTGTATGAAACAGGAACATTTTATGTCAGTAGGTATGATGCGTGTCGACAGAGAAGCTCGAGTATTCTAGATCTGGAAGAAAACGTTCTTCCTAAATTTGAGAGAATTCCCGGCACGCGAGCTGTTGCAGGTGTGGGCCAATCCATACTTCTCGTCCAATGCTCGTCATGCCTGCTGGCATGAAAAGTTTATTTTCCACACAGCTGACCGTGCAAACGCTCAAATGTTTGACGATTCGGCACTCGCCTATTGAAAAAGCTTTCACGGTACAATCTTCGATTTCCATTGGCAGCCCCATAGGTTAGAGATATGTCATCCATCTCGGAATTCGTACAAAGCTCCATCAGATGCGAAATCCGCAATGTAAATGACAAAGTTTTGAAAAAAAGAACAGTTTTAAAACTCACCAAACAGCGCCCTCTAGCCCCAACAAGCAACAGTTTAGGACAACCATTCTTTGAAAAGCGTTTATTTTGATCCATCCCCAACTAATTTAGAGTTTTACCTTGGTGAAGCCCCTGTGTATCGTAAATTGTCATTTAAATGTATTTGGGTTAGCATGATTGTTCAATAAATACTTTATAACGCTTACATATTTTGAATGCAAACTAGGCCTTCACTGTCAACCACATTGACCTTGAAGTACAGGGATCTGGATGGGCCTATTCTGAATGAATACGAGCAAATCACAAATTTTCCAGGAATTACCATTTGTGGTCTTACACCTTTCAGAAGGCTAGGTAAGACTGATTTTCTTGTACATGCATATACTGCACGCTGATGGAATGCTTTGTTTTTCATTTGCATGATTGAATTAACTCGTTTCTCTTGTTATAACCTCTTTGGGTATGAATACCAAAGTGCACTCAACCATGTCGTTTTTTTCAAACGTTATATTATTGAGTTTTGCAGTATAAAAACAAGCGCATTTCTGTTTTCATTTTAGTAATAATAATTTAAATGTTACATGATACGTATTTTTTTTTATCTTATAACAATTTGTTTTTGGCATAAAATCGATCGTTTTTCATGTTTTAACTTAAATTATTAAAGTTGAATGAATCTATGAACATTAGTAATGTATAATACGACACCTTTTAAAAACGTCGACATAATTTATATATCTTTTCTTATGTCGATTTTCGTTTGCAACTAAAATTCCATCACCAATATAATATGCTATTATTAAATGATAGCAACCTTCAAAGAATCTTTCTAAATTATTGAAGAGAAATTGCTGTATATCCATTCTAACAATATTTTTATCCACAAAACCAAAGAGTAAATTCCTTCCTTCAATGTTAAAATTTGAGGGAGATACATAAAATAATTTTTAAAAATTGCTCATTCCATGTATTCGTAGAAAGATGTCTGTTTTAAGAAACATGTAAAATGAGTTAAAATCACTCAATATTTAGTACATTATATAGTTATTTTTGAAATGTTCCCCGTGAATTATAAATTAGTGCCACACATGATTGCTCACCTATAATATTTATCGAAATATCCTTTATATGTAGCAGTAGCATCAGTACTTACGTATTTTTCATTTAATAATACATTCATTTCATTTATTCATTCATATTAGTATTTTGTATGATTAGTATAAGTATTTTGTCTGATTACAGATACAGAAGATTCATTATCTTCAACGATGTACCACGCACTTAGTTTAGGCTACCCTTATAGTGGACTTAGTTTAGAAGAAAAAATTAACCTACACGAAGCTATTATCAAACCCGATAGTCCTAATGCAACTTCGTCAGTTTTCCAACAGCGGCTCCGAGCATTTATGGAAAGTGTGCAACGAGTTAATATTCACGACATCCTTTGGACAAATAGCTACAAGTATGGTTTATATTTCTCTTACATGAAAGGTTCTTTCTTTCTTTGCTAATTTACATGCACTAATTTCAATTAAGTGGGGTGTGAAAGTCTTATTCGAGAATACAAACTCCAATACTTCATTTAATAAAATAATTTAATTACGATTTCAATGCCATATTTTTTATTATAAGCTGATTTTCACTGGCAATAAAAGCATCTGTATTCTACATGATTTAGTATAAATTTAATGTTTTAATTTGTGATATTTTTTCACAAATTCGCGTCAGTTATCAGATAACAAGTTAATTTAGTATTCGTGTTTGTAATACGTTTTATAGAACTAGAATATCAGTTTTTTTTTGTTTGTTTTTTAAGATGAAGTTTAGTTTTCCACACTGTAGAGACGTAAAATACAATTAGATAATTTGGAAATTTTTCTACTTCCGAGGGTCATGCAATCACAATTCTCATAAAAGAAATCTAATAGTAGAGTGAACAATGTTTATCTTTTCATGTGCTCAGGATCATGTAACTAAAACTAGCAGTAACGTGATCCTTAGATCGAATTCGTCGGCTGGGGTAAACGAACATTCATCATCTGATTGGTACACAGGAGGGCAAAAGTTGCCCATCCATTGACTCACCATCTGATTGGTCCACTTGATGTAGTAGTAGGCTTGGACGATTTTACCATTTTTATTACCACTCCCTAAAAAAAATGTTCCTTCATATATCTACCCTATCTTAAGATGTCATACTGTGAAACCATCCGATAGGATGCCAAATCGGCAAACTAAGTCAGTTTTCACAGAACAGTCATGTGACTACTTTTCGACATGCTGGTCATACTTTCTGAGGCTCCTCTCATGAGCATTGCTCAGTCTATATTTCACGTCTACGATTCCACCATGAAACCTTCTTGATCAATAGAAAGTCTCCTAGGATTATTTTAAGCAATTGGTTTGGCTATTTTGTCATTAACCCTAAGTGGTTTCGACGAGATATATCGTCCATCAAAATCTGACCAACTTTACTAATGACGAGTTACCTCGTTATCAAGATTGCCGAATGATGAACATATTTTTGTTTGTTTCATGATGACGAGATGAAGATCAGGTCGTAGTTTTTTTCTTTATGAGACACCGAGTCCATCAATACCTGGTCAGTTTTACCAACGATGTGATACCTCGTCGAAACAACCATCAGGAAGGTTAAGTGTGTGTGTGGTAATGTAAAAGCAATGGTATACTAATTAGAAATTTCGTGGCACTGCAGAGGGTATAAACAAACGCAATGAACTTGAAATGAATTTTAAACTGTTTTTGCCCTTCGTTGACTCACCTGGTCATGTAAAGGAAATAAATTTAATATTAAATTCAAACCCTTGCTAGGGAGCTCGTTCAGGGTAGGAGACCCTGTTTAGAAAGAGGGAAAGATTCGTGAATTGTTTTGTTTCTACACTCAACACAGAATCAATCGCAGTTGTCAATGGAATTCTGACAATGATCGTAGCTCATAAATAGTAGTTTGCTACTCAGAATATTCAGAAAGATTGCTAGAAAGCTGAAAATAATGAGAGATGAAATCGCTTTTTAAAGGAAGAAAAGGTTCTCGAAAAGGTTCACACACACATACAATCAATCATTTCCAATAAAAAGAACTGACATTTTCAATCACCACTTTAAATAAATATATGTAACTATCCTCGCTGGAAAAAAATTGTGAACAAAGAACTGTCCATATAAAGCCAAATTTTATACCTTAGTGACAGTGTTTACCTTTCAAGATCGGGGAGTACAGGGACTTAAGCCTCTGTTTTTTTAATATGTTAATTAAAAGTGTTCTACTGTCGGTGATGAAAAATTGTGCATCATTTGCAAATTATTTTGTAATAATTTTGTACGAAAGTTTGGAATGTACACCGAATTAGATTCTTCATAGCCTTACTTCAGAGATTTTTAGAAAATGAACACTGGAGTCTTTCAGGGTGAGGCAGCAGAGCTCCTGCCCGCTTGTTGTTTTCAGTCACAAGTGCCAAAGAATATTCTGGTCTTCGAGTCGGGGGTGCAAAATTGTACATGATTTACAAAATATCTCTTTATATTGCATTGTTTGCAAAAATTAATCATAGTTTGCAAATCATGTAAAGTCCTGTAGTCTAATATAGCCATGAACAAAAATGTGATTGTGTGAAATTTTATGAGTGTTGATTTATGTTGCAGGTGTGAAGACGTTTTCAGTCGATGTTCAGTTGGATTTGAAATAATGAACTGCTGCTCGGTTTTTACTCCCGTTTTGACGACTTTTGGATACTGTTACAATTTGCAAATCAATAAAACTATTGTTAGAAACCTTGAGATGGAAAATCTGCCGTTCATTATTGATCTACACGTACCAATTAGCAATAGTAAGTTGACTTGTAATACTTGAAACGTTCCCATTAACTGTATCAAATGTATAGAAACAAACCTTTTATGTGTTGAAACAAATAAGATTTATACTAAATACCTCATTTATAAAAGTTGATTTCAGGTATAGTTTTTAGACAATAATGGTATACAATGGGAATTATTGGGGCAAGTAATACTCTACTTGTTTCATGTATAGATATTGTTTTTTGGATTGCAAGCCAGTCACGCCATCAGATATTACTGGTAGGTTGGTAGCCATCCTATAATTACAGATAGGTTGCTAGCCATACTGTAGCAACACAACGAAAACGGCCTGGGATCAATCCTGAAGGGAAAGATCAGAGAATACCTCATAATTTTGAACCACGGCCAGATGACGAGATAACACCGGTGCTGACACTCCACTCTCTAAACTTCCGCCATACCCCTCCAACGTGAGGACATTTGAGGTCACGACAGGTGTAATATGTACCTCTCCCCCACCACGTACACAACGCTTTTTGGTTTGATCTAGTTTCGAACTCGCAATCCTCCGTTTCTAAACTGTTATTCTTCCTACCGGTCTACTTCCTCTTATTATTGAAATTCTGACGTAGAAGACGCTGAACTGAACGTTGGAAGTGCTGCTAAAAATGATTGACTCCAACAATGCCAAATTTCTCCCTATCGGTACTAAACATTGTTTTCGCGGAATACATCTCCCCATGTGTTTCTAAATTTCAGTACCAAATTGGGTTCAATTCTGATTATTCGTTTTAGCTATAGATGCCTCCAAAGAGTGAAAATTATTTTATGGCCTGAATATAATTCACATTTTTGAGGTGGCCATTTTGGGGAAGCGACCATTATATTTAGGTACCTAGAATCCCTTCACTGAAAGGCATCTTAGAACCCCTTTCATAGAGAAAATCTAAAATCTTCAGTAATATTACAACGAGAAATCCCCCTACTCATGATTGGTATAAGGGAACTCTACTAGGCCATGCTTTGAAAGTGTTATGCGATGGGAAATCACAGACGACTTTGTCGCAATTCAGAAGTGCCCATACTAACACTGTCAAATTTCAAAATGGACATAATACAAATTACAGGGAACAAGAGGAATAAAATTTTTTCCGATGCGGCTATTAGTTTAGAGTTTATTAAGTGTCAAAGTTGAAAGAGCGAAATTTCTAACGCGAGTGAGAAAAAGACGTACAATTTTCAGTCTTTAGAGGTGATTTTTTTAGAGTACCTCTAAATGTGAATTTTTTTTAATTCGGTTAAAATCGGGACATTTTCGCTACTTTTAAGTTAAAACTCTCATATCTACCTTATTACTATTATTTTTAAAATTTGAAAACATTGAGAGAAACCTTAGAATGTACTCTTTCCTGCGGTACAATTATTTTTTAAATTGATTGATAAATAAAGCCGATGCAATTAAAAGTTGGTCCTACAAATTTCGGAACGTTTAGATCGTAATTTCCGATACAAAACTAAAACTGCCATATCTATTGCTTGATAATATTAGTTTTAAAATTTGAAAGTACCACATGAAAGCTTAGAATGCTCTCTTTCGTATGGTATGATTATTTTAAAAATCGGTTCATAATTAAATTCGATGTGATAAAAAGTATAATTTCGTGATAGTGTAATAATTCTTCCTCGCGTAAATGCGCTATGGAACGTCAAACGCCTTCCATGAAACCAAGGCCAGTTCGCTGTGACGTCACGAAGAAACGGAGGCGAGCAGGGGGCGGAGGTTTCGCCGTCGGCACAAGGACTATGTGATAGGAGTGTTGGTTTGGGTAGAGTGCCTATATAATAAGAGTGGCGACATACGGGAAACATTTTCTGATTGGCTCAGAGACCTTTTCTACCGCCCGAGGCGGTCTTTTCCTAGCTCCCGTAGACTTAACATGGGAACTTTTTGTGTGTTCTAGAAAAACGTGTGTACATTAAATTAAAAAGAAAATATAGCTTATTCATGTTCCATTTCGTGTTCTAGAATGTTTATTTATTATTATTTTAGTGTTTTGTTAGTATAAATTTGAAGACTTTTTAAATAAATAGCTTTTTTTTAACAACACGGTGTTTCTCACAATCTAAGTTAGCGCGTTGTGCAATCCATCTCATCAATTACACATGTAATTGAGCGTTTATATGATTCATTTATACCGAATGTATCCATATTATAACACTCATATGCTTTTTGTTCTCCCTGAAATGATATATTAATTCGACCAGCATCCTTCTTTGAGACGATTCTGGTAGAAAAATGGCTGCCGCGCATGCTCATAGGGCCAAATTTGGTCCCTTGTCGCCACTCTTATTATATAGGCACTCTAGGTTTGGGCTCTCTTTTTCGCGCTCAATTCTCAGACGATTTCCCAAGAAAGTAGAGATCACAAAATTACGAGATTTACATGGTTTATTCAAAAGTGTACAGTAAGACGGATAAAGTTTTTACTCATGTGGCTATTATTTCAGTTCGTATTAACTGCTAAATCAAATAAAGGGAAATCTCTTGCGAAAGGTATCTTGGTTGGCGAAGCAAACCAAATGGGATTGGGTAGCAATCACCGGGGCGTTAGCGACGTCATGGACAGGAAAGTCAAATCAGGATTATACGAATTATTAAGGTAGTTTAGCCGTCGCACAGGAGATTGACTTTGCAAAAGGAGTGTTGGCTTGTGAAGCAAACCAAATCGCAAGGGGGTTAGCGAGGGTAAGCGAGCAGAGGGTGGGAGCCCCCTAGTTACTTAAAATATAGTAGATTGTTTCTGCATAAGAAGTAACGTAATCAATAGAAAATTTTGATTTTTCTATTGCTTTAGGGGTTGGCCTGTTAGCCACTGTTCAGGAGCAATGATAAAGTATAACATATAAGAAATATGCTTTTAAAAGAATTTTTTTTTTGGTGATTGGCTAAAAAATTTATTTAAAATACACTAATGCTGTTTTCATTAATTTCATTTACAGAAACAGACTCTGAGGAGGGATACTTGCTTTTAGTTCACGATCCACGATTCACTCCTAGAATGATTCTCCCCAAGGATGGATTTTTGGTCGCTCCTGGTGTAACGATGAGCTTGCGGTTAACTTTAAGAATAGTAAGACATAACGCATATGTATATAAAATTTCAAAAAATGATTACTAAAAGATGTTTCAAACGCAAACATCGTCAATAACTATTTAGGAACGATTACGCTCACTTTTTGCGCGAAGTGTGTGAAGAGAACGCGAAAAAGTGAGCGTAGTCGCGTTCCTCAATAGTTATTGACAATGTTTGCATTTTAAACATCTTTTAGTAATCGTTTTTTGAAATTTTACTGCTTTAATTTCCAGTTTACCTTTGATATTATCCCCTTTCTATTCTTATTTGTTGTATGTATACCACATGAAACTTGAATTTCGAACTAACTTTTTACAGCAATAATAGAAAGAAATAATTTTCTTATAATCCTTTTACACAAACAGCATCTTAACGAACGCATTTTCCCGATGTTTATGAAATTTTAAAATTCCGGCTTTTGAAACACCCTGTAAACTGAAATAAGTAATTGTTGATTCAGTGCTTGGTCTCCTGATGGTCACAATATGGAAACGCTAATTTAAAAAAAGCTAAGTCTTGAAATATAATCCTATGACAATCTTAAAATAATGTATTTACACAAGATTTATAAATATAATTATCTTGCCCCATTTTCAGTAATATTTATAACTTATATTTCTCTTTATTATAGTAAAAAAGATCAAATATATTCATTGTTTGATGTCACTGCTCTTGCAGTTTTTTTTTACTTTTAAAGACTCATTATTTCAATATTTAGAATGTGTAGTAATAGTTCAATGAATTCTAATTATACGGAAACAAACCTATTATATCTTAATCTGATTCAATAATCTTATTTTAAGATGGCTACAATTTTTTTGTTTGATTATTATTATTATAGCGACATGAAATGGGAAAGAATGAATAATAAAACTATCATTTTCATAGTTTTATTTCTAATTAATAAAACCTTTTATATTTTGTGTGCTTATTAAATTAAAAAAAAATATTTCTACCATATAGACTGATTACAGCGCTAAATACTCAAGATGGTTTGGACTAGTAACAGATTGTCCTAAAGTTGCCTGCATGAAAGAGGACTACAGCATTCAGGAATGCATTTTTCAGATCGCTGCTCAGAAAATTAGAGAGATTTGTAAATGCACCTGGATTCTTGATGAATGCAAAAGTAGGTTACATTTCCATTTGTTTTCATTTATTTGTAACTTTCCAAATTACTCTCTCAGAGAGAATGTCATTAGATACAAGTAAAAGCGGTTATTGAAAACTGGCAAAACATAGTATACAAAATGTATATGTTCTTTGATTAACCCTCCTGGTGGTTGTCTTGACGAGCTATCTCGTCATTAACAAAACCATTAGCAGATCTTGATGAACGAGATAGCTCGACATTAAAAAAACCTGTCTATATCTTGATCTTTTCATCATTCAAAAATCGGTAATATCTGGATACGATATCTGGTCATTAGCAAAATTGTTGAAATTTTGATGGACGAGATATCTTATCAAAACCACTTGGAGCGTTAAAAATAATATTAAAATGAAGCTGGTTTGAATCATACGGTTTGTTGCATTTAACAGGGCAGTTTTTAGAGTTTTTCCTCATTTGCAGCATATAGGTATTCCGTATTTTGTAACTTATAACGTTCTCAAGCCAATGGTTAGTCAGGGATGGTTCAATATCCTGTCCTGCAAGATCATCGGACATTACCCGTACCTATTGTTTTACACTCCAAGGCATAAAAAGAGTTGCATCTGGAAGGAGTAGACCGGAAAAAATGAAATTAGGAGGAGTGGTACATCTGCGTTGGAGATGCAAATGATCAAATTTTCAGAATCGTTTGAGCATGTGCACGCTCAGGGCAGCTCTAAAACACGCTGCATACTGGGGCATAAAAGGACATCCAGTAGCGCAGCAAATTTATTTCGACTCATACTGTTGTGTTCGTTACATTGTTTCTCATTGACTTATGCTTTGGAAAAAAGTTCGGAAGCAATTGAAGCAACTGGGAGAGTTAGACAGAGGTCGAATAATTGACCACCGAGGAGGTGGATGGTCTAATCTACGGATTGCGCAACATATTGGTTGTAGTGATATTACTGTTGAACGCTGTTAACAGCAGTGGATACAGCAAGGCACATCACCGCGCCAGCCAGAATCAGGAAGGTCTAGAGAAATTGGATCGAGAGAGGATCGACGTGCTGTCAGACATGCGTGTAATGATCTAACAGTCACTGTTACAGACATCCAACAAGCAGTGCGAACCTCGCGATCATCCAATAAGTGATCGCACCATTTGTCGACGGCTACATGACGTGGAACTAAACTCACGTAGACCGTTATGACGGCTGACTGTAACAGCATTGCATCGCTGTCAAAGATTGGAATGGTGTCGTATCTGACGGCCATGGGGCGTCGAATGGCATCAAGTGGTCTTCACTGACGAATCCCGCTCTTGTCTGCGTAGAGTCGACAATCGAATCCGCGTGTGGAGGCAACGTGGTCAGCGCCAAGATTCACGGTTTGTTGTGCAGCGTCATACGTCCAGAAGACCTGGTGTCATGGTGCGAGGTGCAATTGCGTATAGTGCCAAATCACCTTTGGTATTCGTTACGGATTCTTTAGCAGGCAAGCGTTACATACAAGAAATTTTCTAGACAGTTACGCTCCCATTCCAGAACTCCCTGGTTAACCCTCTTTTTCAGCAAGGCAATGTTCGACCTCATATTGCTGCCGTCTCTAGTGCTTGTCTACAGCACAAAAATATCTTGCAATGTCCGGCATCCTCACCGGACCTGTCCACGATGAAGAATGTATGGTATGCCATTGGACGAGATGTCACTATTGCACCCGTATAGCGTAATCTGCTGGATTTACGGGACAGATTTCAAGCAGCATCGGATGGACTGTAGCAGAACTTCAAAAAGATCTTGTATGACTCATTACTGAGGTGCTTGGCATGCTACATTACGAATAATGGCGGTCATATGCCATACTGAATAATACCATTTTTTTTAATTTTTTTCAATAAAGTTTGCATATTGAGTCTCAAATTTTAATAATTTACTCATTCATAAGCACTTTATCAGCCTTGTAAAATTATTGCATTCTGACAATTCCTTCTAGGTGCAAATTTTTTTTCGTCTTAAAGTGTATATGAACGATAGAGTATATGTTTCTGATATTAAGACTGAAGGAAAGAATAATCAGTTTAACCACACTGAAGCTGAAGCTATGTTAGATAAAGTCGAGTATCGAATAGCACGAGAGAATTTTGTAGGAATGCGTTTGAGACATCATTTAGCACACGAGTTTTGCTATGGAGGGTCATTGGCCGACAGGAAGCCGATGTGTCAGGATGGTTGAAAGCGTAAGAACACATTTCCAAGAACATATTCATAAAGTATTATGTTGTCGATAACAGATATCTGCATTGAAGTACAAAGGACACCCACCCAACTTGATCTCCTCTTTCTCATTAGCAGCTTCATGTGAAACTATAACCAGAAATACCTTAAAATAACGCAACGCTGGAGTGAAAGCTAACGGTGATCTGTATTATAGACGTGAATTATAAGAACATTTCTACCGAGAGAAGTGTGACCAACTTAGTAGACACGTGACTTCTCTGTGAAAAACTCCCTTGGCTTGCCGATTCGGCATCTTATCGCCTCGTTTGGCGTTATAATATCTTATGACAGTGAATGTGCTAGTTACGTGAATTATTTCTAGAGTGGGGACGAAAGTGATGAAATCGACAAACTCTACTACTGCATCGATGGATCAAATGGATGTTGAATTAATGGATTTGTGTCTTTTTTCCTTCTCTTGGACCAATCAGATGATGAATATTCGGCTCCACCCGTCAGACGAAACTAGCCCAAGGGTCACGTTACTACAAGTTTTGGTCGCATGATCCTGAGCAAAAAAAGGTTGCAATTGCTCACTCTACTTTCATATTTCCTCTATGGTCTGTACTCTTCACTGACGAATCCGCAGATAAGGTTTACAGAATTATTTCAGACGTGTTTTCACCTTGAGAGAATCGGGGACCCGATATCGTCCCAATTAACATGAAAGACATCGTTGGGGTATGTGTGTCTGGAATGACATCTGCTTCGGTGGGCCCCCACATCCCTACCAAGTGTGTGCCGTAATGCACAAAGACATAGATACGATATCTGTGATTCAATTGGGATTCCTTATGCAGGTGTAATAGACAATTCCTTTATCGTAAAAAATATAAGGTTCGCCCACACAGAGCTTTGTGAAACAATGTGTTCACAGTGAAACCATTATACGTATGAAATGCCCATCTAAATCTCCTGACCTCATCTGTTAAAAGTAACCACCCTCCATGTTGAAGCTGCCAAAACATTCAACTTACTTCACTTTTGGACAATTTTCCAATCAAAATAAATCGCGTATTACTATTTTGAGACTAATCGAAATTTACTTCATGTTTATACCAAATTTCATTCAATTTCTACCAATTCAATTTTTTAATCATCACTTCAGATTTTTACTTATTTTATGGTAAGTAGGTATTTTGATTAACGTCGTCTTGGAACAACACACAACAGCAGGTTATTACCTTAATTTATAAAAGATAGTTATATCTTGATTTATTTTGATTTGTGTGTATGTATATGTGTGATTAATTAACCAGTGTTGTTTTATTTATAGGTGGAAACAAGAATGATAATATATGTGGTCCAAAAGAAATGACAGAATGTGTAATTGTAAAGTCGTCAAGAATTTTAAGTAATTTTTAAATATATTTACTCAGTAAAAGTTCTCATGACAGAATATACATCCTACTTGTATATTATTATAAGTACTTTTATATTAAAAAATGTCATAATCTTTGAGAGGACATTATTTTCTTTTATTTGGGTCTTATCTCGCCTTTCAAAAACTGTCTCTCTGTTTTGATCAATTCATACATCTATAATTGTATATGCACCCGTAAAAAATATATTATTCATTAGTTTCGCTTTCGAAGTAATTCACACTGCTTTTTCTGGCTTTCAATTTCTGGAACTCTTTTTACAAATACGAGGTCTGTCCAAAAGGACATTGTTAACGTAGCTTAGCAGCCAAAGAGATGCTTACAAAGTCATTGGATTCATCCGTTAAGTACTATACGCTTTTGAGTGAGTTCTGTGATATCCACAATGAATAAGTAGAACAACGAATTTGGGACTAATTGGAAAATTCGTCCATGGAAACTATTGAGATGATTAAGAAAGCTTTCAGCTCAAATACAAACGTGGTGCTTCAAAGATATTATCTACGTTCTGGAAGGCCTTCGATAACACCCGAAAATGTCGACATGTACGGGCTCCAACGATCAGCGACTAACAGTGCACAATTGGGAAATGATCTGGGTGCGAGATTTAAATCATGGCATTCATGACGTCAGGTTTTTTGGTACGACACCAAAATCAGCCCAGTCCGGTTTTGATCTCAAATTACTTCTGAAAAAGAAAAGATTTTGGAATGCGATTGAGGAGAGACAGTTGAGGCGATTACAGCGATGCACTTTGCAGAGTGTTTTTGAAAGTGGACGCTGAAAAACGTGATATCAAAGTGTCCACTTTGAGACTAATTGGCAATAGATGCAATCATCTTACTTCATATACGTGGCTAGATACTTTCCGGACAGACCTCGTACTTGAATTCCTTCATCACACTATGCTGACTACCAGCGATGTCAGAAAATCTTCGCACTTTTAGTGTATTCTTTAGTTTGAGAATAGCCAGAAATCACTAAGTCGGGTTAATAAGTCGGACGACCTAATTCGAAAATTGATTTTTGGCCAGAAACTTCATGATGAGAGCACTATGGCTTGAAGCATTGTAGTGATGGATAATCCACTTATCAGGTTACAATTGAAGTCTATTCCTCCGAACAGAATATAATTTGCGTCCGTTATTTTTGATTTTGTATACCCTATTCTGGAGTCATCGTTTGCACTTTCTTGCCCATCTTTGAATTTATTATGTCAGTCAAAGACACTTGACATTTTCAAAGCAACCACATATGCCACTTTCAATAGCTCCAACATTTCAGCAGCAGTTTTACCGATTTTCACACAAAATGTGATATTAACAAGCTGCTACATATTTCGATCACTATTTTTTACGACCAAGTTTATTTGTTTCCATTAAGTTTTCTCTGTTTTTGCAATTGCTTTCTAACAAATGGCTCCACCGGCTTACTATTTACGCCATAGAGGAACTCTAAAAGTAGAGTAGGCAATGGTAACCTTTTTATATACTCAGGATCCTGCGACCAAAATTAGTAGTAACGTGACACTTAGACAACATTCGTCTGACGTGTAAACACGAACTTTCATCATCGATTGATTCATCGTCTGATTGGTCTGCGCGGCTTAGTAATAGTCTGGCGACTTCACCATTTTTAACTTTAGCGCCATTATTCAGAAATGCGCATTCATTCTTCTAGCCTGCCTTCAGAGGTTATTTCGACAAACGCAGCGATAAGAGGACAAATTGGCGAAAACTGTCAGTTTATCAGAGTAGTTGCGCGAGTACAAGTCGGCATGTTGGTCACTTTTTGAAGCTTCTCTCAATAGCAATATTAAGTCTACTTAAATTTCACTCCTATGGTTTACGCATTTACGCACGCTTAGTGAAAATATGCAAACATGGTTACTCACGTGATTCCAACCAACTTACCTCGCGGATGACTACTACTACTGGAATTAAAATCATATATTCTTTAGTCCCTTTCACTAGCCACAAACTGTTTAATACTTGAAACCTAAAAAGTTAACATGTTCAGATTCCAATTTATAGAAATTAAATATATTCGATGGTTGTATGAGAAATGCTAATTAAAGTCACACTGAGAGCAACACAACGGGCTATTGGCAATGGTCCGAAGGAAAAGATACAAGGACAACACCACATAATTTTGAATCACGTAAAGGTGACGAGGTCAACACCTGCGCTGGCACCCCTAATCTCTAAACTTCCATACCACGACAACGTTAGGACATTTAAACCTACGCCAGATTTAACCTGCACCAGCCCAGTGTACACGACGATCTTCGGCTGGACCGAGTTTTGAACCTTCCGATTGCTAATCCGTTACATTGCCAACCGGATTAACCTTAAATAGCTTCGAATAACTCGACTTGTGGAGACTATCTATCAAGTAGTATCCATCTATTAAACAGTAAAAAGTGAGCTGAAATCTAAATTTGAAAAATGGAATGGTTGAATTTGTATTTAAGATACAGAAATAAGAGAGCATTTTAGAAAAGTAAGGCTAGGTTTATGAGAGACATTTGTTTCATAACTGAAATTTGTAATTTTGATGCACCTAGGGTTGCCAACTTCGGCAGTGAATTCAACCATACAATTAAATGTCTCGACGAGGTATATTGTCATTAGCAAAGGTGACCCGATCTTGATACACGAGATATCTCGCCAATAAAAAAACTGACCTGATCTTCATCTAGTGTCATCTCACAATACTGGCACTATCTTCATCATTCGTAATTCAATCGGCAATCTCGATGTCGAAATATCTCGTCATTAGCAAAACTGGTCAGATCCTGATGGACGTGATATATCGTCGAAACCACTTAGGGGGTTAATAGAAATTAAGTCATGACAAATTTTGTGCACATCCGCAGCTCTTTTCCAACGAATGTTCCAGTAATTGAACAAAACAACTGTGATTCGCAAAAAAATGTACAAATTTGTATGTTTCTTATTCCTAACCTAACCTTTATACGAGGGAGTGTCAATAAGTAACGCACATAATGTAAAAAAAAACAATAATAAAGCAATTAATGACAATATGGAATATAAATGAAAGTATTACCCATTTATTACTTTTACACATAATTTCCATGCATGTTGAGGCATTTGCCCCAACGATGGATCAGTTTGAAAATCCCGGTCTCATAGAACTCCGTCGGCTGCGAAAAGAGCCACCTTCGCACGTCCCCCATTTGAGTGCGTCGTCAGAGTAAAACTTCTTACCTCCAAGGAACTTCTTCATGGTCCAAACAGATGGAAGTCGGAGGGTACCAGGTCCAGGCAGTATGGAGGGTGCTCCAAAACTTCCCAACCGTATCCCGATGGATGTTTCCACATTATTTTCCTACTTAAAAATTAACATGTGCGTTACTTATTGACATTCCCTTCGTATATCAACACTGATGCATCTTGTACAAGTCTCTTTACAGCTATTACTGCCATTTGCTGTTCTTTAGCCTATATCTGAGTTCAAACATTTTTTTGCTCTGCATTGAAAGAATCCTTTCAGTGTGACATTTGAGCCTGGGTAGGTGGATAAGTAGTTAATTAACGTCGCACTGGAGTAACACAACGGGGAATTGGCGAAGGTCCGGGATCGATCGTGAGGGGACACATACGAGGAAAACACCACATCATTTCGAACTAGATGACGAGGTCACACCTGGGCTGGCACTCCACTCTCCAAACATTCACAGTACGCCAATGTGAGAACATTTGAGGTCAGGGTAGATTTAACATGCATTAGCACCCGCGTACACGACAGTCATTGGTTGACTGATTTTCAAACTCGTATTCGAATTTTTTATATTTATGGAGGAGTACCTCTGTCTAAACTGTCAACAATAATAGCAATTTATATTGGAACGTATTTTATACATAATTTAAAAATTTCGCGATCTTGATGTTTAATGAAATATACGGGTTGGTTGCTTTGAATTTTATAGGGTCATATTTGCCGGTCTTAAATGGACATACACACACAAATGGAAAGTTTAACTGTCACAGAATAAAGAAATACACCCATTGAGGTATTTAACCTGAGCCTCCTACATTCCACGTTGCTAGTGTAATGGGCAAACCCACCGAGTCATGATGACCCTCTAAAATATACGGGAGAATTAGAAAGTCAATACGGGAGATGATTTAAAAAAATTAGCTCTAATACTGGAGTTCCCAGAAAATTCGAGAAGTGTTTTTTTAGCCAGTCTAGCATTTGAAATACATTCATTCACTAGAGTAAACACTGATCACAAAAACATGGAAACAAAGGTACAAAACATTAAAACGAGATAAAACAATAAACAGCAGGCAATCAGCTTCGAAGTAAATCACTTGCCTTCCAATTTCTTTGAAGAATCCAATGTTTTTGACACTTGGTCAAACCCCAAGGTTTCGTCACAGGACACAATTTGAACATGTTGAGAGTTGGTGTTAATAATGATATAAACCCCTCTTGAGGTGTATAACGAACGAAATAATTTGTTTATTACAGGTGATTTATTGAAGATGTGCCAACCTCCGTGTCTGGAATACATATTTGAAGCTGCCTCTTCATACGCACAACTGCGGTACAACTATAGCTTACAAGAAAGGTAAAATATATATGAGCACTCTTTTTCTGATGCGGCCCTCATACACGATTGATACGGTCTGTAATGGTATAAAGTCGTTTCTAACAGAATGAAATAATGAAAGTTGCATCAAGATGAAAAACATTTCAACATTCAATTTAACTTTAGGAATTTTCTCAAACGCGTCACCCACTTTTTCACTCCGTCCGTGAAGAAGGTTGCACCTTGTAATGAAAAAAAGTCCTCCTAATTCTCAACAAATAACCAACTTTTTCTGCTACTCGGAGGCTATCTCTGGAGGATGTCAAATAGTGAACCCAACTCTTCCTCGCCTATTGGAGACGCATTAGCCATTGAAACTCATCTATAGCTTACAGTGCTGTTGAAATTTATTTTGTAACTGTCATTTCATACAGAATTGTTATCAGAACTTTTTATTTAAACATATAATTACCAATATTATTGTATATTTGTGATACTTATCTCTCATGTTAGATGGCTCTATACAAATAAATGTAAGGGATGAAGGTGTAGCCCCATTTTTCTTGATAACACGGCGTAATGAGTGAGATCCCTATATGCTTCATCGTCTTATTTGTATGTATTCATTATGTTTGGTCTTAGGTCTTGTCCTAGAGTTTTAATGACAAAGTCCATATTTGGTCAAGTTAAGCCAAAAAACGTCAAGTAAATCGACACGCACACACAAGGAAGGTTTTACTGACACAGAAGGGAAGAGATATACACTCAGGGAGAAATGCTAACTAAGTGGAAATACTTGCCAGTGCAATGGTAGAACTCATAGAGGAAATCTTAAAGCAGAGTGAGTAATGGTAACCTTTTTATGTGCCCCGGACCATGTTACCAAAACTATTAGAAACGTGACAGACTATACTTTCATCTGCCTGGTGGAAATGCGCATTCATCATCTAATTAGTCTATGGGGCGGGAGAAGACACACATCCATATTTAATCATCTTATAAGTCCTCGTGTCATTATTGTTGACTTTGGCTAGTTTGCCACATTTTCGCTTCTCTATGTCATAAGATGTTATATCGCTAAACGAGGTGATGAAATACGAAATCGGCCAACCAAGTCAATTTTTCACAGAGCAATCTCGTGACTACTAGTCAACATGTTGGTGACACTTTGTTTCTCGATAGTAATGCTCAGTCTACTTATATTTCACGTCGATGACCAATATGTAAACCAGTAGTAAGAGTGTTCGGGGTATGTGTTTGATTAAAATACGTTGTTTAGACGCCCATTAGTAATATTATAATATTTGCTCTACCCATTTATGGAGTCTGTTCGGAACGGAAAGACCTTGCGCTGTGAATAAAAATAGCAGGGATTTCCGCTGGTCATTTTTCTACTATAAAAATAGAATAATGTCAATAGGCATGTCTCATTAAGCAACTATCACGTCTTTCAAGCTGATTTGGTATCTCTATCACATAGACTAGTACATTTTATTAATTGATCTGGTTGGGTTTTATACAGTGTCTTCGTAGCATAAAATGTTTGCAAAATACTGAGTTATTAAGTATCTGATAAAACTAGAATTACAGGGTTAAAGTGAAAATTTATCTTTATAATTAAATCGTAACCTCAACATATTATATTTGTTTGCTAATTGTAATGTTTTATCTGTTCTTGTTTCTTGTTCGTAGAATGCTAGAGTACAACATATACTTAGAAAAGTAAAATATGTAAACTCATATCGGAACTTTGTTTCGAGAACCATTATTTTCTTGCCTTTCATGTGATAATTTTTTTTCTAGGAGTCGCATCTCTATTTCTTACAATACGATTAGTTACTACCACAATATCTACCATAGGCACTACTGGTCTTCATTATTCAGTAAGTAATCCTATGTATTTTTCATTCCTTCCTTGCTTTATTTCGATTGATATTCCGTGGTAATAATTTATTTTAATTTTTATACAAAATATTTGGCAAATAAATTTTTTTATTTATTCCGGATAATTACATGAACTAATATATTTGATAACATGGATGTGATCAAACTCATGCTGTGATTTCAATGAAAATTAGTGGAATTAAGAGAGAGAGAGAGATGCAAATATTTTAGCATAGAATGTTGCTTTCCAAAACCAAAAGCGAAGCACTCGATGCAAATTCCGAGCTTCTAAATGCTTCAGTTTCATAAAGTGAATCACATTTTAGTTGTAGAAGGGAATGATTGTGCAGACACAAATATCACAGGATGGACCCAAACAGAATTGACCAGAAATATTCAAATTATACATTGGTTAGAGACGACGTTTTTTGGAAGCCTTTCAGTAGATGACTTTAAATGTTGATGGAAATTGTTTTAAAGACCGTTTTAGTTATTTGTGATTAGAATAGGTCAATTAGAGCTCAAAGAAGACGACTGGATGACTCTCAACGTTGGCGTGATGTGGGGCGTTTTGAAGCAGGACAGTCTATTAAAGACGTCGTTATTATTTTGGTGTTGACCACTCTGTGATTTCTAGTCTATGGTAACAATTTCAAACGAGTGGGTCAAGTTTCTGAAGACCTGCTCCCAATCATCCAAGGGTTACCACACACTTTGATGTATATGGCTTCATTGGCTAAGCGGCACTCGACGAGCGTTAACTCTAAGAGCAATGGTCCTACGTAATGTTCATGGATGAGTCAAGATTTGCCCTGGATTCCTATAACAGCCGTGGGAGGATCTGGAGAGAACACGTCACAGTAATATCATTGAACACCACACCTTTAGTGCTGTCGATGTAGTGGGCTGGATTTAATTTGAGCTATCGCATCGACATCAACGTCTTCATTGGGGGTACTGTGACGGCTAAAAGGGACCCTTGACTCCATTGTGAGACAGTTGGTCAGGATTCTTATGGACGATAATGCATAGAGCAAATCTGGTAGAAGAGTACCTTGAGAATGAAGGTATTGAGTGGTCACCATATTCAACCCCATCGAAAATCTTTGGGCATGTTCTCTGCCCTCTCTAAGATCTGCAAGCTGACCTACTAGAGAAACGGCAGTTATTTCCCCCTGGTGCACTTGACCACCTAATTGAAAGTATGGAACTTCACTTAGGAGCTTGTATAAAGGTCAGGGGTGGTCCCATCCCGTATTAAGATATGTTTGCTAGCACAGTTTACAAAAATGTCTTCGAATCCACGAAATGAATTGTACATTTATAAACCATTAAAATATACACTCATTGCCATAAAAATTTCCGCACCGAGAAATAATTGTGGGATCGTAACGAAACTTGGCATGAAGGTACATGTTGGCCAGGTATGCAAATGATTATAAATTCAGCGTGATTGCGCATTGCGTAATGCCACTAGAGGGCGTTGAACTTCGTTCTCCTTGGAGTATAAAACAGGTAAGCAGAGATTGTTTGAGTGTACTTAAAATTTTGAAAAGGAAACTCTGAGGTAGACATGCCGTTTCGCCGCCATCGAAGACAATATGAGCAGCTATCAGAGTTCGAGAGGGGAAGAATCATTGGGATGATGGAAGCTGGGTGATCAGCTCGACGAGTAGCTCGTTAAGTAGGCCGTTCTGATTTTACTGTGAGGAGGTGTTGGCACCAGTGGACAGAAGAGACGTCATTTATATGGTGACCAGGCTCAGGACGTCCTCGACAGACCAGTCGTCGAGAAGACCGTCACATCATACGAAACGCACGCGTAGAGCCAACTGCCTCATTGGCTGCTATCCAGACACAGGCAGCACCTTCACTACGGGCCCCTGTGTGTCTTCCCGAGCCATCGCAAGGAGCCTGGCTGAATGACATCTGGTATCACGTCGCCCATTACGTGTGCTGCCAATGACACCCACCCACCGACGTCTCCGTTTGGAGTGGAGTCGCGCACGACGGGATTGGACTACAACGAAATGGAAGCAGGTTGTCTTCAGCGACGAATCTAGTTTCAATTTGAGCAGTGATGACAATCGTGTTCGTGTGTGGAGGCCCCGTGGTGAACGCCTCAATCCTGCCTTCGCATTACAGCGACACACCGCTCCCACAACTAGTGTGATGGTATGGGGTGCCATTGCTTACGATACACGGTCACCCCTAATATTGATCCATGGCACAATGACAGCCCAGCGGTACGTCCATGACATCCTTCAGCCACATGTGATGCCACTCATGTCAGGGCTTCCAGGAGCCATTTTTATACAAAATGCTCGGTCACACACAGCAAGGATGTCACAAGACTGCCTCCGCCACATTATCACCCTTCCCTGGCCTACTCGACCCCCAGATTTGTCACCAATCGAGCATATCTGGATTCATTTGGGACGGAAAGTTGGGCACCTTACGAGTTTGGTCGAGTTAGAAGCGCGTTTACAGCAACTGTGGAACGAGATGTCTCAGGACATCATACGGAACTTGTATGCCCCAATGACCGCTCGTATCGCATCGTGCATTCGCGCTAGAGGGGATCCAACAGAGTACTAAAACTTCCATTCAGTTGTACTTTTTTCTGCAATAAATGATCCTTTTTCTTTGATTTCCTAATCACTTACTTATATCAAAGTAGTACTTACATGTGTAAAATTTCGTTTAATTTTTACGACTTTTTCTTGGTGCGCAAATTTTTATGGCAATGAATGTACCTAAATATATTTTGTTTACTATTATTTTTAAGTCATGGATCTGTATCCAAATTGCGTATCTTCATGTGAAGTTTTGACACAGTTACTGTATAACTTTTTCAGTTATGTCAAATTTACTGTAGCATTTTTAACTTCTGGAAAACAGTGTGCTTTAAGTGCTAATTTTCAGTTTCTTATGGTGGTTTTTTCATCTCATACAAATAATGAACTAAATTATCTCACATTTCTAAATGATTTTCTATTAATTATTGCTCTTCTATGTTTAATTTCAATTTATAATCCAATCTAGTTTAAAATTTAGCGGGCTTCCATTCACTTTTAAAAAGCATTCACATTTTTAGTTTCATCTTTTTGGTAATTGACACTCCAAAATTAAATCCGAGATAATATTGAGAAACTGTTAATCACTTTAGTCTTCTACTAAAATTATTTTTTCGCTCTAGAACTATTATAACCTACTTTTTATAAAACATCAGGAAAAAAAAAAAAAAAAAAATCTACGAACAAAAAATAATCCGAACACCCCTTGAGCCACAAAAAATACTTTCAAAACAAATTCAGTTTTTTAGTTTGTATTTCATACTGAGTCTATTTTATTAATGGTTGGCTGTGTTTTATGGGGGGCATATTTCGCCAATGTCATGTTAATGGACATACGCACAAGGAAGGCGCTACTGACAGAGACATTGACTATTTTTTGTTAATGAGAAATAAATATTGAAAACGTTCGATATGACAAAGAAACTCGGAAAATGTAAGTTTCACTAAAATAGTGAATTGAATATTTTAACTTGTGTATGCCAATAAAAAGAGAATAATTTTGTCGACAAAATTTTAAACATCAAATAACTCCCTTCTATTGAAACTACTCTTTAAACAAAATGTGTTCACCTTAAATTTCACAAAGAGGCGTTTCACCGACATTGGTAACAAATAGGGAAATTTATCCAATAAAAGCCTATCCTGTATTTATCCAAATATCCTGTAAATTCAAAGACAATAGAGATCCATTATGACCACAAACCTGTAAAAATGCTCAAATAAAGGTTTTTCTTCAAGCTGTATTTTGTTGAATAAAGCTTCTTTCCTCGTAAAACATGTCAACTCAAATTCTAGTCTCAGTAATCAGGTATAAGATAGGACACATATAATTTGATGGAAAGCTTCTGCCCCTGTTTCCTTGCCACATTTCTATATTCACTAATTTAAAGCTAAGGAATAACGAATGATTTCTGATGATATATTGAGTGATAACTTTTTCATTTTTAGGTGATATAGGTGGTGCGATGGGCTTGTTGCTTGGAGCCAGCTGCTTAACTGGAGTAGAACTCCTGACATTTCTAGGACAGTGGACATATTTTACATTTTTCAAGAAAATTTGAAGCGTTATAACCATATGAAAGATTTACATACTATAGGAGTCACACCTGAACGAAATTTGCTTTTGAGTTGACTACAGTAGCTTACACACTTTCTGTTCATCGTTAATCAAGATCATTGGAATTCTTTTTTTGTAACAAATATCTAGAACATAGCAATTTATAGCTCTCAGATGATTGTACATTAATATAACACAAAATCAGAGCTACTCCTTTAAGAAGACTGGTCAAACTTTAAATCAAGGTAACAATTACATTTGTTCAACTAAAATGTACTGTAATTTGTTTAATTATCCTAGAATAGAAATAAAATTATACTCCTTTGATTAGATTTGAAATTACACACTGTTTTTAACAACTCTTTTTGAATCGGATCCATTTCTTATCCAATTTGTTCATCATTCGATGGCTTAAATTAGATTCCTAACCACTAAGAACATCCATGCCCAGACCAGCATTCGAATCCGATAAGGATGACTAATCGAAACCAAGGGCCAGCGCACAAACCATTTGGCTATCACAGGATCGCTTAATTAATAAGGCCCAAATAAAAAAACTTTAGTTTTGCAAAGTCATATTATTAGTAACACAAGTATATCACAAACATCAAATTTTCCCATATTTCATACTTTTGACCATTTTTCAAAGCACATACCAAAAGAAAATTATTTTCAGGTATATTTTTGTATAGTTAGAAAGTAGCAGTTTGGGTTATACCAAAGTGAAATTTTACATTTTTGCATAGGGGGTGCAGACGAAGTTCGTCCCTACAAAAAAGCTTGAACCCGGATTTTTCGTGTCGATTATCGAATTTGAATCCCCATAAACTCTGGTGAGACGCAATTTTTAGGTTGAATTCCAATTCCAGTGCGGGGAAATTAACATTGAATGCGATCGAACTGTCAAAGTGACATTTCACATTTTTGCATTGGGGCACTGCAGGCGAAAATCGACCCGACTAAAAAGTTTAGACCCATTTGTTTTTTTCGGGTCAATTTTCGGATTTGAGTCCCCATAAACTCTGGTGAAACGCAATTTTGAGGTTGAATTCCAATTCGGGGAAATTAACATTGATTGTGATCGAACTGTCAAAGTAAAATTTAGAAATTTTGCTTAGGAGGGGGTTGCAAGCGAAAATCGGCCGACAAAATAGTTTGGACCCGGGTGTTTCGTGTCGGTATTCGGATCCCTATAAACTCTGGGGAAACGCAATTTGGAGGTTGATTCCCAATTCCAGCGCGGGGAAATCAGCATTGAAGGCGATGAAAATTTCAAAGTGAAAATTCGCATTTTTGCATAGGGGTGCAGAGGAAAATCGGCCCAAATTGAAAGTTTAGATCCGGGTTTTTGGTTTCAATTTTCGGATTCGGGTCCCCATAACTGGGGAGATGCAAATTTGGTGGTTGAATTAAAATTCCAAGTGCGGGGAAATCAACATTGAATGCGATCGAAGTGTCAAAGTTAAATTTGGCATTTTTGCATAGGTGGATGCAGGCGAAAACCAGCCCGACAAAAAATTTGAACCACGGTTTTTCGTGTCGATTTTTGGATTCGGAACCCCAAAAACTCTGTGGAAACACAATTTGGAGGTTGAATTCCAATCCCAGTGCGGAGGTAATGGTAATGGTAATTTTTGTTAACGTCGTACTAGAACAACACAACGGGCTATTGACGACGGTCCGGGATCAGTCTCTTAAGGGAAAGATCCGAGGACAACACCTCGTAATTTTGAACCACGGTCAGATGACGAAGCAACACCTGAGCTGGCACCCCACTCTCCAAACTTCCACGCCAACCCAACGTGAGGACTTTCGGCCACGACAGATTTAAGGTGCACCAGCCGCCTCTACACCATACGTTTACAAACATACATGCCCGAACCCGGATTCGAACCAGGAACCTTCCGATCTAGAGGCTAACACCTTAACCACTATACCGGTTGGTCGGCCCCAGTGCGGAGGAATCAATATTGAATGCGATCGATCTGTCAAAGTGAAATTTCGTATAAATTTTCTATTGCTATGAGAGTTAAAGCGTGCCCCAAACCACGCGGAACCGAGAAGATTGATGAACCATGGCGACAGGTGTGTCTGGTTTGGCAGCTCGTGTGAAACTTGTTCCGTTGTGCGAGCGTGCAATCTGGAGGTTGCGTGCTGAAATTAATCTGAAAACTTATTGTTTAAAACAAATTTTTTAAATGTCCCCTTCATTACAAAGTCGGCGCAAAAAATCGAGAATGCTGCTTATATTATCATTGACGATTTATTAAAGAAAAGGGGGGAGAAAGTTCACATGAAAAAAAGGGCGATATTGGGTATTTATTATTTAATTTTTTGATAACTTGAGATACAGCATGAAAAAAGGAAATAAACTAGTATTTAATAAAGAATGAAACAAATCCATTCTTACAGTATGATTTGTAAGTAAAATTTTACAACAGTCAGAACTTCCATTTCTGACTTCAATTTTTATTGATAATTATTGATATGACGGTTCACTTATCAAACCCTGGGGCTTGGAAATTTCTATCCGTTTTGAGACGAGTTTAACAAAATTGTGTTTGATTGTCTAAGGCAAATCAAATTCAAGAATTAAATTTAAATGAATTTTCAGTACATAAAGGTGGTAGCTTGTCAAAATATAGTTAATTTTACTGTGAAAATATTTTAACTAAAGAAAATGTATCAAAAATTCTATTTTTACTTTGTAACCAACTTTTAGATTTTTTTTTGCAGCATTAAAAACATCTTTTATTAATTTCCTCTTTGAAGTTCGTAAATCAACATTTTTATATAGCAGTTTTTACGATGAGAAATTAAAATATTTATTATAGGGTATATGATTTATGAATATAAGGAAATAAAAACATTGAATTTCATAATTCATTGGCTTAGAGAAAACACGGATCAAAGAATAACTATTAGCGCTTTCAGGTAAAAAATACAAATCTTTTATCCTTTAAATTGTGGGTAAATTGTCATTCGTAAACAGTCGTCAAATCACAACAATGGATTCCAAATGGCTACCTTACACAGCAATCACTTGACGCAAGTGAAAGGAGAAGTTTAAAGCCACCTGCCGCAATGTGTGCAGTGAAATCGATATATATATATATATTGCACAGATGAACTGTTAGACATCTGAAGATTTTTACTGTAAAGAATGTCCTTCATATAGCCCCATGAAGTCGCAAGGATTGAGATCCGGGGAGTATGGAGGCCAATCTATTAAGGTGCCGATCTCTCTGGAATAATTCAGAGCAATAACTCAGTCATTGAAGTATTCATCAAGGAATGTGGAACACTGTAGAAGTACGGAGTGGTCTATCACCATCTTGAACAAACCACGAAGTGTCTGGTGCATCCTCCAATCCTTGAAATGTGGTGAAAAACTGTTTCAAAATCGCAATGGTACCGGAGCCTCTCATGAAAAACGACACATGATCACTTTACAGAAGAAAGCAGCGTCATCTATTATATAAAGTTGTAACTATTTTTTCAAGCTGGTCTATTTCAAATTTCAAACCACCCTATTAAATGTCCACTTGTTTCATATTTCTATCAATCACGGTGTCGTGGTTATGTAATTTCAAAGAGAGTTAGGGAGTCCTTTCTGAAACACCCTGTAAATCTCTACTATTATAAAAGGAAGTGTTTGTTTTCTGCGCGCAAAGTCTTGATGAATCTATGGCACTTACAGTAATGGGATTTGGCACACTGGTAGTCCGAATTATCTTTTGCAATTTTTGGGTAGCGCTGAATTTTAAAATTCAATCTAGAACATTTTTAAATGAATTTAATGGCATTTAATTATTATGGTTTTCTTTGGAATGGCAACACCATAAAGAGATGATAGATTATAAAAGTTTTTTTCCGTGTTTCTGTTTGAACGCTTTTAGTCGAAGAACAAATAAAAAAGTTTAAACTGCAGTTACATAGTTATTTTTTTCTATCTCCCTAGATCTTTAAGGATAGAGTAAAAATTTCAACGGATTTGAAATCTGCGGAAAATTTCATATTATATCGATACCTAAAAATATGATTTTCTTTAAGTAAATAATTTTTAAATTGTAACTTTTATATTTTTTCCAATACGAATTTGACCTTCGCTATCGAGATCAAAGATTCCATATCCTGCTTTTTAAATTGTAACTTTTTTATTTTTGCAATACGAATATGGGCCCATTGGACAATGACGTCACGTTTGTTTTAGGGGTTTTTAATTAACTTCACACCGGACCAACACAATGGATATTGCGGTCGTTTTTGGAATTGCGTAACAATCATCGGGGGTTAATGGAGCATTAGTCATACATGATCCCACGAAAAGAACTGTCACAACAACGTTGTGTTGGCCGCAGTGGCTAGTATATATGCTTAAAAGAAACTGTGTAGGGCAAATACACGCACATTAAAACCCTATCGACTTGTAAGTAATGTGGTTGGTATCTTGTTGAATTTGTAAGCGGCTAAAGTGTAAGTCTTAAGGTGGCTTCTAGCAGTCGAAGAAACACCGAGTATCGAATAAATACCGATCATGAAAATTAAATACCCGTTTTTATTAGTTATAAAATATATTTATAACGCATAGGGAAAGATAAAGACTGAATTCTCACGAGTTCAATCTTATATAGGCAAACATTTCACGCCATGTGATATCATATTTTGCCAAGTGCGATCAAACAAAGTTACGAGGGTTTCGTTAATGTTTGAGAAATGAGAACAGAATTTTAGAATGAATAATATTAAAATATAATGAAGTCCTGCGACAATCCATACCATGCTGCTTGAACCCTGTCACGTAGTTTCAGCAGATTACTCGGCACGGGTGGAGTGGTGATATCTTCTCCAGTATCATCCCATATATTGTCGATCGGAGCTCTTGAGGCGGCAGAAATAAAGGGGTGGATAATTGTCTTATTGAAAAAGCGGGTGAACCTGGGAGTTCAGGAATGGGAGCGTAACTGGCTGTATAATTTCTTGTACGTAACGCTAGTCTGTCAAAGAACCCGTAACGAATACCAAAGGTCATTTGGCATCATACGCAATTGTACCCACACCATGACACAAGGTCTGCTGAATATTTAATTCTGCACAAAAAACCGCTAATCTTGGAGCTGGCCACGTTGCCTCCACACACGGATTCGATTGTCGTCTCCACCCATGCAGAAGCGGGATTCGTCAATGAACACCACTTGATGCCATTCGACGCCCCATGGCCGTCTGGCACAACACCATTTCAGTCTTTGATGCCGATGCAATACTGTAAAAGGCAGTCGTCGTAACGGTCTACGTGAGTTTAGTCCCACGTCGTGAAGTCGTCGACAAATGGTACGATCACTTATTGTATGATGGAGAGAGGTTCCCAATGACCGTTGGATGTCTGCAACAGTGGCGGTTGGATCAGTACGCGTATGTCTTACAATACGTCGCTCCTCTCTCGGCCCGATTTCTCTAGGCCTTCCTGAGCCTGGTTGCGCTGGCATGTGCCTTGTTTTATCCACCGCTGCCAACAGCATGCAACAGTAACATCACTACAACCAATATGTTACGCAGTTCGTCGATTAGACCATCCACCTTCTCGAAGGACAATTACTAGGAGTCTTTCAAACTCTCCCAGTTGCTTATATTGCTTGCGAACTTTTTTCAGAGGCATAACGCAATGCGAAACGATGTAACCAACACAACAGCATGAATCGAAATGAATTTGCTGCGCTACTGGATGTCCTTTTATGCCCCAATATGTAGCTTGTTTGAGAGCTGTCCTGCGCGAGGCGCATTCTCAAACGATTCTGAAATTTGATCATTTGCATCTCCAACGCAGATGTACCACTCCTCCAAATTTCATTTATACCGATCTTCCCCTTTCAGGTGCAACTTTTCTTTTGTCTTAGAGTGTATATATCTATATTTGTCTTAGAGTGTATACGCTGTAAAACACAAACAGTTTAAGACACGGTCCCCAAATGCATACTGTTAACGAGGCATACTCATAATGTTTGTGTCCCTCTCCCGTGTGAAGGGACGTATGCGATAGCGAACGTGTCACTTGACTAGTCAGTGAAAATTGTTTCGTCTGCAGTGAAGAAGGCATTTTTGGTTCTTGATTAGAGCAAAACGGAATCTGTCTCCGTTGTGCAACGTCATTTTCGATCACGATTTGGAAGAGAACCTCCAATCGGAAAATTCATTAACGATTGGTTTAAAAAATTTGAAACTACGTACTGTTTGTGCAAAGTTCCAAAGCCAGGACGACCGAGTGTATGAATCGGCAGATTTCGTCAAAAACTTTATTCATCCAATTGGATAATAAAGTCGAAAACCTTTATTCTCCAATTGGGTGGTGCGCCACCATACTGGTCAGGTGACATGCGAAATTACCTCTATTAACACCATCACCGATGGATTGGATGAAGCTCCGACTACAGCCTGCCACTAACCCAAATGGCCACCCAGATGCCCTGATTTAACACCATATGATTTTTCTTTGGGGCTACGTAAAGGATAACGTATTTAACCCTCATCTTCCTATTGATCTAGCGGAGTTGAAACGGCGTATCGCAACAGCTACCACTGCACTTGCTTCAGATACACTAACACGCGTCTGGGCAGAAATGGGTTACCGGTTAGTTGTGTGTAGTGTGACTAAGGGTGCTCACAGAACATCTGTGACTGTCTCTAAAAGACTTCAAACAATCACCTGCACTTCTATTACAGGTAACATAAAATATCTTACTTGTCACTGTTATATAGTGCTTTAAATTGTATAGTATAATTAATCACATGTACATCCAAAAACATTTATACTTATAAAATTGAAATTTTTAAGCAAATTATTTCCCTTAACAAGATAAAAATTTCTTAACGGAAATATTTCACTAAGAATATGTTGTATATATATGTTCATATTGAATGTTTCTTTAGATTCGGCTTATTTCGGTAAAACGTTTTAATATTGCAGTGCGACAATTTTAAATTTTCCTCAATTGGGGGGGGGGGGGGGGGAGACAAAAAGTCGAATTACATATCAAATAGCCACTTCTCCTTCATCCTAAATTTAAAAGTGGAATGTTTCCCCAGCATCACCATTCGTCTAAACACGCATGGATGGATACATCAATTTTGACAATAATATGGGCAAATTACATAATAAGATTTAATCGTCTATTATGTATGGCAAAACAATGCTTACAAATAGACTACTTGAAAGGTAGTATGATATATATTAAAGTACGTACTTACTCTCTTACCTTTTAACCCGCGATATATAATGTCGAACTTTTAAACTATGAAAACAACAAACTCGAACTGTTAAACAAAAAGTACAACTGCGGGAAAACAAGAAAAGCCCCTAATGAATCCCGAAAAAAGTAACTCATATACCGTGAAGTCAGGAGAGAAGAAGCCCCTCCACCTACCTTTTTTTTTTTATAGCCCGTTGTGTTGCTCTAGTACGACGTTAACTAAAATTACCATTACCATTACCTACCTTTTTTTATACAGCATACACCCATCAAACCGTTAAGGAATCCATTATGCCTTTAAAATCTGAAGAAAAATAAATTTTTCTATGTTCCGATCGTCGTCCCGCTTCTTTCCGATGTCCCCGGTGATTGCTCGTATGATGTACACTTTTATGATGTAATTAAAAAACGACGTCCAAATACAGCGCACGCAAACACTCGCTTTCCTTTGATGTACCGGCACTGAGCGGGTCGCGTTTGCGCGTGTTCAAAACCTGGACAGCACTGCGCAGTTCACCGTCCACACTGGCCCGCGCTGTACAGCACTGCGGGCGCGTCCAGTGTGGAAAGGGCTATAGACAAGTATCTTTTTCAAGTTATGTTTCACAGGACGTTCACTGCCCAGAGAGTCATTATCCCTTTTCCATTATAAGAACTTCACCACTAGCATCACTTCAAGTCTCCCCTCTGTATGGTTGCCAAATAATGTCCGTTCAGGAAAAGTACGCGAAAAACACGTCCACGTGGGACACGACACCAAAATTTTGATGGAACATTTGAGTTTAGTGTTTTTTCATAGTTTAACTTTGGACTAATGTAGTGAAGATTTTTTGCAATGTTATACCAGACAACAGTGAAAAGTACATTTTGACAAGGTAATAATTGATAATTTTTAATTAACGTCGTACTAGATCAACACAACGGGCTACTGTCGACGATCCGGGATCAATCTCTGAGGGAAAGATTCGAGGACAACACCACGTCATTTTCAACCATGGACATATGACGAGGCAACACATGAGCTGGCACCCCACTCTCTAAATTTCCACATCAACCCAACGTGAGGACTTTCGATCTCGACAGATTTAAGGCGCACCAGCCGCCTCTACACCATACGTTTACAAACATCCATGCCCGAACCAGGAACCTTCCGATCTAGAGGCTAACACCTTAACCACTATCCTGGTTGGTCGGCCATCCTTACAGGAAGAATTAAGTTCACAATAGCTTTTAACCTCATTCGCTAGATGGCAGCACAAAAGAATGAATTTATTTCCATTGGAATTTGAGACATTTTAAGATCAGCAACTATGGTGTTCATATTCTGTCACATCTGGTTGGACATTTGATAAAAAAAAATTGAAGGAAATTTACAACCCCTTAATTTAGGTATTTACTTAACGTCGCGCAAAAGCAACACAATGGGCTATTGGTGACTATCCGGGATCAATCCCCGAAAGAAAACTCCAAGGCCACCTCGTCACCAGAATCACGAACAGATGGCAAGGCCACACCTAAGATAGCACCCAATTCTACGTGAGGACATTGAAGACCCCGACAGTTTTACGTGCTCCAAGGCCCCTTTGTACACGATGGTCTTTGGTTGGATTCGAAATCTCCATATTCACTAGATGGCAGCACGAAATATTCCAAGAATTTGAAGCTCTCTCGTCTAACATTTTCGAAATTTATATTGAGCAATTATAAGTTTGGATTGAAAATGGAATCTCAATTACTCTTGATATGTGAAAACACAACAAATATTTTTGTGTTGGATAATGGTTGTAATAATACTGAGGAATTAATAGAAAAATATTCAAGTTGCTTTCGAAAGTACAATTCTAGGAGTAAATGACATTTTAAGATGTTTGCTGCTGGAAATTTAAAGGAAAAGGTTCCATTTCAGTTTAAATAAAGTAAATTACTACAAAAGCATACAATAGTTTGAAGAATATTTTAATATCCACTTCTGACTGGAGCAAAAATTGCACTCATTAGTTTTCACTCGAAAACTGATTTAAATGTCATCTTGTTACTGATTTTCTCATGGTTTATATCTTTCCTAGGTAATTAAACTTTTGATGCACATATTTACATAATTTACGATTAAACCCAGAATTTAGTAATTTAACACACTTAACAAATTAGCAGCATTTAATTATGTTCAATTGTCAGAAATGTCGATGTATTTAAAACTTTTTTCCCTTATAATTCTGATAACCGAAAACAATCGCCTTCAATTTGCATAAAAAGTATTTAGTGTAAATCAAATGGTAATTCAAGTGAAATTTAAGGACAATTAAAAACTTACCTTTCACTGGATATATGACCTATAACTTTATTCCTTCTAAAAAGCGTTCTTTTAAAGAAGAATACAGAAATTAATAATTTTAACATCCACACAACTCTAACCTAATTAGCAGTCAGGGATCCGTCTTTCGATTTCTGTAAAATACTGATCTGTTTAAAGCTCACAATTAAATTGTATCAATTAAACTTGTTCGTTATCTATACAATTTAAATAACCTTCACGTGTCAGTAAATGATTACCATAAAAACTTAATTTTTTTCAACGATTACGAAATTTATGAAACACTCATACTTTACTTTATGCAGGTTTTAATCCAGGCAAGGCTGTTCACCTCTCACTATCTTCGAATTGAATATTTTGCACACGAATACATATTAGGTCACCTTGAATCAACAGATATATTAAAATCGGAAAAAAATATTGTTCGATGTGCACATTTGAAGGTGAAGTCATAAAATATAGTTTATTTTTCTAAGTTTGTACAACTACTTATAAATTACATATCTCCTAAAGTATCCACAATCCATTTTTTTTACAGAAAGTTAGGAAAATTTAACAGCAAATATTGATGTCAAATTTCATTAGTAGTACATAAATTGTATTGCAAAAATTAATTTTTCTATCTGACCAATTTTATATTCATTTTGGTAAGTTCCTATACTGCTGTTTGTAAAAAAAGCAACACCATGAATTAGTCATCAGAATTAAATGAAATTTAATACACAAACGGCTTGTATTAGTACAAATAAATGAATTAATTTTCTAAGCATAAAAACAATATTAAGTGTCCGAAATCAGTATTTGGTGTAGCCACCACGCACTGCAATAAGTGCTGCTATACGACGTGGCATGGAGTGAAACAGATGTTGAATGTCTGCTTGTCAAAGAGAATTCCATGTTGTTTGTATGCGCACCCAAAGTTCCTCTTTTGAAGCAGTAGGACGAGCGAGACGCCAACCAACCAAATCTCACACATGCTCAATAGACGACATACTCGGCGAATAAGCAGGCCAAGGAAGTTGTTGCATATTTTGGGCTGAAAAGAAGTCTCGAACATTCCTTGCAACATGTGGGCGTGCATTATCCTGTTGGAAGATAGCTCTAGGGATGCCTTGAAGGAAGTGAACGACTTCGGGCTCTAGCACTTCACGGACGTACCTGTTGCTATTCAGATTACTCTCAATTCGTAGCAGCTGAGATCGTCCATGATACGAAATCGCACCCCAGACCATAGCTCCGGGTGTTCGACCACTACGTTCAATAACGCACTCTGGAAGGCAGCGTTCACCGGCATAGCGTCTAACACGAATGCGGCCATCATGGTTCCACAAATTAAAACGGGATTCGTCAGAAAAGACAACTTGTTGTCAAGTAGCCCGCCAGGCTCTGTGCTTATGAGCCCATTGCTGACGCAGCCGTCGATGGTTTGGCGCGAGGGGATCCTGTATAAAGGAATCCTTGCACGCAGTCCACGGTGCAGCAGACGTCGGCGAATTGACGAAGCCGACGTTAGTACACCTTTAGCAGTAGACCAAAGTGCTGCCAACTGCCTGAAGGAAGCTGTACGGTCATTCACCGCCATGTGGACCAGGTGTCTATCATCGCGCGCTGACGTCACCTTCCGTCGTCCACTCCCAGTTTTTTGAGTTGTCCGGTGCTCGTAGGTCCACTGCTTCCAAACTCGCATCCTTGTGGAACTGTTCCGCTGCACACGAGCTGCTATTGCGCGATAGGAAAATCCTCCTTCACGAAGGCCAATGATTCTACTCCGTTCAAAGTCCGTAAGTTGTTGAAATTTCACCCTATTTCATCGTGGAGGCATACTTAGGTCTCACTAAACGTTCGCCATTAAAATATAACCATGCACTATTTTCAACGTCCCGCTGCAGCCCTCTATTTATACGCTTTTAGCATCAGTTCAGAGGGCGCTGCTCACACCACGCATGCGTGGTGGCTCTGAAACTTTACTACTTTGCATAACATCCTATATTTTACATTTGCTGCAAATTTCTTTTAATTCGGATGATTCCTTCAAGGTGTTGCATTTTTTACAAACAGCAGTGTATATAAATACGCTATCAGTCTATGAGCAGTTTTTGAATAAACTGGAATAAATCATGTAATGTTATGACCCTGATCGGAAAACCGTCAAAATCCCTGAATTAAATTAATTGAAAAAGGACGAAAAGGTTTTTGAAATCGCTTTCAACCCATGGGAATTATAGTGAAATATTGCATGTTTATGGTAGAGATCCAGAGTTGGAGATTTGATATTTTGTGCTGTCATCTAGTGTGTAATCTAAACAATTTTGCATGCTGCGGTTTCTAAAATCTATGGCTTTTTTTTAAGTTCACAAATTTGTCGATACTAAGGCGCTATTTGTAGAAGAAATTACCTATTGCAATCATTTTAGGAAGATTCACTTGGCTATCACAATTATTAGATGTATTGGTCATCCGGAAAGGATGCATTCTCTGCGCGTTTTTTAAGATAAATATCAACGAAGCAGAACAAAAACATAAGAAAATTTTATTGAATCACATAAGCCCCATTTTGTTCTATGACTTTTTGCCATCTTTCTGTCAGCTGGAAAATTCCTTTTTTGAAAAAATCAGTAGGCTTATTTGTAAAGAAGCTTTCGAGGTGCTGTTTGACAGTCTCCAAATAATTGAACTCCAGGCCGTTCAAAGAATTTTGAATTGACCTGAAGAGGTGAAAATCTGTGGGAGCAAGGTCTGGTGAATATTGGGGGTGACATCAAACAGCCATACTCAATAAGTCTTTGTCTGACATTCAGCGAAATGTGGGGCCGAGCATTGTCATGTTGGAAGACAACACCTCGACGATTGGTCAGTTCTGGCCTCTTTGCTACGATTTCTGCTTTTCATACTGCCATTTGTGAGCAGTATTTTTCTAAATTTGTTGTCTGATTTTGAGGTAACAATTCATAATAAACAATTCCTTTGTAGTCCCACCACAGAAAGCATTATTTTTTTTAGATACAGTCTCCCTCTCGATGTAAAGCGGGCATCATCATCGAGGCTGAAATTTCCAAGCTTTAATTTAACAAACCACCTTTGAACTATGGCCTCAGAAACAGCACTATGTCCATATACAGCAAACATTTTACGATCAGTCTGACTAGAATTTTTCCTTTCTTAAAATAAAAGAGCATTATATGACGAAAAAGAACTTTCTGGTTCTCCATTCTTAGCACTGCAGTGAAACAAAAATTATGCCACAACAAATGCTATAATTATGCAGCGTAAGCAGAAAAGACCGAATTTAAACATCTGCTTCAATCAAGGCCACTCCTTATCAGCGGTAGCAAAATAATAATAACAAAGCTAGCTTTGATTTGAAAACGCGCAGAACTTTCCAAAGACCCAATGCATTAATCAATACGCGTTTTTTTCTCTTTAGAATCTTTTCGTTTTTGAATAATAACACGTACTTTAGTCGTTTCTTGTAAGACTTAAAGGGATAACATAATTTTTAGATAATAAAAGTAGATTCAATCAACGAAAGCGCGTTTTCTTCCCATATTGAGATTTTTCTAATTTCGTCGTGGTTCAGTGGGTATGTCCACTGCGCTAGGAACCTTCAAGTTGTAGGCGGCGCAGGTCAGATTTCTGTCGCGTGCGTTCCTCCCTGGGTGTATTTCTGTCTTCTGTGTTAGTCAAACCCTCGTTGCGTGTCTATTACTTTATATTGTATGTCTTGTGTCTGGCGCAAGATAACTCTTTTGCCATAAAACCCCAAAACCAACCAAACCACACACATCAATCATATCTTGATTTTTTTGCTACACTTTTTGGATAATCAACTGTATATCCTTTGTCATTTTGATGTTTAGGACCATTTTTTAGATTAATATACAAACGAAAACTTTACCAATCGTAGATATGAGGAGCTGACAAAAATATAAAAAAACTGAGTAAAACATACTATATAAACAGTAATGTACGAAACCCATGTAGAGTCATTGAATCTATCAGATTGGCCTGAAAATTTATTTTTCTCGAATATATAAACTTTTGCTGCTGAAAAACCAGTACCTTTTAAGCGAACACTTTTAATATGAAAAAATTTAATTTCCAGGGATTTCTTTCATGCTACCGTCTGGTAATTAAGCAAAAAAACTTTTTGAAAAATTCAAACAAAATAAGAATTTTTGGAACTAATGCTCTGTAGAAGATACAGAGAAAAACGGCTAAGGTTATTGATCAGACGTGTAAACAATATATCTGAGGTGGCCAGTTACACTACCTTTGGAAGCCAGAATTCAGGAAATAATTTTTCAAAGAGCCGTTTATTTACCTTTGATAACAAAACAAACAATGAGAAACTGAATGTTGGTTAAATTTTTTTAAATTGACAAACAGATCCCCCTCCCCGGTCAGCTTGATTCATAGCTGAAACACAAAACCGCGTTGCTTTCCTAACTGAGCGCTGGTTGGATAACGTAAGTCACACGAGCCTCGCATGTAACAGAGCTCACAAAAGTAAGCAATTGTTGATTTGTAAAATTTGTGCTTGCTTCAATAAGAGTGTAGAATTAGAGTGAAGATAAGGGCATCTGATTTTGAAAGTTGTTTTGTTCTTTATTTCCTCCACAAAAGAGAATAGCCAACGAAAAACACTGTCGTTGGTGCTCTCTCAAAACGATTGCTCTTACGAGTCATCACCCAAACTAACTGCTAAGATGGACAGCGTTCGTAAAGCATCCACAAGAAAATCTATTTCTTAATGATTTTTTTAAAAATTATGTGATAAAATCAGAACAATATTTTGAATAACTTTTTTACTTTTTATGTTTTTGAATAACATTTTTTTTATGTTTTTGAATATCATTGTTATTTTTTTGTTTTTGAATAACATTTTTATTTTTATGTTTTCGAATGACATTTTTATTTTTATGTTTTTGAATAACATTTTGATTTTTATGCTTTTGAATAACTTTGTAACAAGAAATGAAATAAAATACTTACTTTTAGACATTACTAAGAAGCGATGTTTGGCAACATGTGGTCTCACTCCGTGAGGGTTCTCGTGAGCCCATAAATGCGCATTTTGTTGGTTGAACACACCATCTCGCGTGAAGTACGCCTCATCCGTAAACAAAAGATAAGATGGTTCAATGAGCATCTTGGCCACATTGGTAGAGATACCACCGTGCAAAACGTACACGTACAGGATGATCTGTGGGAAGCAGTGTCTGTACAATTTGGAGATGATATGGATGTAAGGCTTCGCCTTGCAAAACACGATGCACACTATTACGAGATCTCCCAACGGCAGCAGCGATGGCACGTACACTATTATTCGGATTCATCTCTACGGGATCCAACACATTCTGTTCCATGGAGGGCGTACGAGTCACTCGTGGCCTGCTCTCTCACTATGCCTACTACCTCTTAAGTAAACATATTCACACAAGTTATGATGCACAAAATACATAAGGTGGTCCGGTACATCTCTGTTTGGGAACCGTTCTCGATGCAGTCCTTGAGATGCTCGTGCATTGCTATCACCCAATCAGTACACGAAGTGAATGTCAGTCAGCTCACTGTCCGTAAAACGTTGCATATTCTTCTCAAGGCGACTTCTGCTCGAATGACTGCGAAAAAAGCAATGCTTCTGTTAACCGGAAGGGTAAATCATGCAAGATATCTTACATGCAAATTATCGTTGTGTGACGTTATCGCCGTATTTAATGTTACGGGACGTCGCATTACTTCAACCAATGACAGATCGCCACGAGGAATGTGGATTTTATGTAACGAGCTGTCATGTTTATTTTCAGTCTGTTATCGATCTAATTATCGTGATGTCCTTTTAATGTATTTTGTTATTTTACGTTTAAATAAAACGTTTATTTTTACATGGATCTTTTTCTTTGGTGCTTCTAGTCTAACAGTTTCCCCTCCAGCGTTCTCATGATCAGCATCACCTAGCGGCGTACGATGACGTTTCCGGACATTGAATGCTGTGCAATTCTCATTCTTTTTAATGTGCCCTACCTCACCTTAAAGTTTGTACCAATATTTAGGGAACACCATTTGAAGGCAGGTAGAGGGACCTAAATAAGCAGATTTCGTATAGGAATGTGTGTGCGGAAATACCGCGTTAAGGCAGTAGAGAGCGCTGATGAGTTCGGCGGATGAAAACGCTTAGCTGGCTTGAATTGCCATTTCCCGCACGGACTTCGAGCAACATGCATCGTTACACCAATGAATGGAGCGAATGTACATGGAGAAATTCCCGGGTAGGAATCTGCCGGATAGCCGAACATTCGAGCGTCTTCATCGGGAGTTGTGCGCGAGTGTATCGTTTTATGCTTCCAGGCGTGATACGGGTACTGCAAGATATCGCAGATTTCCTGCAGTGGAAGAAGCAATATTAGGCACAGTAGAGACCTTGAACCATGCAACTGTTTGGAGGACTTTACATGGAGACGAAGTACATCCGTAACATTTGCAGAGAGTGCAAGCATTGAACTATGCCGATTATCCTCTGCGTGTCACCTCTGCCCGCTGGTACCTACAGCAGGCTGCAGTAAATTCCACCGTCCCTGAGGATGTTTTATTCACTGATGAGGCTACTTTTTCTCGGTCGGGTATGTTTAACACAATTCTCACCTTTGGGTTCATGATAATCTACAAGACAAAAGTACACATGGCTACCAAGAAAGGCTTTCCATTAATGTTTGGGCAAGCATTGTACACAATAACTTAGCAGGACCGTATATTCTACCTAGTAGTTTAACCGATCCCACATATGGCATCTTCCTACAAGAGGTCTTACCTGAACTTCTGGTCGATGTTCCTCCAGCTGTTCGCACACGAATCTGGTTCCAGCTCGATGGAGCCCCAGCTCACTTCAGCAGGAACGTCAGGAATCAGCTGGACGCTGTCTACGGCCAACATTGGATAGGACGGGGCAGACCTGTTCCTTGGCCACCGCGCTCCCCATATTTGACGTGCTTGGATTTCTTCTTCTGGGGTCACATTAAGAGCACGGTGTACGATAGTCCCATAATATCTAAAGAAGATCTAGTTGCCAGATTGTCTGTTGCTGCTGGAAATGTGCCGTGACTTGTATGAAGTTTTTACTAATGTACAGCAATCCATCCGCCGCCGCTGTGAATCTTATATCGCTGTTGGTGGTCGCTCTTTCAAGCAGCTATTGCAAACTGTTTGGTAAATAAATTGTTGCTCTCCTTTGTCTTTTCACTTACCTGTTGTTAGTACTGACTTACGTGCTAGCAATTCAACGCTGTATTTGCGCACCCACATTCCTATACGAAATCTGCTTATTTAGGTCCCCTCTACCTTCCTTTACATTTCTGACATATAGTTTTGAAACAACATGTATATACGAGGGTTGTCCGTAAAATAAAGTTCCCAAGGCGCTGCAGTCGCGAGGAACGCTGTTATGGAGGATACGGCGCCACTGGCGTGAACCTTGGTTCCCCTCTACCAGTCCCCACCCCGGCAAGCTGTCTGCGACGTTCAGCCTTGGCTTGGAAGTTCTTACGGCCGTATTCACAAGTCCGAGTTAACTCGAGGATCAACGATAATCCGTGAGTTATCGAAAAAACCGTATTCACAAGTCCTGATCCGTGGTTTAAACTGCCGTTTCGGTGTTACATTTTGATCCTCCGAAATCGGCGAGTTAACTCGCGAGTTACATTTAACGCATGCGCAGTACTATCTTTTTGTTAAAACAAAATGGATGACAAATTTCATTCTATGCTCAATTACAGTATTCTTGCGACGACTGGACTGGATCTGTCATTACGGAGCACCTGCTACATAGCAGCTCATCTCCTCATCATAATATTGCTTAAATGGAAAAATTTAAACATATTTTTATTGAAATTCAAAAGAAAAAAGGAAATAAAGGTAACTGCGTAATCTTAAACAAGCAGCTTGGCGAAAAGATAGATGGCGTCACCTCCGTCAACAAAGCCGGGGAGAGCGAACGGTAGAATATGTCCATGGCAGATACAAATTCGTCGTAGAATAAAAATTATTCTGTTGATTCATTACGAATGAAAGAAAATTGACAATGCAAGTTACTTTTCACGACACCAACACACACACATACTGACAAGTACAAAGATAATCAGATTACATACATCTGTCAAGACATTGTGTACAATTCTTTCTTGCCAAATTTAGCTTTCCATAAAAATCCAATTTGAAATTAAATACCTTTGCATTTCTTTTCCCAAACTCATATTAAAATGCTGTGCGAGTTCTATTTGTTCACAATTTGGAATCAATTCTACGGCGAAGTACGTGCTTGATCAGTATGAAAGCAGATTCGGGCGTCGTAACCAATGTAAACAATATTATGTGATCGTGAGGAGACGGTAGTAGCCAATCACAGCGAGCGTCTCATTTTAATCCCCGGATCACTTAACACGCCGTTTGAGAATACCGTTTTCGATAATTCTCGAGTTAACTCGAGACTTGTGAATATGGCCGTTAGAGATGGAGCTCTCACTCGCTTCTCCCGCCAGGTGCGAATTACGCTCTGTAATTTGTTTTTATTGTGTAAAAAACACTGAGCCGGTGGACATTCATTCCCAACAATGCGAAGTCTACGGAGAAAAGTGCATGAGCTTATAACACGTGCGCAAATGGTGCAGATAATTTAAAAACAGACGTACAGACATCCATGACGAACAGCGATTGCGAAAGTGAAAGAAGCGATGCTGAAAGATCGAAGGGTTTCGGTTCGAGAGCTCTGCGAGATGATCCCTGATGTCGGCAAGACCTGCATTGACAAAATTTTGACAGACTATTTAGGGTATGCCAAGGTGGGTCCCAAGAATGCTCACGGAGGACCAAAAACGACAACGTGTTGAAGCGGTCTTCAGGACTACGAAACCGATGGCGAGGAATTCTTGGACTCCATTGTCACTGGGGATGAGACCTGTGTCCACTACACTACACCGGAAACGAAGGAACAATCCTGTCAGTGGAAACATCCAGAGTCGCCGAAGCTACGGAAGTTTAAACAACCATTGAGTGCCGGCAAAGTGGTGGCCAGCGTGTTTTCGGACAGGAAAGGGATATTGCTGTGCGAATTCATGCCTGCCGGGACAACAATCAATGCTGACCGCTACTGCGAGACGTTGAAGAACCTTCGCCGCGCGATTCAAAACAAGAGGAGAAGCATGCTCACGAAGGGAGTACGTTTCCATCAGGACAACGCTCCTCCTCACATCGCCGTGTAACCACCGATCGCATCAACCAATTTGGATGAGATACTGTAGCACACCCGCCCTACAGCCCGGACATAGCCCCAAGTGACTGTCATCTTTTCCCTGAATTGAAGAAACACCTGGGTGGGAGGCATTTTAGAACCGGAGAGGAGCTGAAAGAAGATGTTTTAAGCTACCTTCACGGCGCGGCGGGAGAGTTCTACGACTCAGACATAAAGAAGATGGTACACCGCGTGCAAAAATCCACCGATTTCAACGGCGATTATATCAAAAAATAGGGAAAAGTCTAAGCTTTCCAAAAATGTATTATTCATTGCAAATAAACATGTTTTTCATTGTGAAAAATCATTGGGAACCTTATTTTACGGATAACCCTTGTATATACAGGGGTTGGACAAAAATATGGAAACATCTCGTGAAATGCATGCTTGAAAAGAAATGTTTATTCTAGTGAAATGTGTAGGTTGCGCTGGTGTTTTCGCCTACTGACACCACCTATACAACGTCATAAATGCGCTGCGCAGGTCAGTCGATGTCGGGGCACTGTTCGGGGAAGTTGTAATTGTATCATGCCAGAGCTAATAGACTTAGAACGTTGTCAAATTGTTGGAGCTCGTCTGATGGGGGCTTCCGTAATAAAGGTAGCGAAGTGTTTGAAGAGGTACTGTATCTAAGATTTATTCCGCATATTTGAAAGGCGGAAAACATCATCCGCTACATCACAGCGCGAACAAAAGTGTGTGTTGAGTGATCGTGACAGTTCGATCATTAAGGAGGATTGTGACTAAAAATAAGAAGATCACAGCTGCAAAAGATATTGCTGAAATGAATGTCGTTCTCACAAACCCTGTGAGTACCAAAACAATAAGAAGGGAGCTCTATAAGCAGGGTATTTCTGGCAAAGCTGTATTTCAAAACCATTCATTAGTGATGCTAATACCTGTAATAGAAAAAAGTGGTGTTTAAGTAATAAAGCCTGGACTATGGAGTAATGGAATACAGTAATTTGGTCGGATGAGTCTTGTTTCACACTTCTGGCCGAGTTTACGTCTGGCGAACGCCATATCAAACCTATAATACAGACTGCTTGGTGCCAAGAGTGAAACATGGCGTGGGTTCTGTGATGGTTTGTTCAGCCATATAGTGGTTTTCTGTGGACCCATGATTACTCTGTAAGGGCACATTTAGGCCAATGATTATGTGAACATTTTGGCCAATCAAATCCACTCCATGGTACAAAACTTGTTCCCCAATGGTGATGGTGTCTACCAAGACGACAAAGCCCCTGTTCACACAGCTCACATCGTCCAGTACTGGTTTTCTGAGCACGAGGATGATTTGTCACATCATTCCTTGCCACGACAGACACAAGACCTTAATATTATTGAATCTTTGTGGTCTACATTAGAGAGAAAAATGCGTGACGCTATCCACCGCCATCATCGTTATCTAAACTTGCCACCGTTTTGCAGGAAGAATGGTACAAGATTCCTTGGCCCTATATTCTGAAATAGAGCAGCTATTCGACAAAAGAATTATAATACGTATTGATCAAAAAGCCACTGTTGCAGACAACCAACGGGCAGTGGGAACCTCTCTCGATCATAAATTAGTGATCGCACCATTTGTCGACGGCTTCTCAACGTGGTAATAAACTCACGTAGACCGTTACGACGACCGTCTTTAACAGCATTGCATCGCCGTCAAAGACTGGAATGGTGTCGTGCCAGACGGACGTGGGGCATCGAGTGGTCTTCACTGACGAATCCTGCTTCTGTGTGGGTGGATCTTTCCTTTCTGGTTGGATTCCGGACTGTCGCCCATAGCCTGCTGTGATTCTCAAGTGCGACGTTCAATAAAATACCTACTATACCTCGTCGCTTAATGTATTCGGAATGCCACCCTAAGTGATTTCTTAAACTCAGCAATGGTAATGGTAATTTTTAGTTAACGTCGTACTAGAGCAACACAACGGGCTATTGACGACGGTCCGGAATCAGTCCCTCAAGGGAAAGATTCGAGGACAACACCTCGTAATTTTGAACCACGGTCAGATGACGAAGCAACACCTGAGCTGGCACCCCACTCTCCAAACTTCCACACCAACCCAACGTGAGGACTTTCGGCCACGACAGATTTAAGGTGCACCAGCCGCCTCTACATCATACGTTTACAAACATCCAAGCCCGGACCCGGATTCGAACCAGGAACCTTCCGATCCAGAGGCTAACTCCTTAACCACTAGACCGGTTGGTCGGCATTTAAACTCATCAACACCTCCAAGTCTAAACGTTGTCAATAGCCCATTGTGTTGCTCCAGTAAGGCGTTAATTAAAATACCTACCTACACAAGTCAAAAACTAAAGTTTCTGTTCTCCAATTCACAGTGACAGTTCCGGAAGCTTTAACTCGGAAAGCCAAGGGTTGCAAAACGCGCACATACGTGACTTCCTATCTATAACTTAAGAGCGGTCGAAGGAAAAGAAACATGCTAAAAAGGTGGAAAGACTCGTATTTCGATTAGCACTCCCAAGCCGCGAGCAACCGTCTTTCGACTATGTTCCAGATCAAGCGATGGAATTTATGCGGAATATATCAAAAGACGTTGATAGACACGCGATATTGATTTATGATACATCGTAATCTAATTACGAATTCAATAATGAGCTGTCATCTCACTTAGTAGAGCGCATGTTTTTATTCTCGCAGAAATGAACATGCCATGCATAATCAATGCCTTAAAGGGTCAACGGAAAGAGAAAGTAATGTTAAGTTGACATTTTTTTCACACCTTTCAAATAAATAGCGCCGCAACTGTCGATAAAAATAATGACGTTTCGAGAGTTTCGTGCCCAAATCGATCAATTTTCTCAATTTTTCTGTTTTGTTTCGCCTTAAACTGGAACATTTCGGTTTCGATCCCACGGCATATTTACCAGTGTGACATTATTTAAAATACCTACCTACCCACGGGATATTTGAATCAGTTATTAAACAGTAGCGAATTTAAAGCAGGTGAAACTTTGAATTGATGTAAAAATGAGTATTTCTTTTTGAATAATGAGGTTTATTTCAGATGCACGTGAGGTTCTTGAGGACTTTTTAATGGATCAATATTAGTTTTTATAACGCCCATGGGCCGACCAACTGGTATAGTGGTTAAGGTGTTAGCCTCTGGATCGGAAGGTTCCTGGTTCGAATCCGGGTCCGGGCATGGATGTTTGTAAGTGTATGGTGTAGAGGCGGCTGGTGCACCTTAAATCTATCGTGGCCGAAAGTCCTGACATTGGGTTGGTGTGGAAGTTTGGAGAGTGTGGTGCCAGCTCAGGTGTTCCTTCGTCATCTGGCCGTGGTTCAAAATTATGAGGTGTTGTCCTCGGATCTTTCCCTTAATGGATTGATCCCGGACCGTCGTCAATAGCCCGTTGTGTTGCTCTAGTACGACGTTAACTAAAATTAACATTAACATTACCCGGACCGTCGTCAATAGCCCGTTGTGTTGCTCTAGTACGACGCTAACTAAAAAAAAAACTACCCGGACCGTCGTCAATAGCCTGTTGTGTTGCTCTTGTACGACGTTAATTAAAAATTACCATTACCATAACGCCCATGTATGCATAGAAATGTTTGAAAAGCCAACATATTTTTTAAATTTGAATACTCATCATTGATTGTTACTCATTCAGAATCACGTTGGTGTGGTGTGGAATTTTGGAGAGTAGAGTGCCAGCTCAGGTGTGATCTCGTAATAACACCGTGGTTCTAAATTACGTGGTGGTGTCAGATCGTTCACTACGGGGATTGATCCCGTTCTACCGGACCTTTGTGTTGCTGCAATGCGACGTTGAATAAAACACCTACCAACGACTCATGACTACACTTCCATCACGCAGTGAAAGGAGTTGATCTCGTCATCTCACCGTGGTTCAAAATGACAGGGGTTGTCCGCGTATCGGGATTGATCCCGGAAGGTCGCCAATGGCTTGTTGTGTTGCTCCGGAATTTATAATTTTAATTAACGTCGTACGAGAGCAACACAACGGGTAATTGGCAGCGGTCCGGGATCAAATAGGAAGGGAAAGATTCGAGGGTAACCCCACTTAACTTTGAACAACTGTCTGACGACGTGGTCACACCTCCACTCTCAAAACTTCCAAGCAACGCCAACACGAGGCGTGGTGCGATGGCATGATTTTCTTACTGTCTATCTGCGCAGAATCCGTCAGATAAAGAGGGGTGGTTCGTTTTTTCCCGCGACTATACAATTTGGTAATTTTTTAGTTAACATCATACTAGAGCAACACAACGGGCTATTGACGACGGTCAGGGTAATTGGTAATTTTAGTTAACGTCATACTAGAGCAACACAACGGGCTATTGACGACGGTCAGGGATCAATCAACTAAATGAATGATCCGAGGACAGCACCACATAATTTTGAACCACTGTCAGATAAAGGTAATGGTAATTTTAGTTAACGTCGTACTAAAGCAACACAACGGGCTATTGACGACGGTCTGGGATCAGTCCCTTAATGGAAAGATCCTAGGACAACACCTCGTAATTTTGAACCACAGTCAGATGACGAAGCAACACTTGAGCTGGCACGCCACTCTCCAAACTTCCACTCCAAACCAACGTCAGGACTTTGATCACGACAGATTTAAGGTGCACCAGCCGCCTCTACATCATACGCTTACAAACATCCATACCCAGACCCGGATTCGAACCAGGAACCTTCCGATCTAGAGGTTAACACCTTAACCACTATACAGGTTGGTCGGCTAACAAAATAGGAAATTAGTCCCTCGTATGCGCTTCTATAGTCACAATCTTACAAGCTTATGACAGGCAACCGATTTGACGTAATAAATTACCTGTAGATATAGATGGTAATGGTAATGGTAATGGTAATTTTTAGTTAACGTCGTACTAGAGCAACACAACGGGCTATTGACGACGGTCCGGGATCAGTCCCTTAAGTGAAAGATCCGAGGACAGCACCTCGTAATTTTGAACCACGGTCAGATGACGAAGCAACACCTGAGCTGGCACCCCACTCTCCAAACTTCCACGCCAACCCAACGTGAGGACTTTCGGCCACGACAGATTTAAGGTGCACCAGCCGCCTCTACACCATACGCTTACAAACATCCATGCCCGGACCCGGATTCGAACCAGGAACCTTTCGATCTAGAGGCTAACACCTTAACCACTATACCGGTTGGTCGGCCCTGTAGATATAGAAAAAATCTTTTTAAAGTGGTTATCTTATCATATCTTAATTTTGATGAATATTACTAGGCGGTAAGTGGTAATTTTTTAGTTAACGTCGTACTAGAGCAACACAACGGGCTATTGACGACGGTCCGGGATCAGTCCCTGAAGGGAAAGATCCGACTACAACACCTCGTTATTTTGAACCTCGGTCAGATGACGAAGCAACACCTGAGCTGGCACCCCACTCTCCAAACTTCCACGCCAACCCAACGTGAGGACTTTCGGCCACGACAGATTTAAGGTGCACCAGCCGCCTCTACACCATACGTTTACAAACATCCATGCCCGGACCCGGATTCGAACCGGGAACCTTCCGATCTAGAGGCTAACACCTTAACCACTATACCGGTTGGTCGGCCCTGTAGATATAGAAAAAATCTTTTTAAAGTGGTTATCTTATCATATCTTAATTTTGATGAATATTACTAGACGGAAATTCATGAGGCGTATTAATGTCCGGACAATTTCAGTACATAGGTAGACAATTAATTAACGTCGTACTGGAGCAATACAATGGATTATGGCAAAGCTACAGGATTCATCACGATCAAAATGAACCGAAGATACCTCGTCATTTTGAACCACGGTCAGATGACGAGGTCTACATTGAAGCCGTCACCTCACTCTCCAAACTTCCACACCACGCCAACGTGGGGAGACATGTGACCACGACAGATTTAACGGGTACCGCGTTAAGAATTATTTTTGATCTACTATCCTTTACTCGTCCGGGCTGCGGTTGTCCTATTGGAAGAGTAACGGATTACCATGCAGAGGATTGCGAGTTCAAATCCAACCAAAGACCGTTATGTACAAGGAAACTGGTGCACATTAATTCTGTAGTGTCCTCAAATGTCCTCACGTTGGCGTGGTGTGGAAGTTTGGAGAGATGTGTGCCAGCACAGGTGTGTGGCCTCGTTATCTGGCCGTGGTGTTTGTTATACTTGTATCTTTCCTTTAAGGGATTGATCCTGGACCGTCGTCAATAGCCCGTTGTGTTGCTCTAGTACGACTTTAACTAAAATTACCATTACCATTACCTGGACCGTCGTCAAGAGCCCGTTGTGTTATACCAGTGTGACGTTAATTAAATACCTACCTATCTACCTTCATGCCTTTGAAAGTAATAAGCTGATCAAAGTAATTTTTTTTCTACTAGCCACTTCGTGGGGCTAGCCCGGCGTTGACCGTTCAAGTTGCTTTTATGGGGTTATTGGTTTGCTTCGCAAACCAAATGGGAATTCGGAGTGACGTCACAATCTCTTACGAAAATATAAATATTTAATTCAAAAATTATTTATTAAAAGAAAATCATATGTATAAGGTATCAATCTGGTGTCAAATTTTCCGCAGAATCAGTAGAAATTTTTAATTTATCTTTAACGATCCCGATTTTACAAAAGAGAACTAAACAATGCCAGCCAAAATTTTTTGCTTTCCTTCACTTAAATCGCAAGAGCGCAGGAAATGTAATCTGTTTATTTTTTAAACGCGAAGGGGTCACGTGACGTCACGATCTCTTGCAAAAATATAAAAGATATTCAATTTAAAAATTTTATTTATTTAAAGAAAATCATATTTTTAGGCATCGATCCAATGTGAAATTTTCCGCAGATTTCAAATCCGTTCAAATTTTTATTCTATCGTAAACGGTTTGGGGGAGATAAAAAAGAACTAAATAACTCCAATTAAAATGTTTTTGATTTCAATCGTCTGCTGGAAAATTATTACTCCAAGCAAAACGGAAACGAAAAAATTAAATTTAGAATCTGTGATCTTTTATGCTGTTGCATTCTATAAGAAAAACAGTAACAATTAAATTCCATTAAATTCATTTTAAAATGTTCTAAATTGAATTTTTAAATTCGCCACGACCTAAAAATGGCAAAATATTCAGACTACCTGTGTGCCAAATCCGATTACTGTAAGTGCCATAGATTCGTCAGGACTTCGCGTGCAGAAAACAAACACAAACAGACAGACAGACAGACGCTTCCTTTTATAATTTTAGAGATTCAAAAACCAAAAAATGTAACTCACACAAAATGCATCCTTTTTTATATTCAAAGCAATATTTTCTACTGATCATTGCTAAATTTATTCTTAATTGAAAAAAAAATATGAATAGTACAAGCTCAATCTGTCGTGGCTTCCAATGTCCTCAAGTGGAAGTTTGAAGAGAGGGCTGCCAGATCAAGTCCAATCTCATCATCTGACCGTGGTTTGAATTGACGTGGTGTTGTCCTCGGATCTTTCCATTCTGGTTTGTTTGTGTTGCTCCCCCTCCCCAATGCGACGTTAATTAAAATGCCTGAAACTCCTCCAACAGGGGTTCCGGCAATTTCATTCATAGTAGATCTCGACATCCCCGTAAAAGTGACAAACCCTGACCTATTCGTAAAAAAGAAATCGATCGCATTTTTTCATATCGCTTGATGAACGTTGAATAAAAGTTGTGGAATGAAGAAAAAAGTCTTATGCAGAAAAACTGTCCTGTCAGATTAATGTTCAAAGCTTACTTTACTTTTTGCGTACGTTCCCGTTCCTATCTTCCTCCATTAGTGTCCTAATATTCCATTTTCCGTATCCCCCGCTCGCCCGCGGTCCCACAAAATGTCAAATGGATGTCGACGCCCTTTTCGCAACCTTTCACAACTTTTCACTCTCTACATAAAAGAGGGTCCAACACACACCGACAGCACACACCATCGCCAGATCAGTTCCCTTCAACAGCTCCCTGACTCGACTCTTACCATGATCAAAGTAAGTTGGTGTCTTTTTTCGCTTCAATCTGTTAATGCTGTCTACTATGAGGCCCACCAACCCGAACGCCTTACAATCGCACGGCTCAGGGCTGATGCAAAAGTTCGTCCCGGTGCCTGGGAAGGCACCGGGACGAACTTTTGGGGACGAACTTTGGGCCTATCTAAGGGAGCCGCGGTAGCAGGGATGGAAGAGTAACGGATTAGCAACCGGAGGGTTGCGTAGTTCGAATCCCACCTAAGCCCGTCGTGATCAAAGGGGAATGGTGCATGTTAAACCTGTCGCTACCTCAAATATCATCACGTTGGCGTGGTGTGGAAGTTGGGAGAGTGGGGTGCCATCTCAGGTGTTGTCTTGTCAGCTGTCCGTGGTTCAAAATGACGTGGTGTCGAAAGTTAGTCATTTTAGACTCCTATTTTCAAATGACCAAATAGAAATTATCTTTTCAAATGAATGTGTGCTGTATTAGAATCAATTATTAGTGTCGGGTATATATTTAATATATATTGGACGGTGTATATATTTCATTAAATATCGGGTTGATGCAAAATTTCGTCCCGTGTTTTTGGCTTTTGATTGTACTGCATCGCAAAACCCAAGTGTTGTCTACTTCGCTCGCGTCACGTTTCGATGTTATTTGACAGGTAATATTTCAGCGTGTATTTGGAGGGAAAATGTGTGTTAGTGGATAACGTTTTTTTAATTGTGTTAAGGCATTAAAATAGCCCTTAAAAGAAGAGGCATTTTCGACATAGTATGTTTTTTATTTTTCCGAGAAAAGGCAAGAATGCTTCATAGACTCAAACGAAAATATGTATCGTGAAGAGACGGAGTAACGAATTAGCAACCGCTGATTGCGAGATCGAATCCAACAAAGGAGTCTGGTGCATTTTAAATCTGTCGTGTCCTCAAATGTTCTCACATTGGAATGGTGTGGTAGTTTGGTTAGTGGGGTACCTGCTCAGATGTTGACAAAGTCATCTAACCGTAGTTCAAAATGACGTGGAGATGTGCTTGTATCTTTCTCTTCGGGATGAATTCTGGACGGTCGTCAATAACCCGTTGTGCCGCTCCAGTGCGATGTTAACTACCTACCTAACCCTCCAATAGGTTTCGACGGAGATATCTCGTCCATCAAGATCTGACCAATAGTGCTAATGAGGAGATATCTCGTCATGAAGACAGTGCCGATTTTTGAATGATGACGAGATTTGGATCTGGTCAGTTTTTTTCATATGATGAGGTGACTTGTTCATCAAGATCTGGTCCGTTTTGCTAATGGCGTGATACCGCTAGGAGGGTTAAACCTCTGAGCGTCACTAGAGAAGACGAGAAAGATTGGAGGGACTGAATAACATCTATTGGCTAGGCCTAAAAATATGATTTTTGTGAATCAATTGGCCCTTGAAGTGTTCCTAGACTTAGATTCACGAGTACATTTTCACGGCAATAAAAAATAAACCTAAAATATTGACCAGGGCCCCTACATTTGCATACTGGGCACACCTACCAATCAAGTTAATTGGTTCCTGTAAGTACACTCCTTGTGTAACTCCTACCAAATATACAAAAAATTATCTTTCCTTTATTCAACTGCATACACCATTTATTATTTAAACACAATTAAAACATAATTTCTTGAATTTGGAAATCATACTGAAATTTACAGTATAGAAACGTTTATCATTTTCTGTGGCCTCGGGTCTATACCATGATTACGGACATCCCCCTCGCGTGGGGCCCTGATATTGACAAAGTATGAAAGCAAACAGTACTGGAATTTTTTGGACTGAATTTTTTATTTTAATTTGAAAACGTAGAGTGGAGACTATTTTTCTGACGACGTGCAAGAGTACGCACACAGGCATATAATTCAGTAAGATCTATACTTAGAGGTCTATCACACGTTTTGAAAGACAATTTGCAATTTTCCTTCAGGTCTATCACATGTTTTGAATAACTTGCATTTTTCCTTCAGGTTTTGCTTCTTGCGTGCCTTGCTGGCTTGGCGTCAGCCCAGTATGGCCAAGGATCTCGATCCGGACCAGACGGTGTTAGGAACCGTTACTTCATCCTTGGACATGGCAGAGGACCCATTTCAACTTCCCTTGGTAGCGGAGTCTACGGTGCTTCCTTGAACCAAGGCAGCTACAGGCCATCCACCAGTGGACATGGCTACAGACCAGCTGCCTCTTCCGGTCATGGTTCGAGTCATGGTTTGGGTGGATCATCCCTTGGAGGGTATGGCGTACAAAATGGAGGGTATGGTGGAGACAATGGAGGGCATGGCGGACACAATGCAGGGTATGGTGGACACAATGGAGGATATGGCAGGCAAAGTGGAGGCCATGCCTCTCTCGCACCAGTCCACATTCCAGCAGAACCAGCTTACGCGCCTGCACCTAGATCCTATGCTCCAGTTGTGAGATCCTCTAACCATGGTTCATACGCTCCTTCTGCCAACCTGGGACACAGAGCTCCTACGCGATCATCCTACGGAGGTCACGACGATTTAGTAAGTACTTAACTACATTTTTGAGGCTGATCTGCATACTTTGCAGAGATCTTTAAATATTCAAGTCAAAAGAAAAATTTGGAATTAGATTTTCTGAAAAGTAATGTTTAAAAAATATTAAGCTATGGATCCATACCAAGCCGTTGAGACTGGCTATTTAATCGGGACACTAGAATTTACAGTTGATTTTGTGAATTTAAACCACTTTTCTGCAATTCTTACGTAATGTCTACCTGTAGACAGTTCGTAAGAATCGTACGTAATCGGGTCTCTTTCGAACACTTATGAACTGAACCTAGATGTAGGTAATATATTTTCATTCTCTCTCTCTCTCGCTCTTCTTATTAAATTTCTTTAAAATAGTGGGTGCCAGCTTCGGTGGGACCTCGTCATCAGACCGGATTTCAAAATGACGAGGTGTTGTCCTCGGATGTTTTCCTACGGGATGGGTCCTGGACCGTCACATTGCTCTAGTGCAGTGGTCCTTAACCTTTCTAGAATCACGGAACACTTGCAACAATATATATATATATATATATATATATATATATATATATATATATATATATATATATATATATATATATATATATATATATATATATATATTGCGTAATAAACATAAAACACATACATAACAGTTTACTTATCAGTCAATAGCAAATAGCAACCAGTTTTATGAAAAGAAAAAAAAGAAAATGGTCACAACTTTTTAATCGTATATTTAAGTCTGTTTAGGACTTTTACTAATGTTTTCAACATTTTGTCTCATGTGTAAAACAGCTATTCTCATTTCCTCTTCTATATTTGTCAGCCTTTCACGCTTCTTTGTTTTAATATTCGTTAATGTTGAAAAACTAAGCTCGCATATGATACGATATTGGAAATTGTAATAAAATCTTAATCGTTTTTTCAGAAATAGTTTTAAACTCTGTTTGAACACAAATCCAAAATTCTGCAACTTTATGCGAGGCAATTTGTGCTTTTTATTAGATATCAATACTATTTTTTAAAAAAAATTATTATTAATTTGATTATTCAACAATCTGAAAATAATACTTGTCTTTGAACTGGAGACTGGCACGTTTGATGTAAAATGCCGTTCCAATTTTGCTGGTACCATTGCACTATTACAAGCTTTTCCGCACCGAGCACACAAAGGGGAATGTGACATTCTTTTTCGTCACTACAAGTGAACCAGAAATCTAGTAAATAATCATTGAAATATTGTCTATTGACATTTTTTATTTTGTTCTCCCTGTTGTGAGTATCATTATTGATATTGCTTGTACTTGTACTGGCACTATCAGAGCCAGAATCATATTTTCGTTTCAGAAATTTGTCCATTTTGCAGTTTCGAATAATTATTTTTGATTCTTTGGAGAGTAATTAGAGACATTTTAATTTCTAAAATACCAATTTGTCGCAAATGAACTTCCACCTACAATTACAAGACAATACATATTATGACGCTGACAACCTGTCTTAAAAAGTTTGACTTACTTGAAGAAAAACAATACCCTTTCAGCAACAAACACGTCCGTTCACTCAGTTGTTGTCATTCAACTGTTTGGACACAGGCTCTGCCCACACGCGAAAGCAGATTTGGTGCATGTTCTAAAAAGGAAACCCGTAATAGAAATCGATAAAAGTCAACGTAAGTACAAGTAAAGACGATAAAACTAAAAATAATGACGTTTGCTTTTTCCTTTTTTTTTTCTCTTTATAACTGTTTTAATTTTTCACTGATTTTCAAATTTTGGCGGAACACTTTCTGTAAGTTCACGGAGCTAAAGTGCTCCTTGGAACGCCGGTGAACATAAGAACCCTTGCCTTAGTGCGACGTAAATTCAACAACCTCCAAACCAAAATTAAAAGAAAAAACCTTTTTATTTTCGAGAAAAAAATGTGAAAATATGGATCTTATTTTCCTGATGAGTTAATTTCCTAATTTTCTTAGTAGGATCTTTCCTTACGGGAAATGATCCCGGACCGTTACCAACAGACCGTTGTGTTGCTCCAGTGCGACGTTAATTAAATACATACCTAATTTTCTTAGTCTGGAATCCTTAAAATCCTATTTTGGAGCTGTACTTGTATTTGCTTCCTTTAAAGTGCGATGTCTTTCTTCCCCACCATGGCCATGTCTCGAAGTGTTGTTCGACTTTCATTAAAACACCTTTTTTCCCGCCAGGCTCAGCCCACCCCTTATGATTTCGGTTACGATGCCCACAATGAGCACGGGGACCAACAGTCTCGTCAAGAGACTGGTGATGGTCACGGAAACGTGAGAGGCAGCTACGGTTACAGGGATTCCTACGGCATCTTCAGGCACGTGGACTACGTCGCTGACCACCACGGATTCCGTGCCAACGTCCGCACCAACGAGCCAGGGACCGCACCCCAAGATCCAGCCGATGTCTCCCTGCACGTGGAACACGGAGGACAGAACAGCGGATACTAAAAGAAACTACTGCCATTTTCGAGGTGAGTCCTTCCTTAGGAAATTGTACCATATTTATTTCTAGTACTTTTCATACTAGAGAAAATTCAAAAGCATCATTCAATAAGAAATAACGTCCTCTACAAATTCAAATACAAAATAAAAATAGTTTCAGGGGACGTCTTCATATCAAATTTTGCACAAGCAATAACATTTCTAATATAAACACCATATTTTGATACCATTATCTTATTCTGCATTGTTTAATAGTTTAAATATGAAATTTCATGACTACTGTCTTTATATCCGGAGATATTAAATCCTAAAGTTGATGTCAATTTCAGGGATTATCTCCACATAGAAAGTCGCTATTTGTAGATAGTGATTAATCATAGTTATTGCTATCCGAATCTCAAATTTGAACACTATTTCAAACGTGTTTTTCAACAATCAGCGAATTATAATATTTGTTATGCAAATACAAACGAATTTTAACAATTACATTACTATATTTACTATTCAAGTGCAAACAATCCAGGAATTATTATCCGAGTTTTATCAGGCGTTTTTTAAACTTTTGGTTGTCCCCTAAAATCGCAGTAATAAGGAAAGTTTAATGTAGAGCAAAAACTATTCAGAATGAGTTGAAATTTTGCATGGTCATGTTAGAAGTATTTCTGATTCGATTTACATCAAAATATAATAAGGTTTAAATTCATAATTTTTTCGAATGTCCATTTAATAATTATTATTGCATACTAAAAACTAATTTTTAAATAAAATATTCGGCGGATTTCGTTTGGGTTGTTTATATAACATTAATATGGTACAAAATAATATAATCCAAGAAAATCTTAACGTTAAGGAAATTAGGTTAACGAATTAGATTAAGATTTGTGAATTCCTATTTACAACCCTGGATATTTTCGAATTTGAATTTAAATTTTGACATCTTGCTGTGTATGAAGTGAATTATTCATTACGATGGACAGAAATAATGACGTTTCTGAATGAATCTTTATTTTTTTAGGTGAACATTCATCTTCGAAAATGTACGGCTTCAGATATTACTTAAAGGAAGATGAGTAAAATTTTGTGATTTTGAAATCGCCCAGAACAAATATTTTAGATAGATTTTTATATGTATGTCATTTTTTTTAATATGAGTATTTTTGTTATGCATGTGTAATGTATGTAGTCCTTTGTACAAAGTTTAGGAAATAAACGTTTATCTCCTCAAGTATTGCCTTTCTTCAATTCGAAAATATTTTTGTCTCTGTATTAATCATTGTAAAAGGAAAATATATTCTTCAGGACAAGCTTTCAAATAGGAAACTACGTTGACTAAGTACATTTTAAAATAGTAAAATATGTCTCTAAATATAAAATAAAAGGCATTCAGAAATTGCATTTTCCTTCTAACTTTAGTAAAATTTATGATTGATACAAAAATAAACACTTCAAATTTCGAAATATGAAACATACTCGAAAATTATAAGATCTTTAATTGCTGCCTGACACAAAGACAAACACATATTATGCAATAATCATTCTTCAATTCAGATTCTCATTTAATACTGCTCACTCAGCGTTATGCAATAAATTATTTGTTAAGAGGGATTTAACAACTTCAAAAACGTACTAACAAGCATAATATCTGCATGATTTAATAGTCCTTGACTAATGCATCAGAATATTTCGACTATATTAATATGGAGAAAACTACTTTCTTTTGTGAGGTATATCTCTTATTCGTGATAAACTTTCTTTGGGCAGAATTTTAGGTCATCCTTAATGTATTTATCAGGTGTACTGGTTAATAACGCGTATTTTTAATAGATTAAAAAATTACACATATGTTGATATACATTCGATTTGACATGTATGTTATTTTGTTGTATTGACAACAAGCTTTATGACCTCATATTTCAAATTTCCTAAAAGTGTTAGTTAGTTAAAGGTGATATTTTTGCTCTTAAAAATGTGGAATTTCATGCCAAAAAGAAGAGTACGACAATTGCTGACTTAAAGAAAAAAATTGAAATTTTGCTCTTACGAACATTTATTTTCCATGATTTCAAAGAATTTTTATAAACATATTGTAATGTCAAGACGACAGTGTGGACTCTTCACAAAATCATCTCGAACGAATCACTCAACCAAAACAAATAAATCAGAGTAATCAAAGGTGCTACTTATGTGGTGGTAAAAATCATATTTCCCGCAACTGTGAACACCAAGGAAAGATTCCCCGTTGATTTGTTTGTTACCAATATGGTCACAAAAGTCACGATTGCCCAAGCAATTCGAGAACTAAACCCACAGGTAGAGATGCAAACAATGTCGCTCAGGTTCAGTTCTGTCAAACCATGTGTAAATCCGTGACAATTTTAGGGACACAGTTAATAAGACTTGTAGACACAGGCTCGCAAGTAACTCTTCTTGGAGAGTATGAATGTCGAAAGATTGGTAGCCCGGAACTTGTTGCTGTCGATGATTCTCACTGGATTTGAATTTTCTCGAATCCCTATATTGGATCATTTCACAGTAATATTGAAATCGATCATCATGCCTTCAAAACTGCTGTTCGTGTGGTTCCTAAAAACGCCACGTCTTTTGCTTTAAGTATTGGATGCGACTTAATTAATCAAGCTCAACTAACCATAACTCCAACAGGTATACATTTTACGAAATTCCCCATCGATAATTCTCCTGACGAACCATTTGCGCTAGCCATTACTGATGACTCACCAGAGTATGACATTGCACCCGTTGTTACCCTCGACATTAAGTCAGAAGTTGAGGATTCAATCCTTCAGTATACACCTAACAAAACGAAAACTACCAACATTGAGATGTACAATGTACATTGTACATGACCCTTAAAGACCAGAAACCTCTTTTCTGTCCTCCCCGTCGTTTACCATTCTCCGAACTAATGACTCACGAACAAAATCATAGAACCCTGCTCTTCAGAATATGGCAGTTCTGTGGCTGTTGGAAATTGGCTGTGTGTGTATTGACTACAGACCCTTAAACGCCATCGGTTAGCCATAATGAGCGAGAAAGAGCCAGAAACTGAAACCGTCTAAGACAGTTTGCAACACGACCAACCTATAGAATATAGAAAATAAACGCCATCGACGGTTTGGTGAAAAGAAGAAACAGAAACTGAACCCTTCTTCTAAAATAGTTTGTAACACGACCAACCTATTGGATACAGAAAAAAACCTCAATCGGTGGTTCGGTGTGCCATGATGAAAGAGCTAGAAACTGAACACTTTGTCCAAAGCAAAGATTGTAACACGAGACGTTAGAATTGTAGGAAAAGTCGTCGTAATGTAAAAGTTCTTGTAAATGACTAAATATCAAAGTGTGGGATGGAATTGTGTGTTTGAGGTACTAATAATCATGCTAAAACACGAGTTTTTCAAAATATTGGCTATTTTGGAATGTTTGAAGGCCAAAGTGGCCCTCTTAACTGTTGAAGATCAACGAAGTATTTTTTTCCAATGCCAGCTTATGGACTCATAATCCTTTCACCATTCGTTGCCGACAATCTCAGTGGGCATCATGGGAGCTGCTGCCACATCGCACCACCTGTAAACTAGGAGAGCTGTCCCACATTGAAGAAACTTCAATCACAAACCCGCAGATACGAGATACGAACTCGTAATCAATGCCTTTAGTCGCTTGGCTACTCGTGACATTTGAAGACTATTAAAATGTAAGTCAAAAAATTAAAATGTTTGGCATTTTTCGAGAAATATTTTTTCAAACAGATAACAAAATTATTTCGCATCATGAAAATAAGTATTTAGTATCTGCAAACATGTCATTTATACAATTTTTAACTCAGCCGATCTGCTAAATTTTGGTACTGCCATCTGTCGGCTATTCTCGACAAAAGAAGTCGCCACTAAAAGCATCTACCAATAAATACAAGAAGCTTTAATCGGGAGTGAATGATATTTTCAGAGCACTTGACTGTTGGTGTAGAGGAAACTATTACGGGAAAATTTTTTAATAATAGTAAGGTATAACCATTGTTTTTTCATTCTTAATTTATCTTTTGTTTTATAAGAGCAGAATTTGCCTGATTTAACTTCTTTCAGTGCATAATATTTGAAAAGCTGGAGATAGAAATTTTTTATAGCTAAGTAAAAAGGTATAATGATAGGGTTATCGCTTCATTATTTTATTTATCATTTCTGAGGTGTGTTCGAAAAGTTTCTTTAAATAAAGCTTACTATTTGATTGAATTAAGCTTTAAAAATACTTTAAAATGATACCCATTCAAATAAGCTCCAAGATTGCTATGAGGAAGCTTAGTTGAGCGATTACAAACTTTTTTAAACAGCCATGATTTTCAACAGTCCATGCCACAAATTCTCTTAACCCCCATGCTTTGTTGTGAAAACTTCTGATGCGGATTATTGAAATTTGTATTAATTATAGAATTTATCTTTGTATTTCTGTAGTCACCTTTAGTTAACTATAGCCTTTATTTATAGTGATACCTATAATAACATTTAAAAAAAAAGTTTTTTTTTTTTTTTTTGACGGTTTGAAATGTTACAGTAATTATAAATGTGTTATGTATTTCATTTTAATGTGTGATATACAGTCGCGGGAAAATAAAGAAAACCTCCTTTATTTCGAGCACTATTCATACTAGAGCAAATTGAAGTACCATTCAATAGGAAATAATGTCCTTTACAAATTCAAATGAAAAATATTGCATAAGGGGCGTCTTCATACCAAATTTTGTACAAAGAACGAAATTTCTAATGGATACACAATGTTTGGATGCAATAATCAGATTCTGCATCATTAAATCAGTCTGGATATGAAATTTACTGACTTTACTACCTTTATATTCCGAGATATTCAATCTTAAAATTGGTGCAAATTTCAGGGATCATCTCGAAATACAAACAAGCTATTTGTACATCGAGATTAATTGTCGTTATAACTACCCGAATTTCAAATTTCAACACTATTTCAAACATATTGTTCAGCAATCCTAGAATTATATTTACTATGCAAAGTGCAGATGATTTTAGAATAACATTATTAAATTTAATATGCAAGTGCAAATGATCCGAGAATTACTATCCGAGGTTTGTCAAATGTCTTTTAAACTTTTGGTTGCCCTCTAAAATTGGAATAATGAAAGAAATTTAACGTAGCGCAAAAACTAATATCGTAATCAGATTTCTGAATCGATTCCCATCAAAATATAATGCGGTTCCAATTATAATTTTTTCAAACATTATTTTAATAATTATTATTGTATTACATACTAAAAACTATTTTTAAATAAAATATTAGGTGGATTTTGTTGAATTAATATATTTTTTTTTGTTTTGTTTAGTATTAATGAGAGATACAACTAAACTGTTAGTTTTTGTTATGTTGCTCGAGCTCTGTTTTATTGATTTACAAGTTCTTTTTAAGACATTTTCTTTTTTATACTGTCAAGCAAGTGCTTATTTTTTTTTGCTCCCATTTTAATTTCTTCTTATGTATAAATGAAATAATTGCTTCAAATAATAAATGATGATTAGAAGACACGAGAGAGATAATTTCTGCAATTATTAAAAATTTATTGTAACAGGTTATGGGCACAGAATACGTTTCGTAACACTAATGCCATTTATTTTCTTGAGAGAGAGAAAAGAAAAACGAAAATGAAACAAGTCATGCAGAAAATTGAACCTCTTCAAGGAAGAGATACTGAGAAGATTAGAAATATTTGATTCAGATCAAATTAAAAGTAATTCCAAATGCAATGGAATTAATTTCAGGATAATTAAGAATTCCTAAAGAAACCAGTAGCAGTGCACACGACAATGGAAGAAAGAAATGTCTACAAGAAAGACTTGGAAAAATTAAATAAAACACAAACAGAAATAATGTTTCTATTAGTTTCAAGCTTGAGTCCAAAATTTAGAGCTCAAATAAGAAATCTTTTAAGCCAAGATGAGGATTGGACAGAACTCCACAATCTTTTTGCTTGTGTAGAAGAAAATAAAGCCTATGAAATTTGTTTGGAGTTTTTTGGTTGTAAATAGGAAAGAGAATCTATAAATGGCTGGATACTAATGGGCAAAAGTTCTTATGGAAGCCTATTCAGTAGCTTATATATGGAAAAGATTGTAAAATATATATTGAGCTTAGATGAAAATGAAAACTTTCATCAAATAAATTTCGGAAGAAAGGGAAAGCATTCAATTCCCTCCTCATTGCCCCTGTTCAGGACTGAGCCAATGGAAATAAGCATTGAAAAAATATATATACTAGTTTTGTTATCCCTAATTGATCAGCCATTCCACAATTTTTTTTTAATTAAAAAACTCATAACATATTACCTGAATATCCTGATTTATTGAAAATTTATCCAATTCACGATTGATAAAATATGAAAAGGAAAATTTTAAAAATTGTTACTAAGAAAAACAGTACTAAGAAAAGATAGGTCCACCTTTATAAATCTTTGCACCAAAACCTTTATTTCCACAAAATTTGCATAAATATCACAGTTTCGTCTTACTGCGGGATTACGCTGGCTGCTGTGGAGGTATTAAAACAGATTTGAACATCACGTTGCAATCAAATGAAATGGGTCGTCGTTACAGTTTTTCGCTGATTGAGCAGGGGAAAATTGATGCATTTAAGAAGTGTGGAAAATCGAATAGAGACATAGCTAAACTTTTAAACAGATCGCATAATGTTGTAAACAATTTTGTGCGACTTGGAAATGCTTATGGCACTAAAAAATCATCTGGGCGGCCATCAAGAGTGACACCTAGACAAAGAAGGAGTATCGTAAAGGATTTAAAATCTGAAAATACGGGCTTATCCACTTTGGCCAGGCAACAAAACCCTCCAATATCAAAATCTACGGTCCATAGACTGGCAAAAAAGTTCGGCAATTTAGTTTACTGGAAGAGGAAAGCGGCTCCGAAATTAACTAAAGAGCATAAAAAAAAGCAATTGAAATTTGCACAGGAAGTGATGTCCTGGAAAGAAGACTGGTATCGAGTAATATTCAGTGATGAAAAAAAAATTCAACCTGGATGGTCCAGATGGCTGGCAGTATTACTGGCACGACCTGCGTAACGCTAGAGAGATATTCTCGAAGAGGCAAGTTGATGGTGGTTCCGTTATGGCATGGGCCGGATTCGGACCTGCAGGAAAAACTGATATAAAATTTGTAGATAATCGTTTGAATGCTGCAGCCTACCAACAGCTGCTTGAACAATATTTTCTTCCACAATCAGAGCCCATTGGAGGCCCGTTCTTTATGTTCTAACAGGACAATGCTCCTGTGCATACTTCAAAGTCCACTTTTGAATGGTTTCTGGATAATGGTGTACATATTATTCATTGGTCACCTTGCAGCTCCGACCTGAATCCGGAAGAAAACATATGGGCCATACTCACAAAAGCAGTGTATGCAGGCGGAAGGCAGTACAACTGTACTACAGATTTAAAAAAAGCTTTTTCCTCCGAATGGGCAAATATCGAGACAAACTCTTTACAAAAACTTGTAGAAACTATGCCGAATAGAATTTATGAGCTCATTCTGAAAAACGATGGAAAAATTTAGTATTAGTAGAACCCTAATTCGATGTTTGGTTCAGTGGACCTATCTTTTTGAAACAGCTGTTTCACATAAATTTTGTCTTCCGTATAATTCCTATGATTTGTATATTATTTACGCATAATTTTTTCATTGTATGAACTAACGTAGTTTATAAAATAGTACTTTGTACACAATAAAACTTTTATTACCAACATAACTTTCGATTTTACTAGTAGACCTATCATTTCGATACACACTGTAGAGTGTTTGATATGTATTACACTTAATCGGTATTTAAAATTACGAAACATAGTTGAATAGTAATAACAGAATTTAATAAGAAAACCCATTGACTGAAAAATTCAAAGCACTGGAAACAGGGTTGGTTGGTTGTTTTAGGGTCATATTTGGACGAGCTGCGCCAAACACAAGATAGAAAACACAATGAGGTACGAAGAAAAAGCAAAGACAATCCAAATACTTATTTAGTTCATTGTGAGAGAGAAAGCTGCGCATCACATACATTGCTATGCTTGGTTTCTCGGGTTGAATCACATGAAAGAATTGCTCATAAAGCATTTATTAAATATAATTTTCAGCGCATTGTTTTCCCCTCCCCATAAGAATAATCTAAAATAATTCAAATTTCTACATTGAATTTGGAATTTCGTTATTATAAAGGAACTGCTCAGTATTCGAATGCGTATACCACAAAGTTCACGTAAGACATTTATCATCCCTAAGTAATAGTCGAATTGAGTTGCGCTGTCTTTTTTCTAGTTTTCATCGATCCATTTTAAGTACTCTCAATCCTACCTCTATCCTGTTGTTAAAATTCGGAGATATTCGTAATCGAGAGCAGGCATAGCGCGCATAGCAATTTTGATTCAAATTTTCCACTACGGGCTTTCAATACTGATCTATGTCCCTTTGTTGCTTTGTTTCAAACGTCATTCGGTTGGATGCTTTATGGTTTCGATATCAATTCTGCATTCTCTTGACTGAGTTCAGCGGAGTGCCATTTTTTTTCGTCTAATGTATCGAACCAAAATACAGTTCGGACTCGAGTACGTTTTGGAGTTCTTGGATGCACAATTATACGTGATTTGAATGGATTCCTTCTCTGGGTGGATCTCTTTCGACAAGTTTTATTCGAAGGTTCATTTTGTAAAAGATTGTTTGATGCAAAGTGGGTTACTTTACTGATTTCTCAAGATTTTAAATTTTGTTAATCCTCAAGTGTTTAGGATGTACGTTGTTTAAGCAAATTGACTTGATTTTCGTTTGCGACAAAAGGAAAAATAAATGAGTCAAATATACTTATAGGTTTTTATAACAAAAGACATTTGAAATTATGTTCTTAGCTCTAGTATAGTTTTGGAACTTTCGAATACATGTCATGCATGATTTCAGAACAATCGAAAACAATTTTGAAGTGGTGTAGAAAAAGCGGGATTGTTTCGCAGATGTGACAGGTGGTAACCAAGAGTGATTTTGAATGTCAAAGTAGAAGCGACAAAATAGGCTGAAATAGGTTGTCTGGGTTTTTATGGTGCTATGATGAATTCGGAACTCATGTTCAACACATTTCGGGAGCTATTTGGTGCATCCTTCAACTGATAATCGAAATCTCAATTAGCTTCAGAGTGCATTTTTGAACATTCCAAACCCATTGGGGCAAGCCCTGTGGTCCCTTCCTTTAAATACACTACTGTCTGTGAGCCCCCCACCCCCACCAGAAGAGAATCAAATGATTAGAATAAAATTCATACTACATTTTACTGTACATATACGATTAAATTTTCAGATCAATACTATAATTGTATCTTGAAAAAATCTGTCGTGAAGCCTCTACAAGCTGCAATAGAGCTGCTATATGCCATGACATCGAATCAAAATTTATTGGCAGGCTGCTTGTATACGAATTCACAGTTCATTGATACTGGCTGCTGGGGGATTTTGACGAACTGTTGACCGAGGAACCACATCCTAGGCATGTTCAATAGGTGACATGTGTGGTGAACATGGAGTACAGGAAAGAAGGCTTTCACATTCCTGGCAACATGTGGTTAGGCATAGTCCTGTTGGAATGAAGCGTCGTGCGTACTCTGAAGAAAGGGTGTTGATAACTTCCTGATAATAACCCTGAATTCATTGCAACCAAGACCACAAATGCTATCCAATGCCACATCTCGAACTTTCAGGGTATCACCTAGTTATTCTTCGCTTGCACACATAAATTATTGTAATGCTAAATATAAATTGCTATAATTCTTGATATAAATTGGTATAATTCTTGATATAAATTGGTATAATTCTTGATATAAATTGGTATAATTCTTGATATAAATTGCTATAATTCTTGACATAAATTGCTATAATACTAAAGGAACATTTGTTTTCAGACACTTTTTCTCTTCGTCGTCTTAACAAAAGTTCGTTTTCCATCCGCACTTTCTGACAGGACTGCTTCCAAACTTCAAGCATTGAGCTTTCCAGTGTCGCGATTTGTGGTTTGTATTTTTTTACCCATAAAAAATACTTTCGCTTTAAAGACATAAATGAACGAAAATTAATAGGATAAGCTTACATGAAGGGAATTTGATTTCATTCAGCCATTTCTACGTCTAAAGTGGAATGCCCCTTTTATGATTTCAAAATCGATTTGATTTTTCGAAGCTTCTGAACATCGGCAAAGGGTGCTCCTTGGACACCTCTTTGGGACGTCTTAAAATGCGGACTTGACCTTAATATAGTAAAAGCAGCGAGTTCCGGAAGCCAAGTAGCTGCTATTGGACGCGAGAAAGAACTCGTTTCCAGTGACCCACATTTCATCTTTCTTCTCTTCCACTCGAACGGCGAACGCTGCGTCATCCACAGGTGAGCCTCAACTCTTTTTTAACTTCTTTCTGTTCTAACTTCATTCTCTTCTAACTGTGTTTTGTATGCCAGAATGGGTTCGATACTATGGAAGGAAGGAATCTGATTTGTTTTTAATAGTATTTAATAAATAAGTTCTGGATACTTTCCTAGCAAAGTTCAACCAGGCCGAGGTTCTTTTTAGCAAAAGAGGATCCAAAACAAACCATGAAATGAAAAATGTTGCTTAGTTGGATTCAAAGAGATCATTTCGTTTCTTGAACCTGAGTTTGAAGTAGTGCACCACAATTGTAACAGTAACCCCTCATTATCTCTTTATGTGACGCAATGTCTCTTTTTTACTTGTCAATGTTAGTTGTAGCAATAACAAAGGAAATATATTTCTAAACTGAACTGGGATAAACGATTTGGATACATCAAAGGAATCGAGGATCAGAAACTTTCCACTTTATTTTCTTTCATATTAAAAGGTTCATAATTTATTTTGTGCTTACCACGTAGTTTTACATCCTTTTTTAGAAACGCGATTTAATCTCATTTTTTTACATTTCTTATAAGCAAGCTTTTCTCACTCTATCACACTCTTTTCTTGCCTTCAGAACCGCTGTATATAACCGCTGAATATCGAGGTTATTTTTAATTGATCTCAAATAAAAATGTTTTTATCCAACTGTACATTAAAGTACAAAGTCCAAAATCCGGAATCCTTCGGACCTCGGCCATTCTGGATTTCGGTTTATTTTAATTTTTTGTCAAAAAACTTAATATCTCCCCCCCACACACACACACACACGAGCTCGAATTTTGAGTTTGCACTAGTAAAATAGCACATATATAAATTAGATTAATTTTTTAGTAAGAAAAAAATCTTTTTAATACAATGCAAAAAATTTTAATTGCAACTCTTCAAATTTTTCTGTGTGGTATTTACCTGTAACAGGTCCATTATTTTGCATTCTTTCATCATTTAGGTCCAAGTTTAACTCCTTGTTCTTTAAAAATTGTTGGACATACGTAAAAAAGTGATAAAAAAAAAGCCGGTTAGCAAAACGTCCGGATTTTGGACAATTCAAGATTTGGGACTTTGTACTGCATTACTAGGATTTACTACATAAATATTTCTCCAAACTTTAAATACTGATGAATGCTAGGTATGCGAAGTGGGTTCATAGTCATTTTTGTTGTCAATAAAATAACTCAACGCCATTTCCCAGGTGTTAGATGAGTTTTTCTTTAATGACTAATATCACCAGTAAATAATACTTCATACTATACTTGTGACCATCGACAGTTTCGAGTCAATCTCTTAACAATATGAAACATCATTTAAATAATTTTATTTCTCTTTTCGCATGAATTGAATGGTAAGAATGTTGTAAGGATACTATTGATATCTTATTGAATTGATTCCTCACAACTAGTCTATTGCATTTTTAACTTTAAACTGATTTGGGTATGAAACATTTTTATTATGATTTGAATGGAAAAAAAGTTGTACTTCGTTCTACGTTTTATTAGTGTGTCGCCAATTGAAATTTATTCAAATTAATCGTACAGTTTAACTAGCTTCGTAATGTTCTCGGAAATGTATAAATTATCTATAAATGATAAAATTTTAATCTATTTAACAAGGGACGTTAAATGTTAAGCTTAAAATGCTTTAAATTTACTCAAATCAAGAAATAAAAGGGCATTCATGGAAAAATCTTCATTTTCTCTGCATCATCCTTTGATAATGCGAAGTCTTAAAACTATGCAGTTTAAAATTCATTTACTGTTTTAAATATCTTTGGCACCCCATGCGGTAAATCTTGTTTTTGAGGTAGGTATTTATTTAATGTTACACTGGAACAACACAACTGGCTATTGGCGACGCTCCGGGATCAAACCCAAAGAGAAAGATCCTAGGACAACACCACTTCCCTTTGAACCATGGTCAGATAACGAGGTCACACTTAACCTGGCACCCCATTCTCCAAACTTCCACACCACGCCAACGTGAGGACATTTGAGGCCATGACAGATTTAACATGCACCAGTCCCTCCGGTTGCTAATCTGTTACTCTTCCAACCGGGATACCACGGCCCCATCTTGCTTTTGAAATAGCTTGTCGATTTTACGTCGCTCTGGAACAGCACAAAGGACTGTTCAATAGTTTGTATAAGACCGAAAGAAGTGTACAGTTAGAGTCAGTTTAATTCCATTCAAGTGAATAACAGCTCACATCAAGCAACTCGAAATTCCGCATGCTTTAGTTATTTATATAACCACTCATTAATCCAACAGAAGGAAAATTTTGGATTTTTATTTTCCATTTTCTGATAGTTCTCTCTCTCTCTCTCTCTCTCTCTTCACATTCATGAAGGGTGATTCAAAATTCCTAGGTAAGAAATTTTTTTTGTTTGCAACTTTAGACGCAAAAGGGTGTTTGTAAATAGTACTTTTTTTAAACCACGTCATTTTCAACATGGATTTCGCGCGTGACGACACGAATTTCGAGATGAAGCATATCCGCGTTTCGAGACATGCATCTCGCGTATTGGAAACGCCACTCAAAGATTATACTGTTCCCAATAAATGATAAAATGCCTGTAGATGTGACATCTGTCAATAAAAGCACTCAAATGAATGACTATATTCAATCTGCAACACACACACACACACGAATTCTATCCATCAACCATCTTGGAAAATTCCATCAATCCGTTTTGCGAAGTTAAAAAATCTGGGAAACAGTCTCTTCTAATACCTAGACTTTTAGAAAAATGTTTCTTTTAGTACACCCTTTAAAGTTTGGCTAAAAGTACGACGAAATGCTGCCAATTAAATTCGTTAAAGCTGATTCGTGCGGTTCACATTTTATGAGGTTAGATCGCTTATACTTTTCAATAATAAAATCTTCAATTCGATGATTTATTTGAAACAGTTTTGTACAATTAGGGTTGGGTGAAATAATAAAACAAGAATTTGAGCGTGTAATAATTTTCTCCTCTTAACATTCAATTTTCAAAAATTCCTCGGACAGATAAAAAATAATCGCTGGATAGAGTTCTCGGAGCATCAATTGATCGAAAGATAGTTGCTTAAATAACTTAAAAATACACTGAACAACTTCTCTTGAAAGGTAAGTAACATCAATTTTTAATTTAATTTATAAAAGACATTACAATACAAGAGAGATATTGCAAGTTACTTCATAAAGATTTACACACATCTGAATCCGTTTTTCATTAAATCTTTACAAAATCCGAGAAAACTTAAATGGAATTCTCAAACGTTTTCTATTCCTAGGGCCATTTGGTGCGATGATCCGAAAGTCATGTGTTACCTAAGTATGAAATATTCAGTTAAGAGATCTAAATATTGAACCGATTTTTTCATTTACTGATCTCATAAAACTTATTGGGTTATACAAATAAACTTTTCTAGCTATAAAACGAAACGACACGTTTGCAAAATGCATTTTTGCATTGAAATTGCAAAATTTCAAAACCTGTAGAGCAATAATTTGAAAGCGTCTAGAATTATTTCTTTGAGCAGTTACTTTTCGCTCTTCATTCTTTTTGCTCTTCCGATGTTCACTACCCCATTGTTCCGAAATACCGATTGATTCTTAACTCTAAGTTACACAGAAACTGTGGTACCAGAAAGGACAACAACCTAAAGGACAAAAATCTGTTCAGAAAATAAAATTATTCTCTTAAAAAGAGCATTGAGTAAAATCAAACAGTTTTTTGAATGATTTTCACGCAATTATACTTCGTGATTTAACGTATACGATATGTAGAAGTCTTTTTCATTATCTTAAGAAAGGATTAACCTTTCGATTTGTGTCGCAAAAAAGAAGAGTTTCAAGAGAGACTGAGATTCAAAAATATTGGAATTGACCGAAGCTGAAGAAGCAGACTTTCATTTCGATCAGTTGTTCAAATAAGGAACTTTTACTACTTGTCACGTTATATTCCAGCTTCAATTCATTCAAGAGGTGAATTTCTACAAGAACGATTGGATCGTATTTAGAAAGAGCACACATGGCGGTAGGTAAAAATTCTGATTAGTTTTTGAAAAGTGGATAAAGTTAAGGGAAGATATAAATAATAAAATGGAGTGAGAAATGTTTCAATGTTGCGCATGTTATGGAATGAGTAGTTTTTCTGTACGGGTACAAAATATGAATTGCACCTGACAGGTAATCAAGAAATATTATATCTATTGTGAAATATTTATTAGAGAAAAATATAAAATTTTGTCATAAATTATTCTAGCAAATGTTTAATCGTTCGTAAAATGACCATTTATTTGATGATAAAAAAGGAAACCTTTTTGTTAACTTTTTTTAATTAGTTTTAATACTTGAAATAAACGTTTAGTACAACTTCTAAGTAATATCATACACTTATAAAAATATCTATTAATATGCGGATAGCATTGCCTTGTGAACACGAAATTTGATGCATGCAATGTTTCACAAATTGAGTCTTCTGTAAAGAGTTTTTAAAGACACGTATTTTCAGTTGAATGATTTTATTTTGTATCTGAATTAATCATATAGAGCCCCTAAGTATTATTCCGCTGTCCTACTATCACAACTATTGATTAGAATATTTAATGCAAAGAAAAATACTGTGTGTGTTTTTTTCCGATACTATTTTTTTCTCCCCTTTTTCGTTGCATCCGACTCGTGGGAAGTAAAAAAGCTTCATTGAGACTGAATCGATAAAACCTGAACCGACCATTTTCTTACCAAATCTGAGTGAGACTTCTATTTTAACATCCTTGATATATTCGCCGTAACAAGTCAGCCAAAAGCTGAAATGCTCAATCATTTCAGCTTTAAATGGTTTCCAAAAACGATTTATGATGTTTTTCACGTTGTGTCTTCAACAGATTCTTCCCTCTACTTCACGCCGCCAATATCCCGCTGTGTACTCCAGTGCGATGTGAATTGACTACTTACCCTCATCGTCACACTTCCAACTGGTGCCGTGGTATCCCGGTTGGAAGAGTAACGGCTTAGAAACCGAAGGGTTGCGAGTTCGAATCCACCCCAAGACGTGTACAATGAGGATTGTTGCACGTTAAATTTGTCGTGGCGTGATGTGGAAGTTTGGGGAGTGGGGTACCAGCTCAGGTGTTGCCTCGTCTTTTGACCGTGGTTCATATTTACGTGGTGTTATCCTCGGATCTTTCTCGTCTTGATTGATCACGGAACGTCGTCAATAGCCCGTTGTGTTGCTTCAGTACGACGTTAGTTAAAACAATACCCAAACACATTTCCGATTGAGGCTTGCATCTAGGCGAGATAATATGCATATTTGCAATGCTCCAAGAGAGCTCCTTTTTAACCGGGCTGAAAACTTTTTATCTTGGAAAAACTGTCAATGGCTTTGACTTTGAAGGGCTAGTCACGGAATTTGACCCATCCCGTTATCAATGCTACTATATTCTGCAGGTCACTTTTGTTGATGAAACAGAATTTTCTTGGATGTTATACACTTTTGCGCTTTGCGCAGCTTGTCCGTTTTTGGACTGTGCGCCACAAAATCCAAACATCCAATCCTGTATTGATGTTACATTGCATGAATTGTCAAGTTTTGGGGTACTTTCTGTTACGAAAAATCACAGTTCATTTCAGTAGGGATACAAATGAAATTTGTCACTTATTTGACAACAAAATCGTCGTTTACAAAGTAGGCTTCACACAAATTGGGATTCAAAATGAGTCCTAAGTTGTGAGATAGGAAACCCCATGCTTAAACCGATTACATTCAGAATTTTATCGTCGTGTTGTTGTTTACCGCTAATAGCGTCCCAGCTTTTTAGCGTTCAACTTTTGTGCAAAGTTACTTTAACTTTAAAGCATCATTTTTACGCGATATACGTTCCAACATTTTTAAGTGCTTACAGTACTATAATGGAGTAAACGTTTAAGCATATTTACAGTTGTAGACAACTTCTCTACTTGGTGTAAAATTTTTAAGGTATTTGAACCAACTTCAGGTCAATACACCGTCATGGTCCAACGCAAAATATAATATGCACTTGAAATTTTCTATTGTCAGTATTTTCTTCAAAACAAAATGCGTATGAACTTTGGGGAAAATAGTTTTCATGGAAATATTGTTTTAAAATGGAGCATTGACCCTTTTTTTAAAAGTGCATGAAGAGTGTTTTCATATAAAATGAAGACCATCAATACTGTTACAACTCTGTTTCGTGTGCATATAAAAGGAGAATTCCTCTTTGAAATGAAAAGCAACGTTTTTCAGTTCATGTAGTTCCCATTCGAGTCAATCGAATTGCCGAAGCAAGAGTCGATTGCTTTTTGAGAGAATCAAGTGAAAATATTGTATATAATAGAAAGATAAAATCTAATATCTTGCGAGATACAGATTGATAAAATATTTCTGATCGCTGTCATCTTTTTATGTGGAAACTTTTGTGACCTTTACTTTTGAAGCAGGTGCATAAAGCAATTGTTAGAGATATTTTTTGAATTACATTTATATCCTCGATACTTTTAACGGCACGTGCACCGTTCTCAATTCAGAGTATTGATAAACGTGCTTTGGGGAATGTATGTAACAATTTTACTTTGTTTGTATTCAATAGAATAAGCTAATTTTTTCATTCCATTCACGCTTAAGTGTACACTTTTTTTGTCTGAAATACCGAAGACGTGCTAATGATATTAACCTGTAATATGTTTGAATCGAAAACAAATAGCACATTTAAACAATTAATATAATGTTAGTATTACCTATTGTGCTAATAGAATTTAACTCAGCCTATAACCTCATATAATAACTATAACCTCAATTATACGTAGGTATGCATATAGAGGCATTTTGAATCACAACTTTTGAACCACAAGATCTTCCTTTGGATTGAACTTCATTAAGTAAAATTTTTTTAAGGCAGTGCGTAGTGTACAACACACCAATATTCAGTGGTGAAATACATTAATCTGTGAAAGTTTTTGTGGGAAAATGGAAGAATGGAAATGCGCGTAATTTTGACCGTGTATTCAGGGCCAGTTATTGATGTGAGTTGCTACAGTGAATATATTATGTTATAATACTACACGCATGGGTATGTACATGTTATTAGTTCATCAATTGTTTTAAATGTAATTTTTCTGTCTACATCACCTTATAGAAAGATATTAGAAATGCTGTTAGTTGATTCTCATGCAATCATCATTTGTACTGAAAACACTTCTCAGAAAAAAATATCCTCATTCGGACGCTTTTTCGCGAAATATTTATTTTAAATTACGTATATCTCTCTCATTAACTTTGCAATTTCCAATATTTTCTTGTGAGGACAGATACTATATACGACTGCAACAGAGTCCAACTAATAAACTTAGCTGGATCAGTCCCTATCTCTTGGGATGCATACGAAGGAGATAGTTTCGATTGCAGATGAAATCTTGCTTTTCGGCCATATCTATGTTAAAAAGAACAACCAACCTTATTTTGGTGGTCAGATTGAACGAAACAATATTTCAACACCTTTAGGTCCAGGTGCAGAATTATATTCAGTGTTCTGCAACACAACTCCAAGCAATTGCAATTGTTCTGCAGGTATTTTCTCCAAATTTCGAAAACTGCAGTAAAATCAAAGACAGACGTAAAACACAATTATCGGAAAATATGTATTACATATGTATAATAAAACACATCAAAATTAATTAACTTACTTTATTTAAAACCAAGGCATACTTTTAGAATTTGAAATTCTATCGATAACTTTTGAAGTTAAATATTTTTTAATGACATAGATGATGTGTTATTTATAAAGTGTTTGTGGTAATTTGGGCGGTGTAAGGAGGTTGTTCCGTAGAAAAGAAAAAAAAGATGTGGCAAAGCGCACGTTTTGCACTGCGGAACATCATAACTTATGATTAATAAAAAAAATCGGCCAAATTTTGATAAAATGAAAGAACAATTGTTCTGTAAAGACTTTGTTCTGCGATGTCGCAGTTTTAAGCACTTTCTGCTTCCGGGCCTTTAGATACAGCATGGACGGTGTAATTTTGGGTATGTTGTACCTCCATCACAATCCTCTACAAATAACAAAGTCAGTTCCTAGTTTTATCTTTCTGATTAATATATGAGGGCTGTTCAATAAAGAATGATCATAACTTTTTAAAGGTGATTAAAAAAATCAAGAAAAATGAAATTCATATGAATATGTAGCGGGATAAGTTTAGAATAAGTATTGTAAGCTTCACGGTCATAACGTCATTGCTGAGGTCTTAGTAGCTGGCTAAGAACGTCTAGTTTTACTTTCGCCTACGGCAAAAATGGATGTGACCCACGAAGTGCAATACACTGCATTGAAATTTTATTTTCGCTTTAAAAAATCGTCATATCTTTCAAAAACCAATGTCATATGTGTTCCCCATCCTCCATATAGTCCTGATATAACCCATGCGATTTTTTTTTCTCCCGAATTTGAAGAAACACCTCTGGGAAAAGCGGTTTTCATTATCACAGACAGTGGTAAAAGTTGCGTAGGCGATTTTGAAGGACCTGTCAAAAAATTGCTTCTAGCATGTGTTTGAAGACTGGAAAAGAGGTGGGATAAATGCATTGTATGTAATGGGGAGTGTTTTGAGAAAGACCATAAAAATTTGGAGGATTAGTACAGAAAAATATTTTTTATAATTTTATGATCATTCTTTTTTAAACAGCCCTCGTACATGATGTTCACTTTTTTAGTTTCTCTAGTAAATTGGAAGAATGTAACAATTGGACAAGTTGGGGCCACTGGACCAAATTACAAACTCGTATGGTCAAAATGACACATTAAGGTATGAATATTACTTTTAAATATAGCTTAAACACTATTGGAAATTTAATTAAATAATTTATCAAATAATTTGCAAAAAGAAAGAAAATTTTGTTTCTATATTAAGAAGTTAAGTTCAGACTACACTTATATCCAAGTAACACATATAATGATAAATATAATACAGCAAATAGAAAAATTCCTGTTACAACCATATGTTTGTTTTCAACTAACAAAACTGTTTTGACACTCCTTGGAGGTAGTCGATTATCCAACCTCCATCCTTTATCAAAATCATCTATATCGGGGGGTTCAAATTACTTCCCCTCTATAGTAAAACCTCTATAAGTCGTCATACAAGAGATCAAAAACTTTTAATGGACGTAAGAATGGAAGAGGTACAGTAACAATCATAAGAACTGTAGACATTCACGATAACAAACAAATACAGTAGTAATAAATTACATAAATTGAAGTGTTGCATTTAAATTTTATTTGGAGAGTGAACTTCCATACAACTGTAATGCCTACAATGCACAGGTTATAATTCGCCAGATCCAATTGTAATAGAGAAAAAAGTTTCATCTTAGGTGAACATAAGTATTTCGTCTTACACATGTGAATATCTTAATGAACGTGTCTGTGGCGGTTCTCTAATTCTGGTATCTAGACCGTCTGAAATCGCTTCAGCCAAGGCTGACACGAACCTAAAAAATGATTTTATCTAGAATCCGTTTCGTAGAGATCAATTTCCGAGTATTATTTAGTTTCGTTTCTGAAACAACCCTGCGGTGCTACAAAAATGAATGAGTCAGCCCTAGTTCTCAAGGAGGAAGGGCCTCAGCCGACATGTAGAATATTCAGTCTAAAAATTGAACCAAACCTCAGCCTAAACCCAAAGTTTGTATGCTACATTTGCTACAAAATTCTTGTGTTGTTTCTTGGATCCAGCATACAATCACAAGAGATCACTAACTGTTCTGAGCAACATTCAAATAATTTTTTTTGGTTAATTACAAGCGACTTTGTTTGGTAATGTTTGTTGGTAATGTTTATCAGTACTGAATTCTGAAGAAAAGTCAGGAAGGTTGGGATATTAATGCGTTTAAAATTTTCAACGTCCAGGATTTTTCTCATAAGACCCCCCCCCCCCGCCCCTCATATTAGGACCCTATTCCATCAAGATCGTAAACATTGATTTAAGGTATACGTATACACAAGAAGATTTTTTTTTTAACTTTTACAATAGGTCATTAGTTAAGTTTAAACTCATCTCAGTTTGAAACATGCAGATTAAGCTAATCCTTAATTATCTCATTTATATATATTTAGCAAATTATTATGCTTTTCGACAGTGATTCCCAAATTCAAATTTGTTCAAAAGGACAATTCCTGTTGAAAATTAATCCTAATATTATTTTTCGTGTTTTGACCCTCTATTAAGTTGCTGAAGTGAATAGGTATTTATTGACAATTTTGTTCACCGAGGAAGTCTAAAAAACATCAAAAATGTTTCAGGAATTTCAATATTTAAAAACTAACTAAAAATTCATTTCTTAACTGATAAATTTGAGGGTCAAAACATCCACTATATTACATAAATTACAATGATTAAAAAATAATTATAATATTCCATTGTTCATTTCATTCAATAAAATTTTATTGTTGAGTTATTACAGTTTGAACAAAGCATCCTAACACAAAATACACTTCCTCAGAAATTGAGTTTAAAGCACGTTTGTACGCGGTGACAGTACCTAAAGCAAACCATTTTGACTGGAAAACTATATCGAATATTTACAAGATCACGGTATCGTTTGAAAGCTAAGGAAATTTTAAAAAAAATATTTTGAATTAATAAAGAAGGTATCGATATTTGGGTCAATTTTCGTGACTTCTAGTGTATACCTACACCTTAAGAGACAGTCATTGAACCTCAATGTTTCTGATGTCTTCTACTGTGGTATTGTCTACTCTTTCACTCTCCATCGGTTGTATCGAAGATTTCTTCATTTCTATTTAGTCTATGTGACAGATACCTCTGAACAAGACCAGGGAGACAAACTCTCGTCATGTGATCATTTATTGGGACTATTTAACACGACTTCCCAAAGTACTCTACGAGTGAAAGTCATTCCTTTTAGGTCCCTTGAACACTGTGTGTTCGTGTTAAAAAAAAACTTATATGGAAAAGCCTGAACGTCAGAATTCAAGAATTTCAACCACCAGCCTATTTTAAGATGTTATTTTATCTTAAAAATGAAGTACGTACGCTCTGAGGGGTCAAACTCTTTTCGCTATTAGAACTTTTTCTGTCCACGGTATTATGGTGTATTTTGAAATTGTGGGGATAGGTAATAAACGTCGTACTGGAGCAACACAACGGGCTATTTTCAAAATGTCGGGGAGTGGAGGGTTCCCTTCAAAATGCATGCTGACTTTGAAGCTTTTCTCCACTCTTATTATCAGCTCATCTTGGGGATTATATCACCCACGTGTTTGCAATGAGTGGAGACACGTGTCTCTGGAAAATGGAATCCTGGCAGTTGAGGGACAATATACTGACCCAAAACACACTGCCCTTACTACAAGTAAACGGAAGGTGTACATTGTTTCTGTTCACCATATTTTAACTGCATGTACAGTTTTTAAACATAGTTTGAAATTTTTTAAGTATTCAATTTTGAGCCTGCAAGATTTGATTGGGGAGGATCCCCACACAAATCAATCGTTTCTCTTTTCTGTAGCCATTGATTTTATGAACTCAAAGTTTTATCCATCATGACTTATACTATTCATCATTTCTGTATTGTACAGTCACGGAATATAATTAACCACCTCCTTTATTTTGAGCACTTCATACTAGAGAAAATTCAAAGGTATCATGCAGTGGGAATGACGTCCTCTACAAATTCAAATTCAAAACGTTGCATAAAAGCGGGTTTTAATATCAAATTTTGCATAAATAACGAAATCTGTAATAGAACACACGATGTTTTGATGCAGTAATCAGATTCTGCATCGTTAAATTAGTCTAAATATAAAATTCCTCACTTTACTACCTTTACAACCCGAGAGATTCGATCCTAATATTCATGTCAATTTCAGGGTTGATTTCGACGTAGAAAGTCAGTATTCGTAGATCGAGATTAATTGTGAAGCGTTATAGATACCCGAATTTCAAATTTCAACACAATTTCAAGCGTATTTTTTAGCGATACGAAATTATTATATTTACTATGCAAGTGCAAACGATTTGAGAATTGCCTTATTATGCTTACTATGCAAGTGCAAATGATCCGAGATTAAAATTCCGAGATTTGTTAGACGCGTTTTAAACTTGTGGTCGCTCCCCAAAATCGCAATAATGAGGAAATTTAATTTAAATTAAAAACCAACTATCGGAAGGAGCAGAACTTTTGCATCGGCCGTACTAGAAATCCTTTTAAATCGATTCCTATCATAAGGTTCCAAATCATAATTTTTCAAACATTAATTTAATAATTATTATTTTATACTAAAAATGTTGTAATAATAAAATATTCGGTGAATTTTGTATTGGGCTGTTTAACAATAGCATGGTACAAAATATCAACGCCATAAAAATATTATTTAGGAAGATATCCATAAAAGTCTAAGAAACTGATTTAACATTAGTAGCTGCAATTTTTCTGTCCCCATAACATCAAAACGGTAAGACCTAATGACATAAAATTTGGTACCTGTAGTTACATTTTTTAAAAGATTTCAAATTGTACATCGAATGGGTGGTTCCTATTGTAAATTTTGAAGTTGGAGCTCAATTTAATATAAAGACGACCCTGTAGGCATTTTTTTTTAAATTTCAATTTCCTGTTAAACGCCATCTTTGAATTTTCTCTACTTTTAAAATAGCTGGAAGTGATTCTGGGTTTTTTCCGGCTACATCATGTTGACTAGCATGTTTAGCCATCAATTTATATTTATTAATCTCTCCTTCACAGAGTTATGCACTTTTCATGATGTTGACTATAATGTTTTTAAGTTGTCAACAATTAAGATTTTTATTTTAGTTTACTTTGTATTTGGATTTTGTTCATCAGCAAATATATTTTGAATTTCATATCTGTCTTGACTTATTATGATGTTTTATACTTTTTATGAGGTTTTTATATCTACACACATAATTTTATTATTATATCTTGTACTTGGCGCAGCTTGTCCGTTATTGGACCTGGCACCATAAAACCCAAACAACCAACGAGTCATTGATATAAAACCTCAACAAAATGTTTTGAAAATGGATTACGCCATTGAATACAAAATGCCATTTTATATACTATGTTAATCAAAATGTATAGTCAAAGTAACTAACGTAGAAGCTTGCTCTATTCTAAATTCCATTTCGTCATCTGACCATGGATGAAGAATACAATTGGATCTTTCCTTTCGGGATTCATCCCTGAACGTCGCCAATCCTATTGAGTTGTTCCAGTGGGACATTAATCTAATTACCTATCTACCTAAATTGCACCTGTTCTTAAACATCTACAAACGGAGGTAAAACTGTTTGCTTTAAAAAATTGAAGTAATGAATCCTATTATGTCAACTATACAAATACATAAATATACTAAATGTATGAATATAAGTATTGCAAATGTATATAGCTTTGGGAAATTATTTTTACTTTCTGCAATTGTAGAGCGGACTGTAATGCAGATATGGATTGGATGGCAACGTTAGCCACTGCAATAGCAATTCTACGACTGAGTCTCATCTGTTGTGGCATGTGGTTGTTGCTAAGATCTACAGCCAAACCCCTCGATTTTCAGAGAAAATGCTTCGCTCTCTCTGGTGTCATCTACCTTCTGGGATTAATGCCTCAGTCTCTTCTCCTTCTTCTCAACTTTGATTTCGTGAGCTTGATGTTGGACAATGGCTACCTATGCGGGACCCAAAACGCCGCTTGTACAGTCGCTGTAGCCTTGCACAACGCCATCTTCCTCTACTGGATGGTAGACAGCATTCGATCTCAGTACAGTCGAGTGGCATCACACGAGAAATTCTGTACATACTTTATAGCATTCTATGTGACAGTGCTAATACTTGGCAGAGGATTCTTTCTACGAACGGATGATGGTCGGAGGTTTTACACGGACATTGCCTCCAAGACAAATGACCTTGACCACTGGACAATCTCTCCAGTGAAACACCCATCTCACGTTGTTAGGCTACAGTTGCTACTTTGTGAAAGCTCTATATATGAAAATGAAGTGTGGAGTTTTCTACTTGTGTCCTATTCCTTTTTGCTACTACCTCTGCTATTGCTGTATCTTATTGGAAAATCGGTCATTCAAAGAAAGACACCCACTGCTAGTCTTGTAAAAGATTTGGAAGAGGATTCACAAAAAGGTGACATTTTGTTGCTCATTTCTAATCTTTGTGTTTGTAAAATAGAATCCTAACAATCCTTGAAAATTTAATGGTGCATATTTTTAATGTTTAGCGTAAATGAAAATCTTTCTTGGTTTAAAGTATTCTCTTTTATCTCAAAAGTAACTTTGTTACCATCATTTAAGCAAAGAAAAAATAAGTATTTGGAATTTTCATCGCAAATTTTTCTATTGAAATAGCATGAACGATGTAGTTAATGAGAATAACTATCTATCTTGAAATAAATCTAAATGATGATCGAAAAATACAGAATGAGACACTGTAGCCAGGTTAAAATAACGCTTAGTTTCTCATAGTTTCAATAATAATTTTATTTCTTCATTTTCTTTTAATAGTTAATCACCTCTTAAAAACTTCTTTTTGTACTTAATAAGGTGCTTAAAATAGCCGCTATTTGTAGTTTAAGTATAAATGCTTGATCACAACTGTAGTTTAAGTGTTATTAAGGTCGTAAAGTATCCCAACATCTCGTTATCCCCACCTCTGGAGTTGCACAAAGAAAGCAAAAATGTCACTGAACTCTGAATTATATCTACTTTAAATAATGCGCATTTCATTTGTATAAGGTCTTCAAGTTAAAATGCGGACCAACTCAAAACATTCGTGAGGGGTAACCCAATTCTATGGATGGAAACAACTAGACTATGATGAGTTAGAGTCCCAAATGTTAAATGAGTATTTTTTCTCTTCAAGCCTTCGGGGCCTCGGTAGCCTGGTTCAAAGAATAATAGACTAGCAACCAGAGGGTTGCGAGTTAAAATCCAACCAAAGACCGTCGTGTACAAAGGGGGCTGGTGCACATTAATTCTGTCGTGGCATCAAATGTCCTCACGTTGTCATGGCGTGGAAGTTTGGAAAGTGGGGTGCCAGCTCAGGTGTTGCCTCGTTATTTGACCGTGGTGTTTGTTGTACTCGAATCTTTCCCTTCGGGTTTGACCAGTGCTAATAGCCCGTTATGTTGCTCCAGTTTGACGTTCATTAAAAACCTACCTATCTACCTTGGAAAATAATAAGCTGATCAAAGTAATTTTTATTTTCTATTCAAAAACCAAAAAATGTAACTGATACATAATGCATCCTTTTTATATTCAAATCAATGTTTTTTCTTCTGATAATTAATAAATTCATTCTTAATTGAAAAAAATATGTTTTGAAATGTGTAAATTTTGAGAACAGTTGACTCAGTGCTATTTCAAACCCAATTTTTATTTATTCCTTTCAGTAGTTTTACAGAAACCGTCCTTTATTGATAACTGAAGTTTGACGTGTTTTTGGGGGTTAATAAAAAGACGGCATCATGATTTTGTTTGCAGTTTGATTCTATGTCACGGGAAAACAAAAAGAAATAAAAAATAAGTCATTATGGTGATAATTTTTAAATGCTAAATAATAGTAAATCTTACATAAAACTTATTAATCAAAATAAAGTACTTATCTTTAAGTTAATAATTTAAAATGGTATCACAAATTATCCAGGGATTTTTTGAAATAATATTCAATATTTCATCCAAAGAAATATTAGTGTTTCGAAAAATAAAATTTGAATATCAAAGAAACTTGAAAATCGAGACAGTTTAGAAAATCTGCTAGAATATTCAACATGCGTAACTTTTATTTGACGTTTCTACTTATCGGGACTGACCCTGAATAGTTTTTCTTTATCTGTGATAATTATAAGATATGGACAAAAATTTATATTCAGCGTAATTATAATACGGGAAATATTTTATAATTAAAAATGGGCTTTTAAAATTTTGGAAATAATTTTACTGTTTAAAGTTTTGAAAATAATTTTGCTGTTTAAAATTTTGAAAATAATTTTGCCTGTTTAAATTTTTTTAACCTAATAAAAATGAATATGGACCCTTATGCAAATAAAATATACATTCAGTCTGATGAAATTTTTTTGTTAGACTGAGACATGGTAATAACAAGAGTTGTTCGGATATATTTGACAGTACCACCATGGTAAGTGTGAAAACCTCGATTTCAAATATTGTTCTGATTCCTTCAACAATCAAGAAAGGCATATATATTTATGAATGAAAGTGAAATTGTTACGCATTCTCGACGAAGCAGATCGCCGAGAAAATCAATCGAATTGTAGTATATTATATCCTTGTAATTGCCATGGACCGTTCCTAAATACAAATTATTGACGTGAAGATCTCACATTTTTGAAATTTTACATTGTTTTTTAGGTGCTAAAAACTGTGTGTTGTGTGTGTGTCTTTGGCGCAGCTTCGCCAAATACGGTCTTTATGCCATAAAACTTGAAAACAACCGACTATCTATATTTATGATGCTTTTAATTCTGTTGAAAAACTCCAGCAACCACAGATTCAATTATTCAAAATTCAAGCGTCAAATTTTTGATGATGGTAAGGTTCATATAAATGACCAATTTTTGTCGAAGAATGGGTGACTATTGTTTAGAGTACAGGTACTGCGCTCTGCGCTGTAGAAATCAATGGGCGAATTCTTCGTGTAGATGATAATCCTCGGATCCTTTCCAATTAATCTCTTTAAACGGAAGGAATGCAATTGCTGTACAACCTTCGTGCAATGGATTGGTCCACACCTAGGCTACATGGAAGAGTTTGCATGGCCTCTCTACCTTGCGTAAAATGTCCATTTCTGGAGCCATGAAAAGTTTAAATGTAAACACTCGAATGTTTGACGATTCGCCTGTTAGGGATCTTTAATTCGCTAGATCTATTAGAATTCATAAATGCGAAACCCAAATGTGAATTCAAATCGAACGATTTTCCAACAGTGACAAAAAAACATTACATTATAGATCGGTGGGGCAGTTTTCAGCGATGCAATTACCAGGGATCGATCCTTGAAGAAAAGTGGCGGGAAAACCCTTGGATAATCTCCAGAGTAGAATAAAAACTTGTTGACGGCAGTGATTCTTTTGAGCAGGATTGAATCTATGGAATTCTATTTTTCTGCTTGTTGCTAAATTTACAAAATTATAATTATAATTTGAGTAGGCGAATGTACAGTTGTTATCACTTAGATAAGTTTCTTAACACTTATTTTTGGTAGAGTTCTTTCGCACGGCTGTTATTTTACTGTTCCTATTCATTTTTAATCGTATTTTTATATAATTATAACCTCAAACTCTTTTTATGATAACATGAATTTCTGATTTGTCAAATTTATAGCTGGGTAGCTATCATTTCAAACAGTTGAATTGAACCCAATAAGCAGAGTGCTGCCTTGAACGCTTTGATTTTTTGCAGAGAAAAATACTTTTGCAAATTAATTTCAAAACAGCTTAAAAATTAAAGTACAGATTATTTCACTGGCGATCTCAATACGTGATGATGCAAATTGATGTTTTGAATTTAAAAACACAGTATTTTAACGCAATTTGTAAGATATTGAAGGTAGGTAGTAAATTTTTAACTGTGAAGGGGGGGTTTGTTATGAGGCGCAGATTGCCAACTGAAACTAACTCATTCCACTTAAAGTTGCATAGTTTTACCATCTGTATCAGGCATCTCAAAAGTAAATAATTAGTTATAAATCATACGTATTTTTAAAACATTTAATTACCTTTCATTTATTGTCTCTATTTGCTTGTCATTCGATAGGTGATAAGTTAATTTATATCACACTAGAGCATCATAATGGGTTATTGGCGACGGTCATTGTCCCTGGCTGTTCACTTTTCAGACGTCAATAATCTTACGTTCTCCATAGTTCTTAATCAACTGTTACACTTTTTCTCCATTAAAAATGTCAATATTATCAAAAGCTTTAAACATCACACCACACTCGATCGAAGGATTTCAATTATAATAAATTTTGTATCTACACCAATCTTTTCCCAGACTCTTCTTTCTGTGCATGTGAAGATACAAACTATTAAAAAAATTTCTATCCCCACCATAAACACATAATCACTGGTAACCTCAATGATGTCAAAAAAGGCCTCACTTAGACAACTCATGTCAAAAGGTACTTAATTTAGACCTCTGCTTAAAACTAAGAAACATTCGCGCGTAAAACTTTTCTTAACGACACTGGCCTTTTCAACCTCAAAATTTCAAACAAATATTCTTCAACCTTGGAATTCTTCACAGAATGGAAAAGGTGTCTATAACTTTTTTTATAAAATGTATCTCCTCCATCTCTTTCAAAACAAGCGTCTTCGATATAGCAGAAATTAAAAGCTCAATTAAACACCTACAATATCATTACTCCTATAGATAAAGTCAACTGCAGTTTTGGTTTTCTGCAAACAATTTTATCTTAAACTTCTCGATACAGAACTCAAAGACTCCATTACATAAAAAAAATACTAGGAACGAATAAAACGAATACTAATCAAAATTCAAAACATTTGCATAAAAGGCCGTCTTTATATTAAATTGAGAACCAACTTCATAATTCCCAATAGAAACCTCCTATTTCGACACACAATTTCAAAAATTTTTAAAAATGTAACTTCATGTACCAAATTTTATGTCATTCGATAATTAGTTTTTAAGCTACATTAAATTTTCCTCATTATTGCGATTTTAAGGGGGCGACCACAATTTTAAACCCGTCTAACAAACCTGGGATAGTTATTCTCGGATCGTTTGCATTTGCATAGTAAGTATAATAAGGCAATTCTCAAATCGTTTGCACTTGCGTAATAAATATAATAATACTTGGATCACTGAAAAATAAGTTTGAAATAGTGTTGAAATTTGAAATTCGGGTTGATATAACTGCAATAAATCTCGATCTACAAATAGTGACTCTCTATGTCGAGATGATCCCTGAAATTGACACAAATTTTAGAATATTAAATATCTCAGGATATAAATGTAGTAAAGTCTTGAAATTTCATATTTAGACTAATTTAACGATGCAGAATCTGATTATGACATCAAAACATGTTACCATTAAAATTTTCATTGTTTCTGCAAAATTTATATGAAGACGTCCCCTTATGCAATTTTTTTATATTTTTATTTGTAGAGGACATTATTCCCTATTGAATGATACCTTTGTATTTGCTCTAGTATGAACAGCGATCGAAATAAAGAAAGTTGTTCGGGTTTATTTTCCGTAATTGTATACATACGTCCAGTTTGACACATGATTCTGCGCTGTTTTGAAAAGAGTTTGATACTTTCTATGAGTAATTTAGTAAATACTTTGTTGACACCATTATAGGATATTGTCACGGAGTTGTGTAGATAAGCATCGGTGTCTTTATGCAGAGTATCCCAGATCCGTCCAAGAGGCAAGATATCTCGTGCACCAAGATTTGACAAATCAGTCAAAAATGTTTCAGTTTAAATTTAACTATTGAGGCTACACTCCCTGCGCAAATTTACTTCCAGAATGGAGTCTCCTGAAAGATATCACCGAGTTTTACGGACGCTGTTAATTAACCTTCGGATGTCCACTCTTTGGGTGACTCTCTTGTTTTAAGCCTTTAGCTCAAAATCTCTGACAGCAATGCTGAAATGGTGTTTAGATAGCGTTTAAGGCAGGCAAAAACAGCTGTTATCCAGTCATTTTATAGATTATTTTCACCGTTTCTTGTAACGTAGCCTAAAACGTAGCCATGGGAAAAAAAAAACCACCTCTTTTATTTCGAGTAATATTCAAACTAGAGCAAATTCAAATGCATCATTCAATAAGGACCATTACAAATTAAAATCCAAAACATTTGCATAAGAGGACGTCTTCACGTCAAATTTTGCTCAAACAATGAAATTTTATAGGAAACATCATGTTTTGATGCCATAATCAGATTTTGCATCGTTAAATTAGTCTAAGTTAAAAATTTTTATCCCTTTACTATCTTTACATCCGAAGATATTCAATCCTAAAGTAGGTGTCAATTTATTGGATCATTTACACGCAGAAGGTCGCTATTCGTAGATCGAGATTTTTTGTAGTTATCACTACTCGAATTGCTAGTGTGTACACTATTATTTCAAACGTATTATTTATTGATCCGAGAATTATATGTATCTTGCAAGTGCAAGCGATTTGAGAATTGTATTATGATGTTTACTATGCAAGTGCAAACAATGCGGAAATTATTATCCGATGTTTGTCAGACGTTATTTAAACTTGGGTGCCCTCTAAAATAGCCCTAATGAGAAAAATTTAATGCAACCCAAAAACTAATTTTCGGAATTAGCAGAAGTTTTGTATTGTCATATTAAAAGTCCTGAATCGATTCCCATCAAAATATAGCAAGGTTTCATTTAATAATTCTTTCAAACAGTAATTTAATCATTATTATTACATACTAAAAACTAATTTTAAAAGAAAATATTAAGTGGATTATATTTGGGTTGCTTAACAGTAACATGGTACATGGCAACTTGGAAATACAAAATATCAGCGCTATGGAAATAGAGTATTAAGAATATCCATAAAAGTCTAAAAAAAACTGATTTAACATTTGGAGCTCCAATCTTTCTGTACTCGTAACATCGAAACGGTAAGACCTAATGGCATGAAAATTGGTACCTGAAGATAAAATTGGTTATAGATTTGAAATTGTAGGTATCGAAATAGGGGTTCCCATTGTAATTTATGAAGTTGGTGCTCAATTTAATATGAAAACGGCCCGTTATGCAAATTTTATGCTTTGAATGTATAGAAGGACGTTAGGTTCCTGTCATACGCCATCTTTGAATCTTATCTACTGTTGAAATTACTCGAATGAAGAGGGATGATTCGGGTTTTTTTCCTCGCAACCGTACATAATATTTCTTCACTTACGAAAAGTTCGATACATTCGTATTGTATTTAATGTGATATAATCGGTATTATATTTCTATATTTACAAAATGTTACTGGGTTTTTAATATAAAATCTTTATATCCTTAACTTTTTATGAGCAAATTATACTTATTGTTATAACTGTCTTTTACCTAGCATTTTTTTCAGAAAGTGATAATTCCACATATTTTGATTTGTTGAAACTTCAATTACAAATATTTTTAGATTGCAAGATCTTTTTCATCATTGCACATATTTACAATCTTGCATACTCTCATGCAATCCATCTGGGTGTTCTGGCTCTGGGTTCCGATTTCTCTTAGTGGTCTACTTTAAGCTGGTGTTATTAGACCTAGTAAGGCAAACAATGACCGTAGAGGCCGGCCAACCAAAGTATTCGAGCTTCGAATCTAATAGAAACGGAACCAAATCTTTCTTGAGTGAAAATGAATAGAATTGATACAGAAACCTGACGAATGACTGAAACAATTCAATGAAGATACCTAAGCAATTGCATTTACGAATGAAAAGAAAAATTGTGTTTTCGTCAATAATTAATCCTTGTTCCCAAAATAAAAATAATAATTACTTCAAAGAAATTATTTTTCACTTGTATGACACTTCGATTTCGACTGTCTATAAAACTAAAATCGAATTAACCTCATTTAATGACATTTCTAGAATTGTTTCGTACCTTTCATACTGAGGGGAGCTTTTCCTCCCACCCACATGTTTTCAAAACCTATTCTTTTACTTCTTCCTTTCGTAAACTTTCCTCTTGCAATCTACCCAACGAATTTTCTATGCAAATGTATCTGGTAAATTTCGTGCCGTGAGAAGCTTTTTATATAAAACGCAGATGTAGTAATTCCTGTACAGTTTCATGGCAGAACAAGTGAAGGAATAAAAGTCCCAACAAGCTCCACAGCATCCGGTCAATCATTTCTTTTTGGCCTATCTTGACTCCTATTTTACAAACAGGCATCTTTTATTCAGATACTCTGGGCCTGTGTGTGGTCCCTTTTACTATCCGACATATTTTAATTGATTGTCCAGTTTGTAATCGTCATCGCCTACATTTTTTCATAAAACAGTTTTAAGTTAGCAGGACTTAATCAGAGAATTTCTCCACCCAAATATTTTCAAATTCTTGAGCAGGATACAATTTTTAAATTCCATCTAATGTTTTCATCTCTCATATCTTAAATTTCAACAAAACTTTTACCTATGTCGACAATAACATCATATTTCCCTATTTAATCATGGCGTTTGAGTATTTATTTTAATATTCAATATAATAATTTATAGAGGATGTACCCGGTTGTTAGCGAACCTGTAAAATAAATCGATTCCCATCCAAAAGACAGTAACAGTTGTACTTAATTGAGCAGTCTTTTCCATCGATTTCTTCGGTTCTTTAAAGAAATCACTTTGGGGGTTATACCTAGTTGCAAGGCAAGATAAAAAACGATTTTTCATAAATTGTTTGTGAATACGCATATTTATAAATTTAAATGAAACATTTTACATTTCAAACAGCATATATATTGAAGATGTTATACATTTTTCAGATAAAAATATCGATTTTTACGCTAGTTACAGCCAATTTACGAGAGGGTCTTAAAAAAATTTGAGTAAAACCTCTAGCCCCACATGTTTTTTCTCACAAATTTTTGCTACTCAATCCTGGTAAATTGGTTTTATTGCAGTTAAAAAATACGCCGCGGCAGATGTTGAAAGTCATGTTCGACGGATGTTATTCCCCGACTATCAATTGTCATGGTGGGGGTTTTCATTTGTTGAACTGTTATGAGCATAGGTAGCCCATATAGCTTTATGCATACCCTTGACTGAATTATTTTCTTATTGCTAAACCATTATAAACAGGTTGCTCCACTACAACGTTAATTGAAATACCTACCATAATAAACAGTTAATTTGTCGACCATCCCCCCTCACCAGGAATATACGATATTTTGTGAAATTACTTAAGAGCAATGTTTATAATCGGCAGTCAAAGTCAACGAAACTTCGTTGTGGAGACCTACCTTGTCGAGGTTTCTTCAGACAAACATCTTTTACTTTCTACTATAGGTTCATTTACATTTTCCGTTAGCAGATTTGAAACACGTGTAAGATACCTTATATTTATCTAAGAAAGATATGCTCTAAAATTTCAAAGATGAGAGTGTTTTTGAACAAAGAATCACTCTTCGTCGTTAAAAAGAGACAATTTATTTCACACCTCATCTTAACCTTCGATGTACCTAGTATTCTACCCCATCCGCTTATTTGAGCAGCCCAGTTCGTCCATATGTTCCGGCTCCTGTGCGCTGTTCAAGTGCCAGAGATTCGGGCATGGCAAGACTTCCTGCGGTGGCACTGAAACCTGCGCTTGCTGCACCAGGCCACGACAGTGATACGTGCACTGCGCCACCCCGTTGTATAAACTGCAACGGGGACCCTCCGACGTGTTCAAGATAAGGCAACTCATGGGAAAGAAGAAGTACACTCTGTAAAAACGCTACGAAACCTTTCTTTTCCCGAAGTTCCGAACTCCTAAGGTCAAGACTTCATATGCTTCAAAACCAGTTAAAATTTTTCAGTCAATAACCATACAAACAGATCCTCTTTTAAATAATATACCCTCACTAATATAATTTTGCTACCAAGCTTCAGGACCAACTTCAAGACCTAACCACCAAACAATCAAGACCTGCCATCAAAGATAATACTCATTCTACATCTTGTACGCCCTCTAAAGCTTCCTACGCCTCGTCATGAATTCCACTAGCACAGCCCCAGATGCCCAAAGTTACCAAACGCCATCCAAAATTTGGTCGTCCTCTGACCGTGGTTGAAAATTACGTTCTGTACCTTGGACCTTTCCCTTTCGGATTGATCCCGGACCCAATACCCCAATACTCGGTTGTGTTGCTCTAGTACGACGTTAACTAAAAAACCATACCTTACCATCCAAAAATTGAATTTAACTCAACTCACAAAAAAACTTAGTCATTTAAAAAATTCCCAAAAGGATACCTGTTGCGAACAGCACAAGACAACTCAACATTCATGCGTCTGAACTTTCGAAGGACGACGCAGATATAGTAGATATGAATCCACAAGATGAATAGCCTGATCAGCACAAATCTGCCCCTCCTCCTAAAAAAATAACCCTTAACTCCTTCATATCCCAGAACTGTCGTGGCTTTCGCAATAAATTGGATGTTGTCAAAGCGCCCTACTCAGAGTATAAACCCGCCTGCTAACTTTAAATACGCAAAATCACCGCCACAATATTTTCAAATTTATACATGTTACATAAGATTTTCTAATTCAATCTAGTGTGTCTATATTTCACCTTTTTTTTTTTAATTTCATCGTTTCAATAATAATTTTAATTTATTATTTATGCTGCCAACGAAGGTATAATCTTCGTTTTATCCTCGTTTATTTATTCATCTTATGAGGAATTTGAGAATATATTTTTATTCTCATATATCACATCAATGTTTATAAATCCACCTTTTATCGTTATATGGACCTTTTAAATTTTAAATAATTTACATATATTTATTTGACTATGTTCAGTCTTGTGTATGGCGTATCTTGCGGACCACTTTTAGACCTTGCTCCATAAAAACCCAAATCAACCAAAAGAGCGTACTGAACGTGAGGACTGGGGGTTAAATGCGCCGTGTCCTCAAATGTCCTCACGCTGGCGTTATGGTGTTAGTTTAGAGAGTGGGTTGCAGTTCAGGAGTGACGGCGTCATCAGACCGTGGTTCAAAATGATTAAGTGTCCTCTGATCTTTACCTTTGAGATGGATCTCTTACCGTGGCCAATAGCCCGTTGCGTTTCTCCAGTGCGACGTTAATTAAATAACTACCTACCTCATTTTTTAGATCTATTCAGCCATAATTAGGAATTGAAAAATTTCGAAAGGTTTCATAAAAATAGATTATATGTGTTTTTGAGTAACCATAAACCAAGTACCGGAACAAGTCTCTGGGACCCTCGTGGCTCAGTGGGTATGCCATGTGCGCTAATACCCTTCGTTTTGTAGACGGCGCAGGTTCGATTTCTGCCAGGTGCATTCCTCTCTGTGTGTTATTTCTCTCATCTATGACAGTAAAATTTTGATTGTGTGTTCGTCTCGATATTTGTGTGTGCAGCGGAATGGCCAAATATGGCCCTCTTAAAGCCCCAAAACCAACCAACTTTGAAGAAGCTGTAAAGATAACATTTTATTTCGCACCGTTTCCGGGCGATGTTTGTCATTTAAAATTGTAACACATTATGCAGACTTCGTGTACAACTACACTTCCAAAAGAAAAGTGAATTTCATTTTTGAAGGAGAATTGCTTTCGAATAACATGCCCTGTCGAGATTCACTTGGAATTACCCTCTCGGTCAGTTACTCGGATAAACTATTTGATTTGTCGCTTTACAGCCGTGTTTTTCTACACATGACTTAAAACGAATTTGGAACATCTAATCCTAGGATTCGGCCGACCAACCGGTATAGTGGTTAAGGTGTTAGCCTCTAGATCGGAAGGTTCCTGGTTCGAATCCGGGTCCGGGCATGGATGTTTGTAAGCGTATGATGTAGAGGCGGCTGGTGCACCTTAAATCTGTCGTGGCCGAAAGTCCTCACGTTGGGTTGGTGTGGAAGTTTGGAGAGTGGGGTGCCAGCTCAGGTGTTGCTTCGTCATCTGACCGTGGTTCAAAATTACGAGGTGTTGTCCTCGGATCTTTCCCTTAAGGGACTGATCCCGGACCGTCGTCAATAGCCCGTTGTGTTGCTCTAGTACGACGTTAACTAAAATTACCATTACCTAGGTTTCGAACCCAGTGCTAACCACTTAGCTACCTTTGGGATTTGGTTGCTTGGCTGGGTTGGTTTTTGTGCAATACTTGGTCAAGCCTTATAGAATTTGTATTAGTGCAATTAGGCAGGATCTGGTATTTGCACCATGCAAGCAAACCAACCTATGGGATTCGGGATTGTGGCGATGATATAAGAGCAGGATGCTATACCAAAGGATACTTATATCTAAAATCCGTTTGTGAAAGTGATACATTTTTTAACAAAATGGGTGTATTCCTTTTGCAAATAAACTCCAATAATGGACAATATGCATGATTTTCAAATTCATTTTAAAATGAAAGAGCACGAAAAACTACGTAGAAAAATGCCACTTAAACTGCAATCTGACGACATTAATTATATTTAAAACGCTTTTCAAATTGCTGTGACGTCACTTTTAACAAAAACTGCAGTCGCTGACGATTTTTGCCTGTGACGTCATAGTACATGATTTTCTCATCAAGCGTTCCTTGAACTGTGTTATCTCTATGGGTAACATTTTAGTAGTCTTATATTTACAGATTTTTGATTAATTCAGCAATGGAAGGTTCAAAAATAGTTAAAAAGAAGAGTTACAAATATTGTTTTGTTCCGTTTGTGTCATAATTCAACGATTAAAACACCAAAAAAGTATTTTTGTTGTACCAAAATATGAACAAGTTCGTAGAAGATGGTGCAGCGTTATGAAAAGAGATTTAAAAAAAAAAAAACTATGTTCTACTTTTTGCTTGCATTGCTGTGAATATCATTTTTGTTAAGTTTAAAATACCAAAAATTATTTGCATTTTTAATTAAGAATTGTGTGATTTAATCTTGTGGATAACTACTAGTGTTTTTGCTAAAACGAAAAAACATTCTTTCGGTATCAAGTCACTCATAATGCAGAATTTCTTGTTTCATGAAAAAGAATTTAATAAATAAATATAGGAATACTATATATTTATAAATCGAAAAACTGGTTAAAAATATATACAGAGAGCTAACATCAATAAACATTGAATTATTATACTCATGATAATTAATTTTCAGTTGGTAAAACTGTATCATATTTCTTCTTTAAACTGAATGATAAGTATTATAGAATTCAAATTCTTGCAATTTTAATCAAATTATCACACTACCTTCTTCATGGTTTAAAATGTTGGACTACCAAATGTTGTTTTCAATATTTAATGCAGTTGTAATTCTCGCAATAAGTTTCTCTACACATATTATTTTTGGATCATCTTTTAGTGCATTACGTTTCATCGCTTAAATATATTTAAAAAATTACTGTTCATTAACTAACAAAAATAATGTTGCTAAAAAATTAATGTAGAAAATTAATTTTAAGTTAGCTTTCAAAATTCACTATTTTAATACCCCAACAATTTTAATCTACTTTGAATTTATTTTCCTAATATAAAGCTCTTATTTGATATATTATTCTAATTACCTACACAAAAAAATCTGTTTCAGAATGAATTGTGTTACGTATTAAGGAAAAGAGAACAACTATTAATATTCTATTTTCTTAAGTAAAACTTTTTGATGATAGCACTACTCTTTAAAAGCAATGTATAAAAATACCTGTTTTTTAAAAATAAATATGGTGTACAAAATATTATCATACTTTTCGCTTTTACGCCTTTCATTTCTACTCCCATAAAATTTGGATGGTTTCGCAAAAAAGAAAACATGGATATACCATCCAATTTAGGTAGATTTTTCGACTGGCCTTTTACAAAGCCTTGTTCTACAGTCGCGTCATTTTTAAAGAAGAAATCTGTATAATAATAATAATAATGTAAAGACTATAATTCAACACAATTATTTAAAAAATAAAATTAGCGTAAAATCAATGAAAGCAACCTGAAATAACATGCAGCCGGCGAATGTAGCGAGAGATTTCATGTACTATGACGTCACAGCAAGCTCCAACCCGTTTTCAGTCACGTGACTTCAACGCGTTTTTTAATCGCTTATTACGCTTAAATTAAACTTTTTTGAGATTTTTAAAGTTGATTTTCGGATTGTTCATGATCGAATTTGTAAAAAAAGTACCATTTTAGGACCTTTTGTGACATAGTGCATATTCCCTATTTGCATTACATGAACCTTTTCGTATCCTTGTGGGTGTGGTATTTATATTTCTCCAGTAGATGGTAATTGGTAATGGTAATTTTTAGTTAACGTAGTACTAGAGCAACACAACGGGCTATTGACGACGGTCCGGGATCAGTCCCTTAAGGGAAAGATCCGAGGACAACAACTCGTAATTTTGAATCACGGTCAGATGACGAAGCAACACCTGAGCTATTTCTCCAGTAGAAGAGAAATAAAGGGTGTTTTGAAATAAGGGTCAGATTGGGCCAATCAATGACTTTTCCATCAAGTAAATGTGCATACACACAAGGAAAGATTCATTAACCAGAAAAGAGAAATACAGGTGGTTATCAAAATAATGGAAACACCTTTGAATAAAAGTGACATTTAAGAATGCGCTTCGTAAGCATTAAAATATAATCCTAGCTACCAGTTTTTTTTAGTATAAAAAGTACTATATATCATGGTAGTATGAGGTAGCTTGAGTGAAGTTGTATACGTCGTGGATTTTTGTCAAAAGCGTAAAATGTCAGACCTCACAGACTTTTAAAGAAGCCAAATTGTAGGAGCCCGACTAGTTGGAGCAACTCTGACCGAAACATCCCAGATTTTAGGCGTTTCTAGAGGTACGGTGTCTAAAGTCAGGACAGCGTACACACAGCGCGGCAAGACAAGCTCGGCAAAGCAAAATAATGGACGTAAGGAGAAGCTGAGTGAAAGAGACCGACGGATATTGAAGAGGATTGTAATGTCTAAAAAGAAAACAGCTGCAGCTAAAGTGACCGCAGAGCTCGATTAGCATCTGGATTCTCCAGTGTCAATAATTACAGTTAGGAGGCACCTTCATAAACAGCCATATTAGTAAAGGATTCCTAAAAAAGCCAGTATATTTCCATTATTTTGATAACACCCTGTACATGCAAGATAGTTACTGGAATCGAACTTGCGCCATCTGCATTTCTCTGACTGTTGGTACAGTAAGCAAACTCTGCTGCTGGAACACCGATAGAGATAATAAGGTAAGTATACAATTATTCATTTGCTCTTGTAATGTCTGAACGTCTCTTTCTGTTTTTAGGAGGACAGCAGTTTCTCTGGTGGGAACAAGAGCAGAATATCCAACGTTTTCTTTCTACAGCTGTCACATTTTGGTTTTATATCATCCAGCCAGTTGTTTTTGCATTTCATCAACACCATTTCGTGGACTTTGGGACACATTTACTAATGACAATATGCGTTTTTACACCATGGACTCTTTCTGAAAAAGAACAGAACGCTCTTCAAAGCTGGGTCTGATGAAGGACGAAATGTTTTGTATGCTGTAAATAAATGTCATAAATCATTTACGATTTAGTTTTATTCCATCCTGCCTGCTGCTTTTCACTTTATCAACAACATTTCTAGGACTTTGGGACGCATTTACTAATGACAGTGTATATTTCACACCATGGACTCTTTCTGGTAAAGAACAGAAAGCTCTTCAAAGCTGATCTGAACGAAATGTTTGTATGTTGTAAATAAATGTCATAAATCATAAACGATTTAGTTTTATTCCGTCCCGCCTGCTTCTTTTCACTTTATTAACAGCATTTCTTGGACTTTGGGACGCATTTACTAATGGCAATGAGTGTATTAGCACGTTGAATACTTTCTGGTAGGTAGATGAATTTGCTTCCCTCTAGAAGGTTACTCTAGTGGGAAGAAAATTCATTACAAATTCATTACACAATGTCATTTTTTTTTTTTTTTGCTTTCCTTCCTTTGAATTGTTTGAGCGCAGGAAATGTAATCTCTGATCTCTCGATCGCTTGTGACGTCAGAGGGCGAAAATGGCAAAATCGTGTGGCTTCTTCTTTATTCGGAACGGAAGAAAGAAAGGTGAAAAAAACTAATAAATTCATTTAAAAATGTTCTAGATAAAATTTTAAAATTCGGCCGCGATAGAAAAATTGCAAAAAATTCGGACAACCTAAATGCCAAATTTCATTATTGTAAATGCCGTAGATTCGTCAGGACAGTACCCACAATAGGATAGACACACACAGAGAAACACTTCCTTTTATAATAGTAGATATGGGGACCAGGGAATATCCTTTCGGAACAGTTGGACAGGTGGTGGTAGGATTCGCTTTTAATAAACACTAGCCACTGCGTGGCAAACCAAATGGAAACCAAATGCTTCGCAAACCAAATGAAAATTCCTAGCCTATTGGATTACAGCCATCACGAATACTCAATTTTTTTGCTTCGCAAACCAAATTATGAATATTATAAACTATGGTTTGCTACGCAAACCAACACCACGGGGAACACCGTGTAATGGTCTCGTCATTGTCAAATTCAGCAAAATTCGAATTACGAAGAGATCCAATCGGTGTGACGTCACGATCTCTTGCAAAAATATAAATATTTAATTGAAAAATTATTTATTCAAAGAAAATCAAGCTATCTGTGTAGTGTAAAATTTTCCACAGATTTCAAATCCGTTGAAATTTTCAATCTATCTTTAACGATCCCGATTTTACAAAAAAGAACTAAACAATGCCAGTCAAAATGCACGCTGTAGAATCATTTGAGCGGAGACTACGCATTCCCATTTAATTGCAAAGAGCGGAAGGTGAAAAATTTGACATGGTTCCAAAGGCTGACGTCAATAGTGACGATTGTGACGTGATGTTACAGGGGAAAATAGCAAAATTCAGTCCCTTCTTCCAATTGCCGGAGCGGAACGAAACAAAGATTCGAATGTGAAAAAAACTAATAAATTCAATTAAAAATGTTCTAGATTGAATTTTAAAATTCGCCTCGACCCTAAAATTGCAAAAAATTCGGACTACCTGTGTGCCAAATCCCATTACTATAAATGCCATAGATTCGGCAGAACTTTGAGTGCAAGAAACAAACAAACAGACAAACACTTCCTTTTATAATATTAGAGATAACCCCTTGACATTTGTCAACATAGATTTGGATCCTTCAGTCAACAGGCCAGGTCTCAAGTGAATGTAGGTAGCGTGTAAGTGTCTTACTGTCGTGAGGTTGTAACCTTTTGCTAGTATTTCGGTGTTATCTGCAAACATACAGAGTAGCGCAGAGTTGCTTTTGATATGTCGTTCATATAGATGTTAAATAATTTAGGCCCTGGTATGGAACCCTGTGGAGTGTCGGCCTGAATGGCCCAGCGTGTAGAAAATGTTTTATTTATGCGAACACAAAATTGCCTACTTGTTTAGGAATATTAGATGCATAAGTGAAGCAGGGAATCCGAATGTAATCGGTTTGTGGATTCGACTAGACGTCTCTGGTAATAACCATACCTTAAACTTCCCGAGTATCCTGATCAAACAACCATATGTTAGATCCCCTTAAGGTCGTATGATGCTCCTTTACTTATGTGACCCCAAGAAAGATGCTTCTGGGTTGTCCTTGGATTTGACAAAGATAATGATTCCACCGCTGCTTGCTAAATACTCTTTATTGAGTACCTACAGTTTTGGCGAGAGTAGTGTAGGGCATTTGGAGAACAATCCAGTAGGGCTGTGTGCGTTTCACAAATGGCAGAAAAATAATTTATTTACACAGTCCAGTCACATTAATGTGACCACCTGTCAAAAGCCAGAATAACCACCTTTGGCAGAGCGGACCGCTGCGAGAAGTGCAGGAAGAGAGACAATTAGGTTTCTGAAGGTGTTCACTGGGATGTTGAGCCATGCCGACTCCAGTGCCGTGGCCAGTTGCACTAGATTACGCGGTTGAGGATCCATGGCGCGAGCAACCCGATCGAGGTGGTCCCACAGATTCTCGATTGGGTTTAAATCCGGTGAGTTTGCTGGCCAGAGGAGTACGGTAAACTCATCCTGGTGCTCTTCGAACCACGCACATACCCTGCGAGCTGTATGACACCTCGCATTGTCCTGCTGGTAGATGCCATCATTCTGAGGCTTCAAATAATTCGCATGTAGGGGTGGACACGGTCCGCAAGGACAAATGCGTACTTGTGCTGATCCATCGTGCCTTCCACAATGCTGAGTGCAGCCAGTGAATGCCAGGAAAACATTCCCCAAACCATAATGTTCCCTCCTCCAGCCTGGATCCTTCGGCAATTGTTGCAAGGTGCTTGCTTTCAGACGTTTCACGCCGTATATACCAACGTCCATCTGTCCGATGGAGCATAAAACGTGATTCATCGGAAAAAGCCACCTGTCGCCACTCTGTGGACGTCCAGTTGCGGTACTGGCGTGCAAATTCCAGCCTTCGTCGCCGATGAACAGCAATCAGCATAGGTGCATTAACCAGGCGTCTGCTGCTGAGGCCCATGCGCTGCAACGTTCGCTGAACCGTTGTTGAGGATACACTCTTGGTAGCCCCTTGGTTCATCTGGGCGGTCAGTTGCATTACAGTTGCACGTCTATTCGCCCGAACGCATCTCTGTAGCCTTCGTTCGCCTCTGTCATCTATAACCCTGTGGTGCACTACAGGTGCCACTCCGCTGATTTTGGATAGTGCCATTTTGCCATGCACGGTATACTTTTACCACGGCGGCACGCGAACAGTTCACAAAATTAGCCGTTTCCGAAATGCTTCCACCTTTGGCCCGAAAGCCAATAATCATGCTCTTTTGGACGTCGGATCAATCGCTACGTTTCTGCATTACGCCAACGATTGAAATGCTTTCTGATGCCCTAGGACATCCTTTATATACACTCCACTGCAATGTGCTGCCACCTGCCTTTTGTGATGGGTTATGTCACGTTGACGTCGAAAGTAGGTGGTGGTCACATTAATGTGACTGGACTGTGTAATATTTCAATAGACAAATGGTAACATCATTATGCGTGAAGGGGTTGGTTGTTAAATGTAGGGTGCTTATGACCGCTTTGAGCTCCTTATTCTAAGGGCTCGTGAAAGAGTGAATAGTTAAAAATGAACTAGCTACGGGGATAGGGATTAAGAGAAGGATTATTGGATCAGGGCATCTATCAATTAAGTTCATTGGTATAAAGTCGCTGTCTTTATGAAGTAACAAGTTGATGTCGCACTGGCGACATGAAAAGAGGAGACATTTCGTGTGAGCGTCTGAAGTCAAGGTTAGCGAGATGGCAAGAATTCAAAGGTAAAATTAGGTGACAAGACGTATTGACCACATGACTAACGGCGAGAGAAGGACTTGCGCAGGCTTGTTCAACCCGCGGCCCAGGACGGCTATGAGTGCGTCCCAACAACAAAAAAAATCAGAAACTTACAATCCTTATGAGATTGCGACTAAAAATGCCATTCATAATACTACAAATACAATTTTAACATGCTATTATTTTATAAGCAATAAATGTTTTAATTTAACACGTTTTTTTAGCAATGAGATATCCATCAAATCATTCAAATTTATAGAAGACGACGCAATTGCCTCCCAAAATACACATATGATGAAATATCACTGCATTGCACACCAAGAAACTTTAGAGACAAAAGCTTTAACGATGGATAACGTCAAGCAGATTGTCATCAAGACAATAAATTTTATAAGGTTCAAGGGATTGAATCATCGCCAATTCCAAAAATTCCTTAAATTTATGGATGCTGACTTTGGGTATACCATTTACTTTTCGGAAGTAAGATGGTTAAGTTGAGGTAAAATGTTAAAAAGATTTTATGATTTGCTGAATGAAATCAAATTGTGTTTGTAATCGAAACCTAAATTTGTGCAAGAACTTGACCATGCAAACTGGCTCAGATTTACCCTAGTATCGATTCCTACTAACAACGCTTCTTCCCTTAGAGTTATAGATGCCTGTTTAAACTGAAAATCCCTAGCATAATCAATTTTGGGTGAGCAACGCACCGGTTTCTCAAAGTTCAAATACAATAATTTATTGACATTAAAACATCAATATATTTATTTATTAACAGCGAGAGACCACAAAACATGATCATCCAATTCCAACGCTTCTTCCCTTAGATGTCTTTTTAAACTGCAAATCCCTTGTTTATTCAATTTTGGGAGAGCAACGCACCGGTTTCTCAAGGTTTAAATAAAAGAATTTATGGACATTAAAACATAAATCTCAACAATTATAAAAGGAAGTGTTTCTCTGTCTGTGTCTCTGCGTCGTGTCTCCATGTAAGCAGTATCCTGACGAACCTATGGCACTTACAATAATAAAATTTGGCACACAGGTAGTTCTTTTTTTTTTGCGATTTTTGTGTCCTACCCAAATTTTAAAATTTAATCTAGAACATTTTAAAATTTATTTATTAGTTTTTTTACCTTCCGTTCATCTTTTGGGGAAAGTGACGTCAAATTTCCTCGATTGAAGAAAGGAAAGGATTTTACGATTTTCGACCTACAAACTGTGCCAATATTACCACGAAGCTGACATCACATTGAAAAAAAAGGACAGATTCTGCGTTTTTCGTCCTAATGCCTTTGGAACCATGTCGAGTTTTCCGATTCTAGCATGTTTTGATTAACGTTGATTAGTATATCTTTCTTGCCTGTGATTCCAACTTTGTCACAGGCGAAGACTATTTGAGGTTTTCTTTTGCACGATCGTTAAAGATAGATAGAAAAAATTTCAGCGGATTTAAAATCTGCGGAATATTTTACACTAGATCGATACCTTAAATATGATTTTCTTTAAATTAATAATTTTCAATTGTAACCCTTGTCATGTCGGGTGGAGGTGGGACACATTCTTAAAATTATTGTTTTCTTTTTAATGCTTTCAGTATCAGTTAAATTTAATGTGTCCAGACCGATTTTTAAATTTTAATTTAAAATATTTAAAAAAATAGTTCATTGGCATTTATTTATTACTAGCCACTTTGAGGCTGTCACGGCGTTGCCTGTGGTGTTAGTTTGTGAAGCAAATCAAATGTAAATATTTAATGTGTCCAGTCCGATTTTTAAATTTTAACCTAAAATATTTTAAAATTAGTTCATTGGCATTTATTTATTACTAGCCACTTTGAGGCCATCACGGAGTTGCCTGTGGTGTTGGTTTGCGAATCAAACCAAATGGGAATGCGTAGCAATCACCGTGGGTTGTGAAGCGTTACCGAGCAATAGTCACACCTGACTCTACGAAAAGAGTTGTCATGGACAACGCCGTGTTGGCCACGCAGTGACAAGTATATTTATATATTAACAGCCCGAGACCGGAAAATATGAGCATCCCATTTCATTGAACTATATATTGTATATTGCCCTTATTAAAGTTCTAAGTGATTACACAAGAGAAGGCAATCGCCCGCGAGCGTAGGAACCGTGGTGCCTCGAGTCGGAAATATAAATTTGTTTGCTTTTACTTCTCTGAATACGATATTTAACACCCTCCAGTTTTCTAGGTACTTTTGTCTTCCGTCCACTGAGTGTGATAGTTGTTCCTTCTTCCTTCATAGGGGCAGGTTCGATAGAGGACGACGATCACTTATCCATGTCGAATACACTTCTAGAGTATACAGTCTCTGGATAGGTCTTAGCAATTGTGTCGCAGCGGTCTGTAAGCGCACCAGTCTAGTGGTATTTTCTTTTCCAGGCAGAATTTCTATAACCCCACCCAAATACAGCCTACTGGTTTGGTATTATTACTTCCATAATCACTATCATCATTCCATTAACAAATGCAGATTCAATAACACAATAAAGAGGTTATAGCAGTAACTATGTTTGGGAGTTATTATGGTGAATGAGATAAAAAGTTTGGGCTGCAAAATATAAATTTCTATAGCATATATAAAATTAAAAGTATAATTTGTGTTAGTTTTTAATTATTCTGCAAATCTTCATAATATTTTCACTACAACAATACACTATAACCTATGAGTAAAATCCTTTCCACTCAATTTTAAAGAAGAAAGAATTCATTTTTAGGTGTTATACCAATTGTTTATGGTTGTTGTTCACAGTACTTAAATCTCCTTTGCAATGATGTAAGTACTGATTGACTTACGGCACATGTCGTTAAAGTGCAAAAATTCTTCAGAAATCGTCACATCCCTGGAAATTTACTAAAAAGTTATGCGGACTCAGTTCAGTCACAAATCCCAGGTGAAACAAGATGGAACTCACAGATAATTTGCTTACAAGCCTATGTAACCAACAGACTTTTTTATCATCTAATTGTGGACAAACTTGATGATGAAATTGAGAATAATATCAAGGACATAATCAACAATCACAAAAGAGATAAAAAGCATGTGTTGTACAACCAGTTAAAACCAATAGCTGATGCTTTAAATAGTTTACAAAGTGACAACGCTTGCATTGCTGATGCTTGTGATAATTTTATAGACCTACTTCGTAAAGAAGAATTGAAATCACATTCAAAACAAGTCAAGTCTAGATTTGATAGTGCTATAACTCCTGTTCATTTTTTGGCACACATGATATAAGGATACCTTATAAAAGGATAAAAAGTTGTCTCAAGCTCAAGAGGAATCTGCTCGTAAGTATAGTATTTGTAAGATATAATGCAAAGAGTACATGCATTACACAATTCAATTTCAATCAAACGATGAGCCTTTCCTGGAAACATTTTTTCACCTAAGATTATTAACAGTGTGTCCCCTTCTCTTTGGTGGAATAACCTAAATAAAGTGGCATAGATTAAAACTTTCTGGAACTAATGAAACATCTTCAGGGATGTCCTGCTTCATCTGCATGTTTAAAACGTAGTTTTCAAATTCTGCATTTATTCACAACAAAATTTGAAACAGATCAGGATTACAAACAGCTTCTAAATTAGTGTTTTGTAACAAGATACTGAAATCCAAAGAAAAAACAGAAACTAAAACATTAGAATGGCAAATGTTTAGAAATTTCGTCATTTTAATTGCACTAAACATTGTAAACAGTAGTTGCTAGATACATGCGATGAGACACGTATAGATAAGCCGTATTCCATTCTTAAAACAGTAAAAATTTTCAAAATTCCCAGAAATTTTCAATATTTCCGTCCTAAAAAAACCGGGTTTTTCCACCCTCTTGCATCACTACACCCAGGTCAGAGCGTTCCGCGGCACTGTCATTATATAGAGTGAAATAATTTTTATAAACTTATTTAGATTAAAGCATATGTCATAAACTACAAATTGGTGTAGCTAGAGTTTATCTTTCGGTGACATGCTATCATTTAGCAGCGGTTAAGTCAAGCGCAAACGAGGAGGCCAAGAGTTCGCAAAAGATTTCATCTAGGCCTGCAGAAAATTCTACCTGCAGTAAAATTAATGTTAGCATTCATTCAATTTTACCGCTTCCAAAGCAAAAGAAAAACGAAAATGTGAACCAGAAAAAAAGAGACCTGCGCTTAAGTCTGAAATCATGACATCTTCGCCTAATAAAGCCCTTTTGGAAGATACAGAAAAAAATAATAGGCAAAGATTCTTAACAAATCAGAAAATGGAAGTGAGAGGGTAAATATAAAACGAACAATAAAGAAACAAAACGTAAAAAAAGGATTTACTTTTTCCTATAACGACCAAAAACCATCAACGAGCTCAGCCCAGCCTATGTTTTCTGCTGAAGATGATGATACTTTACTTAACTTATTTGCCCAGGATGTGACAATTCTTACAACGAAGATTGAATTCAATGTGGATTGTGCAAAGATTGGTGGCACGAGGATTGCAGTGTTTACGAAGGCAATGGGCCTTTTGTATGCGACTATTGTTAGGACAGAACCGATGAGTACTCTCTTGGCCACCTGCGTACTCTTACCCTCCATAAAGGGCAAGAGTACGCAATTTTCATTTTTTTAAAAACATTTTTCTTACTTAAATGATAAGAGATAAAATCATGTAGCTTGGATTTATTGATTCACAGTTAAATAAAGTACATTGTGTAAAATTTTGAAGTCTATATCTTAATTACTTTACTTTTTATAAATAAAACACCACCAGGTGGGTACACTTACACTCCTTTCTCCTATAAGGCTTATGTTTTTGCTTTAAGCGAGGAAATGTGTGATTATGTCATACAAGTCCATATTTTCTACCACCATTTGTAAAATGGATGAAATAGCAAGGTTTGTCTAACGTTCTTGCCCTATTCTAGACCGTATGTAGCTTTAAGGTTTCAACTTACTAAAACTGCGCTCGCAGGACGCCACTATAACCGGTAAGGTAAAAAAAAAAAAATACTGGGGCAATTTCTATAGTCGGATTTGGAATTTGAAGAGGATATATGCATATAAACTTTAACAAGGCAAAGTTGGGTAGCTGACTCTATATCCTCAATGAGTTCCACAACTTGAATTTTGAAGCATTGAATTTCATTAACGAAGTCTTCAGCATTACAATACTTGGAATACTGAAGCACCAAATCCCCCTCCGACAACTAGAGTATGTAATTATTTTGTCCTTCTCATTATTATTTACTAGCCACTGCATGGTTAGCCCGGAGTTGCCCGTGGTGTAAGGTATTAATCTGGTGTAAAAATTTCAGCGGATTTCAAATCCGTTGAAGATATATTCAATTTAAAAATTATTTATTTAAAGAAAATCATATTTTTAGGTATCAATCTAAAGTGAAAATTTTCCGCAGATTTCAAATGAAATTTTCAATCTATCTTTATCGATTCCGATGTTACGAAAAAAAACTGAACAATCCCAGTCAATATGTTTTTTATTTCTTGCTCTCATTGAAAATGAGAATGGAAACGGAAATGGAATGGGACTGGAAATGTAATCTGTTTCTTTTTTTAACGCGAAGGGTTCCTCCGCCGCTCAAAATCAAAGCGGAAACGAAAAAAATAATTTTCTGAGCGTTCTACGGGGCGATGAAAAAAACTTCGCATGGTTCCAAGGCTGATTGCAAGGTCACGTGGGTAGAAAAGTCAAGATTGGGGTAATTCTACTTTCGTGAGGACGAAACGCGTTTGAAGAAACAGGTAGAGAAAAAAACTATTAAATTCATTTAAATAATTTCTAGATTGAATTTTAAAATTCGCCGCTACACAAAAATTGTAAAACATTCGGACTACCTGTGTGCCAAATTTCATTGCTTTAAGTGCCATAGAATCGTCAGGATTTTGCGGTGAGAAATAAACACTTCCTTTTATAGTAGAAATTCGTTGGAAAAGATAAAAAAAAAAAGAAAAAAGAAACTCTGCCACCTCTGCGTGGACAATTTTACTGTGATAACCGGCGCCCCTTTATTATGGCCAAGCCCCGGTACGGTACTAGCCGGCGCCCCCTGTCTTGGAGCCAGATGCGACCGCAGCTGTGGCAAGGGCCTTTGACCTGACCTGAATACAATTGTATTCAAACACAAATATATGGGCCCAAGTTCAAAAATTCAGTAAGGGCTTTACTCTACGTCATTCGGAAGGTATTTTAATTTACGTTAATCTGAGGCAACCCAAAGGGCTATTGTCGACTGTCCAGGATCCATTCCCATGGGAAAGAACCGAGAACAACACGAAATATTCAACCACAGCCAGACGACGGTCACGTCATTTGACATGTGGCTCAAAATTAAAAGGCGCCCTCGGATCTTTCACTTCGGGTTTGATCCTGGATTTTCGCCATTTGTATGCTATGTTCCTCCACTCATCCAGTGCAACGTTAATTGTACTACCAACTACCTGCCTACCTAAAGTGTAGTTTTTCACCATTTTGGCAACGTTTACTATAATTGATTCTGACTAATTTTCTGTCATTCATAGGTAATCTTGAACCACTGACAGATGACGAGAGTAATACCTGAGCTGGCACCCCACTTTTTAAACTTACACACCAAATTTACGATGCACTAGCTCCCCTCGTCCTTTCGTTCGTTCGATTAGATCGAATTTTGAACTCGCAGCCCTCTTATTGTGAATTCGAGACTCTACCACTGGGCTACCGTGGTCCCCATCTACGTTAGCTTGAAAGAAATTGTATGCTTATGCTTACCTGTGGCAACTCTGAGCCGCTGCTTTCGTTTTCTTTCCTTTCCTGTCAAACTGAAACCAAACAATAACAATAGTGTATTGTTAATTGATGCTTGTCTGCTTGAATTGTGGTAACATGTAAATAAAGGAATTGTGATGCGACCAAAATGCCCTATTTCTCGCTCAACGCTCAGTTGAGTCTGCACGAGGGTTATTTGACAACGAGAATTACCGCTTGAACTTCCCGACCAAATCCCACATTTGCCGTTACGGAACATCTGTCCTCAAGTTTGGAAGCTGCGTAAAGAATGGGTAATTATGGTGAATCTGTCAAGTTTTGTTTCATTAAATTGTGTAATTCAATTCTATAGAAACGAAGAAAAGTTATTTTCTGTTGCTTTTTTTTATTGTTATTTTAACATCGGGTCATTTTGAATCAATATAAAAGTGCAAAAGGTCGTTGTCTAAAAACTGCATGTTTCAAGAGAGGAAAAACTAATCGTTTTCCTTATTATTTGATTTTTTACATATTTGTTTGTAACGTATTGGATCAGCTGATAACAAGATATTTTGCCACCAGGTGGAAATCACAAAATACCACTTATAGCAATAATGAAAGAAAAATATGGAATTTTTAACATTCTTTTTTAACATTTCCTAACGACCTTTTGCACTTTGAGTGATGATGTTTTTTGTATAGAGCTATTAAAGTTTCATTTCAATGATTTTTCTATAATGGCTCCATTAGGAAAGATTGATGACCTAGAGCTGTCTTACTTAGATTTCACTGTAACTAAAATAAGTGTATCATTCTAAAAATGCACTGAAAATTTTTTTTTTCCCTTACATGAATTTTTAAACAAATACACAGCTAAATAAAAATGAAATTAGATTTGCCTGTTTTGAGATGAGAGCAAGCTTTTTATGTGTCTCCACATGGTTTTGAGTATTGGTATGGCACTTGGTTATTTACTATACCTACTGAATACAGAAGGTATGGTAGAATAAAGAATATAATGGTTTAAAAAAATTAGTATATATATAGGGGAAGACTGGGTACAATGAAACAAAATTTACTAATTATTTTTTCCTATCCACAATTTTGCATGCACAAAAATATAATTAATGCATACTTTTAATCTTGTATTTTCCCCATCTAAATAAATTTTTATTAGGTTCTAAACAAAATCTTTATGCTTGGAAAATAACAAAAAGTAAATGTCTCACAGTGTTTCATTGTACCCCAGCATATGGGGTACAATGAAACACATACTGGGGTACAATGAAACACTCCAAATGATGCAATTTTCACCCTATAAAGTTTATTTTAGTCACATTCGACTTCATTTAAATTTATGGTTTCTACAGTTTCATTTCAAATATTTCATTCAACATAATCATTTATACAGATACTGCTTGTGTCACACATATTATGTGTGGATATCTCATTCTTTGGTTATCAGCTGGAGCTAGAAAATAATCTGGATCATCATCATCTTCAAAGTCTGTAGGAGGTAGTTTGTTTTGAAAACAATACCTTCATAGTTTTTTTCCTCTTTTTACTTTCTAATTGCTTTAACAAGAGCATTTTGTACTGGCGAGGTTAGAATAAAACTTTTTTTTCTGTTTTCCTACTCTTACTTTTCTTGAATCAGCTTTGGGGTAAGGTTTTATCTCTTGAGGAGAAATGTATTTACTCACAGGTTTAGAGCTAGTGCATGGTGTATGAACAGTTGCTGAACAACCTGCAGTAGGTGATTCTGACCTACTAATGGCAAGATCCACCACTTGACTTCTGATTCTTGGGTTTTGTCTGTCTGGTCTTCAGTTTCATTTGTCAGCTCTTCAATCTGACACATACGAACACAAGTAATCTTCTTCACAAAACATTTCTCTATTGAAAGGCCATATTTCAGTCGCTGAAAAACCTTTTGTAATATTTTGTGGAGTGAAAGACTTACAATAAGCAGTGCCAAACAAAGAAGATATCTCATTGATAGAGATTGTGCGACCTGGATTACACAGCATTCAGTCATTTTCAGCTAGATTGAAGAAATTTTTAAGTGACTTGAACACAGTTTTGTCTAAAGGCTGCAATTTGCTACTAGTATGTGGGGGCATAATTGCAACAATTCCGTTATCTTTCGTAAAATTTAGACTGGAAATCGTAATATGTGATTCATGATTGTCCATTATTAGTACAGCTAGATTTTCTTTTGAACAACGTGCATGTGCCTGGAAATATGTTAGAACATTAACAAAAATATCTCCAATCATCCATCCCGATTTTCTTGCATCACCCGCAGTACCACATAGATCTCCATTCAGCATGCAAATCTTGAAATTTCTCTAGGAAATACTAAATAATGGAGTATAGAATTTCCAGAAGCATTAATAAATCCACACATAGTAACAAGAACACCCCTTTCACCAGAAGTTAATTGACCTATTTGTTTTTGGACCCTTTGACTGAAAACGTTAGGAGGATTGTGAACTGTAGTAAGTGCAGTTTAGGCCTATGAAATAAATAAACTATTCGTAAATGTTTTTGAATATAAAAAAACTAACTTACCATTGAAATCTTTTATTTTTTTTAAGAAAAAAAAAAGTTTAATCTTGCATGCTTTCAAAATTACTGTTTTGATTTGGTGTTGCCTTTTCCTATTAATGTTAGGTGTTGCCATTTCCTTAGTAAAAGTGTTTTATTTATATTAGTGACAACCAGTAATATGTTATTTTATATCAGTGATATTATATTTACCATTTATATATTACTTCAAGTAAATGCATTCACCCGGGGCACAATGAAACGTGTTTCATTATACCCCGTCTGCAAGTGTTTCATTGTACCCCGTACTGAGGTTACTAAATAAAAAACATTTTCAAACTTCTAATATTAATTTTTTTTTAATTTTGGTTTTGGAGGTAGGAAGACAACAACACAAAGATAACAATGTATAGAAAAGATAATTATTACATATAACAACGAGGAAAAAGAAACAAAATTACTTTTAGTAAAGAAACTTACTTTTAATGGTGAAAAACCAATAATCTTCTATTGCTAATGTTGTAAAAGTGCGAATGTATCCAAATCACATCAGTAATTGGAACATATAGTTGCATAACATATATATAAATTGCAACTTTCTGTGACAAATTCTACTGATTTTAGAAGTAATGTTTCATTGTACCCCTTGTTTCATTTTACCCCGTCTTCCCCTATATATATATATATATATATATATTTATCCTTCGCCTGTCTGCAGCATATCTGCCATTAGGTGATGAGCAGCCCATTAAAATGAAGCAAAAAAGTGAGAATAAAATTAACCTCCTGAATTAACCTGAGTTGTCTGCAATAAACTCTAAAACAAGTGGGGCAGTTCTTGAGGTGGTCATTATCCATATCACCCTGGTGACACAGAGAGTAACAAGCTGAATCCTTGACGCCTATCCGATCTAAATGTCTTTGTAGGTAATCATGGCCAGTAGTCATAGAAAAGCAAGCTACTCCAACAGACCGAGGTAGGGAACTAGATATTTTATTACTCGTTTTGAGCACGATTTTTCACAGCTATGTCAACATAATAGGGGGAAAAAATTAATAAGAGATTCAAATAAAAGCAAAAAACAATGCAACCACTGTGCTACATTTAAAGTACAAACTGAAAGTTTAAACTCTTTAAATTTAACAAAAATAAAAAACGGAAAATAATTGGGGAAAAAATTAAAAAAGACTTTATAATGGTAAAATTAAAAAAACATTTTAAAGGACCATTGAAATCATTGGACAGCAAATGGAAAATGAAAAGATCATTTCTAACTATTGAAGAATGAAAAAGAACATTAAATGAAAATATTTAACTTCATAAGGTTGCCATGATTCTAATAAAGTGAAGTTGCCTTCATATGTCATAACTCGTTACAATAACATTGCCCCAAAGAGTTTTTAAATCAAAGCTGTACTGAGCAGTATTTATCTTTTAACACATTCGCTGCTGATCTCTTGCCAGCGTGATGTGGCGTCAATGCTAAAGAGCCAATCATGTTGCAGCTCGTGGTGTGGAGTGATGTCTCCATAGCCAGTCACACGTTCTCGCTGGAAGAGCTTCGCTTCACCATTTATTCTCCGTTTCAATTGCCCTTATATGTTAGGTGTTGCCGTAGTAATGGAGTGGAGTAAAGGTTAGTAGCTAGTTGTAAAGGTATGTGGTTTCGAATTTATAGCGTTATTAGTTAGTAAAAAAAATATTGTAATATGAGCTGTAAAGACAATGGTTCTGCAGAGCCTTTACGCCCCAAAAAAAGAATGCAATCTAATAAGCCTCTAACAGATGATGAAATTGTAAATTTGTTGGCTGAGCTTTCGCCAATCTATTCTGGTATTGGCTTTATTATCACACCTTTCAATCATATAAATATTTATAGTAAAAAGTAAGTCGGCTTTTGTAAAAAACCCATTTCTACCCGACGGGGCAATAACTATCAACACATCCTTACGTGACCAGTAGCGAATGTGTTAAGAGGTTCTCTGGAAAGAGTTTCATCTGGGCCTTCATGAAGAACAATATTCTATGTTTTCAAAGTAGGTAACTTTCCTAGTGTAGATCTCATAGTATCAATATCATTTTTATTTTAATACATACACCATTGATTACAAATGTGTATTTTTATTTTGGCCTCTTGAGATAATATTGTATATGAATATTTTTAATAATGTAGAAATAGTTGTAAAATTGACTAGACTGTTCAGACTTCAAAATGTAAAGATATATACAAGTGAATAGATAAGTAATTAACTGCTTGTGGCATGCATTGATTCATTTATTACGTCAACATAAGTTGCTCATGATCACATCCTCTGATTATTATGGTAGTATCTGCTGACCAAATGCTGAGCTCACTTTTTCCACTTAATTCGCACTTTCAGTTGAATTTCACCTTAACTCTTAACAAATTAATTAAAACTGGAAAAAGAAATAAGTTCAGTGTTTCTATTGTGGTATGAATTGCTGGATTGCTCAATTGGGCTAGTGAAAGCACTTAATCTTGATGCAACATCTTAAAAGTATTAGTAATAGAGTACAAATTATTTGAAGGGAAAGGATACAATTGATTGGTTGGAAAATGTAATACAAACATGTGTTCATCTAATATATACAAAAATAATCAGAAAACTTAAGCGTCAAAAATGAAGATGGTCTAAAATCTGGATTATCTAAATGGAATTTAAAGTTGCTGAATGCAACTAATAACCATTAATTTTGAATGCTGTTGTAAAGTCATTCTGAAAGGAAGATTATTTTGGAAATATGAATAAATATCTGTGAAAAATTAATTTAATGCTAGGGGCTCTAAACCTGACTCACCAGAACCAACTGACTTGGAACTTAGCACCTGAGGTTGAATTTGGGTATTTCCATTGAAAAATAGAAAGGAAAGTGTACAATATGATATGAAGACTAAGCTTCATGCATGAAAATGCATAAAGGTTTGTCATTTTGCATTGGAATTAATAAAGTGGTTATTTCGTATTGATTGATATCTATGAATTTGCTTTACTACAGGGTATGCAGATTTAAATCATGATTTAATCAAGTGATTTTTATTAAAAAATCATTGATTCAAATCTAATTTTTAAATTTCATTTTCTTTTCTGTATTAAGTTACAAATATTGAAAAAATGAAATAGCTGAATGCAAGATACATATATTATATTCAAATAAGAGAACTATCAAATAAGTTAAGTAAGTTTGTTTATTAAAAAAATAAAGTCAGTCACAATGAAAAAATCTTCTGCAATATCGCAAAAGCATTCCAAATTTTGCACATAAATTTTTATTATTGGGAATTTAATATTTTCATTTTGTTTTGTGTAATGTTGGTGAACTTTTATTTCAATTTAATTGGGAGATTTTATGCATTGAACTCAGGAATTCTTTAAACTGCTAGCATAACTGTTCTGTGTTTATGGAATTGAAATTTAGAATGTAAAAGAGAGTATTTTGCTCAACTGATAATTGAGTGAGTATGTTTACAAAATAGTTTATGGATTGAAATGGAAAAATATTTTAGTGTGATTAAGATTTTTTTATTGCAAGCTTAAAATTCCACTCAATTAGCATGTTCTGGGGGAATGCTAATTATACATTCTATGCTATTCATAGAAAAAAGTTTAATTTTCTTTAGTTGTGTATAAACCATTTTGTGCTTGGAATATAACTTTGAAATACTTATATCAATCGTCAGAAATTTTTAAAAATAGGTATATTTGATTTCAATTTATGTATATTTTTTCGTGTCTTGTCTTTTATTTTCACAAATATGTACATTTTGCAAGCTAAGTTCTAATGAAAAATAAGAATATTTTCATGAATTTTGTTGCAAGTTTTCCTTTTGTTTTTATTTTCTATTGTGACATGATGTTTTCCCAAAAATAAGTCTTAACTAATTAATTGCTTTACATAAAAATATCTTTAGAAATTCAATACTTTAATTCATATTTGACAAATACGTATATGATGCAAAATATATTTTTGAAATTTGTCTGTTATTTAAATAATTTGATTCATAAATTTATAGTATGGTGTTAGTGGGATTCTGCAACCTTATTTATCTAGGTCCAATATTTCATGCCGTTGGTTATAAGTTAAAATCAAACTAATCTAAACCACTCGAGAACCAGGTGGGAAAGCATAGCATATCCATGGCATTTGTTGTGCTGTTCTATTTACTCAATCATATGATAAACTTTGCTAATTCCTGTATTGTGTTTTAATCTTTCAAATATTTACCCGGCTATATTACTGATTTGGTTATCTCGTGTCCAATTTTAAAGTTGTATGGGCAGTGGATTAATTAAAACTTAGAAATATGATTTAAATATAATAAATCCAATTTTTATGATTTTTTCAAATATGTCATGATTTTTCCTACCCAGCTTTACTATAATTGCTTCATGAAAATTAAGAAGTTTTCGATGTATCTACTTTTTTTTTACAAATTGTACAGATTAAGTAAATTCTTTTCTCCCAACTGCTTTATATGTCAATCATAGGTGAGTTGAAAGTAAGTAATGTCTTAGCAATTCTTACTGTATTTCTTTTAATAAACAGAAATAAATATTAATTACATGCTTCCTTATAGTCCTACAGTTTAAATACTGATTACACAACAAATTAACTGATTACTGAACATTGTATAAATTTTTCTATGCAAATATTTTCAGTGTAACAAATTTCAGTTTCCTCTAAAATTATATTTTTTTTCTAGGTCAATTGGAAACCGAGCATTTTTGTTTAAAATGGAACAATCATCACACAAATATGTTTGATGTATTTGGAGCACTGTTAAACAATGAATCCTTGTGTGATGTTACTTTAGCTTGTGATGGGTTGAGTCTTAAAGCCCACAAATTAGTCCTATCTGCATCAAGCTCCTTTTTTCAAGATCTTTTTATAGAAAACACAACTGCTCATCCTATTGTAATACTAACTGACTTAAAATATGTCGATATGAAAGCATTAGTTGATTTCATATATCATGGACAAGTAAGCGTCTCTGAAACTCAGCTTTTAACTGTTTTGAAAGCTGCAAAAAACTTGAAAATAAGAGGCTTAGGTGACTCTCCTGAACATTTTATACATTTGGATACTGGTCAATCATCACAAGCAAAAACTTTATTTCTTAGGAACCACATAAAAAACATTTGCAAAGATAATAATAAAAGTTCTGATATGAATCAACAAAATGCTTACCATTCTGGTAGCATACCATATGCTGATGAAACTGGATTACATGGCCCAAATCAATCTGAATCTGATTTTTGTGGTGACAATTCCGATATTAAAAAATCTAATATTTCATCTGTATCTCAAAATGATCTGTCTGGCTTACACTGTGCTATGGAAGGTCAACTGGATGTAATACCATTCAAACTAATGGAACAAACAATGACCACAGAAGGTGTGAGTACATATTACTTTTACTGTTGAATCTATTTGTAAGAATGTATGCTTGTTATAATTAAAGAATTAATTGAAACAGAATAGAGAGCAGGGTTCAAAATTTGAAATTGATAGAAAAGTCCTGGAAATATATTACTTTTCCAAAGGCTTTGGAAAATTCCATAAAATCGTACGACTTTTGAAAACTGAAAAATAATTTCTGGTTTTATTTCAATCTGAGAGCAGTTTTCAATAAAGCGACAAAGGGCACTAGTGTTTTTGTGGGAGTACGTACTTATTTCATTGTGTAAGCAATATAACTTGGCATGTTACCAAATGCTTTTTCAACTATGTTGCTTATAGAATTTATAAATTCAATAATTGTTTGATCTTTCCTTTTTGTATACCTCTTAAACTTTCTACTTTCAGACTGTACCTCTAATCCTCAAATATAGACTGTCTCTTTTGATGTTTTTAATGGAGGAATAATACAATTTTTCAATTACAAGAAAAGCCATATTTATTAGTTTAGTGACAAAATTAAGGTGAATGCCAAAAGAGACTTAAAATATTCGTCTATTTTAATTTAACAAATCTATTCTTCAGAAACAGACATCTATAAATTGAAATGCACTTTGTTAAAAATATAACTTTAAAAAATTAATTGTAAGTGATTTGTGTTGTATTTCTAACACAGTTTCCCAAATCTGGATGGTAAATCAGAAATAACTTACAATGCTTTGATTTAATTTGATCTTCAATTTTATTTAATTTTCAAGTTACTAGAGTTGAAAATTCAGTTTTATATTGATGGGTAGTTGCTAAATACACTGCTTACCATTAAAAATGTAACACCATGAAGGAAAATCGATATCAAAGCCTCTATGTTATATGTGCTGTATTATACAAAAAACATACAGCCTAAGGGTGGAAGGATTGAAATTACCGCTCAATTTGACTTGCCAAGAAATCGGTACTTTCTGTAGCTGCTATGGGCAGCAATAATTTTTGCTGCATATCTTGACAATGTAAGGAAGAGACTGTATGTGTGTTTGTAATATGGGGATCAATTGACGTTGCTTCCACATGTTGCCAAAGTTTATCTTGCATAGCTGCTAGTGGTCTGATGCTCTAGTCGTTTAACTATCATTGACCAGATGTGTTTGATGGGCAAATGATCTATGAAAGGGCAGACTATGGAAGTGAAATCTGGTGGATATTTAGGAACTGTTGCATGTTTTCATACCACATGCGGTCGTGGATTGTCGTGTTAAAAACTGGCCAAAGGCAGGCCTTGAAGATATGGGAGGAACGACAGGCTCCCTAACTTCAGACTTGTAACAATGGCTATTGTGTATAACAGTAATGCACATTAGCCAGTTCCATGAGTAAAATCCATTGTCGAAGCCATACCATAGTGCCAGCTGATTGACCAGTATGACTCTGCATGATGCAAGAGCAATACTGTCTGTTTCAGGGGTGCAGACAGATTCAGACTCAGCAACCATCATGGTGCTGTTGGCAGAATTGAGATTCATATGAAAAAATGATGCCATGCCATTCATTGTCCATGTTTGGTGACCTATGCACCATTGCAGCTGCAAATGCTTGTAGTGTAGTCAGTCTCAGCATTGAATAACTTGAAAAAATTCCTAGCTGCTGCAGTTTGCATCGAATTGTATGTGCTTACACAGGTTCTGCAACCCACCTTAATTCTTGATCTACAAGGATCGAAGTCATCCTATATATTTTACAAAAATCCTATATTGTCTTATATTTCAATAATTGCAATATACTTCCTATATTTCTTCAGGGATGCAAGTATTTTCCACCTCCGTATTTTATTTGTCATTCTGCTCATCGTCATACACACAGGCAAATTCCAATAACCTATATCTTATAACCTATATAACCTATGATCATGCAAATTTTAAGTTTGTTAGATGTTTCCTTCATAGTGTTGTGCTTTCCCATGGTCAGCAGTGTAGAAATTAAACTTTTACAGTTATTTACCCCCACTGTGCCCTTATCTAGAAATCAGGTAGCGATTTCTGAATTCAATTGTGACATGTCTCATCACTTTTTTAGGCTTTCAATAGTTTTAAATTCTGAGAAAGCATGTCAAAATTAGAGCTTATCAAGGGCTGATAAAAAAGAACTGTAAGATTTGTTGTCCATTACAATGGTAGCTTGTTTTTATGCATCTTCTGTAGATTTTTGGATAGTTGCAGCTTTTAATTGAGCCAAAATGTTTCAGTTCTTATGTGCTGGAAGTGACTAATAGTTGTTTATACTACCATTACAATAAATTTAATGTGTTGTGTAACAGGTGTTTGAGGAAAAGGCTTTCATGGAAAATCTTTCTAAAACCAGTCATTCTGAGTTAAGCAAGAATTCCAGTAATGATAGTGACTTGGCTGAAAATTCCCATCCAGCTGAATCACAAAGCTCTGATATTTGTACTAGTAAAGATGTACAATGTTCTAATGGTATGATAGTTGAAATTATCAGCATGAATTATTTTTGTGCTTTAAAAATTATTTTCGTGTTTTTCACTTTAACCCGTGCAATCTAAAATAAAACAGTTGCATGCTATGTTTGTTTAAAACAAAAACTTATTATTTTGACATTTAATATTTATATTTTTAAACCCCATACCATCAAAATTTCATACAATACACAATATAAAAATTAAACTCTACACAAAAATATGACCTCAGAAGATGCTTAACAGATCTTTTCCCATTCTTAAGAACCATTAAATTTGTAAACCTGAAGTAAAGTTTTTTACCCCCCCCCCCGTCATTTTCATATTTTTTACTTTGTTTAACATGTTGCGGATCAACATGTGTTTTAATCATCTGTTTATATGTACTCTATATTAAACATTTGTTTAGTCATTTTCATGTTATTAAACAACATGCCTATTTCATCAAAAAATTAAATTAATATTTAAAATCTATAATTTGTTTGCCTACCTTTTATGATAACAGACTAATTGTTTCTTAAATTTAAAGAAAAAGCACTGGAACTTAAACATGGAAAATAGTATTTGGAATTCAGGACTAAAAGGTGGTAGGCATGGCCTCACACATAAGTAATAGTTTGATTTGTTTGTTGTGACAAATTTGTTTTTTAATGAGGTGCTGCTTGTGACTTTCATATCTTGGGATTCTTGGGAACGTTTCTGCTTCTTAAGACGTCTCTATGGGAAGGAAAGAAGGTTGCCATAGCTCCAACCTTTCATTAGGAGCAGTTCCAATTTCCTTATGATTAAAAGAACACTCGTATTTATTTAGCTTCGTTGTCAGCTGCAAAGGGGAAATCATCATAGCATAGTCATCCAGGAAGTGTTGTAATACTCCTCCCGGGACTCTGTGTTTCACTTGACTGATTATAATTCAATTTTGAAGCTCTCAAAATAATTAATTTTAAGTATCAATCCATTCTTGGAAATAATTTGAAGCTTCAAAGTGAATTATCGACAAGAAATTCCATGACTCTTCTGGTACATCACAAACATTATTATATATATAATCTGCAAATTTTTCTTCAGATTTCCATGCAGTGAGTTGCACTGTCACAGACTCAACTTCCAATCTTTAGCACTACTCAAATCATTATTGCTTGCTTTTACAAAAGAGATAGACAATATTACCATTTTTTTTAATCAGAATTCAGCATCATTTTCACTAATTCATGATGTGGTGCTAGGGCACTGTCATGTAAAGGAAACCGCATTCTGCATTTCAATTGTTATTTTTCAAAGATTGAACTCTAATTCTATGCATGCTTTCTTTTTAGTTTCCAATTCTAAGCACTCTTTTCATTTTCTATTACTTTCTTTAATTCCATTTCTCGCAATTGTCTTATATTTTTAACTAATTCTTCCTCCTACAATTAGCTACCAGTGATTAAGTTTTTAGATGACTAACTTTTAAATCTGTGTTTGGATTTTCACCCAACTCTCCAGTGAGACTGCTCATCTGTTTTTGGATTTAGCTAAGGCTTTCATATGAAAAAAAAATTAGGATCTTTCCCTGATATTAAAATATATTACAATGAAATGTGTTTATTATAGAGAATTTTGAAAACAATAAAATTTTTTTTTCTCTTGAAGCACAATTGCAAATTGAAGATCACTCAACTTTGAAAAGTCCCCATACTTCTAGTAATCTAGAATCAGCAGTATCTAAAGATGAGTCAAGTAGCTCTGAACTAGGATTTAGTCCTTTCATAACTGAAAGTTTATCTGAAGGATTTAGAGAATATTCACAAGGTTTGTATGCAGATTTTCACTTTGTTTACCTTTTAGCGTATCATGTGCTCATGTTAAAAACACATTTGTTCTCACTTGTAATATTTTATTTATCATTTTCAGGATTCTACCACTGTTTTTCTTTTCAAATAGTAATTCTAAACTACCATTTATTTTTTATCGAAGCATCATTATTTTTTATCATTATGAAAGTCATTTTGTGTTCTGAAATTAAAATTACTGTCCAATATTTTATAACTCGATGTTAGTCAAAAGGAAAATTCTCTGTACCACGAAAGTTAGCAGGAAATAATTCTCTGGAACTTGCATGTCTTCGTATGACACATGTATGTGAGAGATCACAGATGTTCAAGCATGAATGACAAAATACAAAATTTAAAATAATGGGAACCCTAATTTTTAGGAACACTTGGATAAAAAGTTGGTGACAAGATTTTATCTTTCAGCAAATCTATGGACTTTTGGTAGCTTTCAGTTACCAACTTCAAAGTATAGGTAACTGAGATTTGTGAGCCTTGCTTTTAGGAAAGAACATTGATTATGTGAGTGGGAAAGGGTGACAAATAAAAGTGAATTTCAATTAGTATTTGGTAATAAATTTAAAAATTGAAATATGGCTGTACTTTTTCTGTCTGCATATCAGTGCAAGTTACAAAAATGTTAAGTGATATTGTAATAAATATTTGATTTCTTGCTGATTTTACTTTTGCAAAACTGATAGTGGAGATTTTCTTTCTAACTTCAACTAGTCTTGAGTTATATTCCTTTAGTAAGTTGCATAATGTTGCAAGTAGTAGTATAAGAAGCATACTTTGGAAATGAGTTTTGATTTTTATACATTTGCTTTGAAATTATATATAATAATTATTTTCTAACCAATGACTAAATTTAAATCGAAACTTATTTTTCTCAATTATCACTCTTGTTGAAAATAATTTTCAATTGCAACTTAATTTAATATAAAATGTAAAAAAACATGAAAAATGTCTATTTTTGAGTTTTTACAAACAATGGATTGGCAAATTCAAGAGAACATGTTAGCAGAGTGCTGTTCTGTCACAATGATTTTTTTTTTTGCAGGCTCACAACCCAAAGGATAGTAAAAAAATTTTTATTCATTATAATCAATTAATTGCCAACATAGCCACTTGTTAGTTACATGCATTTGTAGCAAAGTTCTTAAACAATTTTGCATGAAAAAATCCATTCAGATGTGAACTTTTGTAGTTTTCTCTTATAGATTCCTTGACATTGAAAATGTATCGAACGAAATATATGCATCGTATTGCACCTACTTAATTCATGAGTAGAACAGGGATTACCAGTCAGTTCTAAAATATGTCTTGTCAGTGAACCCAAGCTTATGTATTTGTTCCTATTATACTTTTATACTTAAAAACAAATTTGACCATTTGGTTGCTCAGAAAAGGTAAATAATGGTGGAAGAGTTAACTTATGTCAGTGAAAGGCTGACGAAAAGTTTTACAGAATGTATTGTGAAATATTTTGTTTATATCGGATTGTAATGTGTCTTCTATCATTGAAATACGAAGCTTGAATTTCTGATAAGTTAAAAATTGGATGCTGTATCAGTCTTCCAATTGCTGTGTGTTAAAGTTTAGAGAGGGAATCTGTAACACTTCAAATATTTTAATTATAATATTTTATATTCTTCATGAAAAATCCATTTTTTATTTATTTATTGTACCTTTTAGCTGTGAAAAACAATTTCTTTGCTATAAATACAGGTTTATCCTTTTTTGTCATATTTGTTTGGCACATAACAATAAAATTAATTTTTTCCTCCCAATAAAGGTATTAAGCTTTTGTATTCAAATTTTCTTATTCAACTCATCTGGACACTCAACACTTATAAAAAATAGTCTTCAATAAATGCACTACTAAACTTTCCATCTGCAGCCATCACTTTCTAAGGAAATTGGATTTTGTAACAGCACAGTAACTTGTTGAAAACACGTGTAGGTCGCATTTGATCTATTTATTTTGTCTCTTTATCTTCAGGTTAGTAAGTTAGTAAGGACAGCACATCTCTCTCTCCAAATGTCTGGATGAGGTAGCAAATTGTCTTTTGCTATGGAACTGAGGTAGGGAATGTGAATATTTTGTTTTTACACCAGTGATATTAGTGTTTTATTGACCAATTCCGATGATCATACATATTAGTGATGATTTTCCCCCTCCTGGTTGAACTACTTTTTAGTTGAAGTATTTCTACTATATTCAAGTCCTAAATTATGGATGATGCTTCATTTCAACTCTAATCTGCTATGTTAAACCTTTTTGGCTCAGATCAGTTTTTTTTTATCTAATTGAAAGCAGTTTGCAATGATATTTTGTCTAAAATAGGGCTCATATAAAGAAAATGGAATCTACACATCAGGTCACATGGTAATACTTATTTCTTCTAAATTATTTTCTTGATTGTTGTGTAAAAACATATTATTAGTCAATCTATGGCTTTTCTTTCAGTTTTAATGCTACATTGCAAATCTCAGAAATGTAAAGTTTCCACTTCAAATTTCAAAAGCGTAACTAAAAAAACCATTACTTATATATACTGATGGATTTACTATATAATGAGCACACATTCTTTACTTACTATTAAGGATATTATATTTCATCTTGTATACCATAAATAAAATTACCAATATGAAATGTATTAATTTTTTAAGTATTAATGGAGTTAGAGAGAGATTATAACATTAAAATGAAATATTGTATATTATATATTGTCTTATATTTCTTTGGAAACTCTTTAATTTTATCTAAAAATAAAAAACAATTTATAGCAGCAAAAGAGGTATGCCTTCCACCTCAATAAATTTCTTGTTTTGTTTACAAAACAGTACTTTTCCAAAACCACCGACCAACCAGTCTAGTGGTTAAGGTGTTGGCCTCTGGATCGGAAGGTTCCTGGTTCAAATCTGGGGTCAGAGCATGGATGTAAAATGTGATGTCCTTAGTTTGGGATAGTAATGGCCACCGATTGGCTCAACGATTCTGGCCTTGTAGTGACAAATAATCAAGTGTTCACTGTCAAAAAAAAAAAAAACGATAATTTCCATCTAGTTAAAAATGTTCCTGGGACGAAAATAAACAAATTACAATGATAAAACTTTCAGGACAGATAATATACATCTTGACACATACTGAAAATTTGTTTAAAAATTAAGTTGTAAAAATCACTGTTTTCAATTATTTTACTTTTTCAAATTTTTTTTCTTCTTTACTTAGAAATAGAAACACAATCACTAAATTATACCAAACTTTTAGATAGAAGAAGTGCTTTGTTAAGAATTATTTTTGATATTGTCTTTCCATTTTTAGAGGTACTAGGAGCACTTTGAATTTGTATCATTTGGAAAAAATCTCTATTTTCGCCGTTCCCTCAGATCGTGAAGTGCCAGATATTAAACTATATTCTGACGTTTCCTAAAAGTACTTTTACTAAAGAATGTAATAATTTTAAAAATCTATAATTTGTAATTATTAATTAGTCGATAACTTTTTTATATATAGGGTCTCAAACAGACTACTTTTAATGCAAAAGAAATTTACATTTGTTTGACCTTGAACTTTAAATTTCAATAAAAAAAATAAAATATACATTTTGTACACCTGATATTTGGTAGTTCCTCCTTACTATATGTGATCTATTTAACAACTAATTTTCATTAAAATCAGTGATGCGTCAGCCACAGCTGGTTTGCTCATTTTGCGTGTTATGACCCAGTATTGTAAATACGTTTGAAAGGACAAACTGTTTAGTTTGAAGTATTCTGGGTTTATGCATAAAGATCTGTAATAGCTATGACTTGATGGTGTTTTTTTATTGTATTCTTTAATCTATTCAAATTCTTATATACTCGGCCTAGGTTGCATGTAAAAGTTGGGCTGGACAGGCCTAGGTTATATGTAACCATATATGCCTGTCCAACCCAACTTTTACTTTGAGTTCATTATATATTTAGTGATATCTTATTGCTTATGATTCAGGTGGCTATGGAGTTCTCTGGTCTTTCAGACCAATCTATTTTCTTAAGTTTGGGTATTTTATATTCCAAAATTATCAAGTTTTACATGCAATAATTTCCAACAGGCTTAAGTTTTTACATATGGTGCTGTGTCCTCTTTGTTCACAGATAAGTTAAATATTGCTTTTCTACTTTTGATTAGATCTGTATCTAGTTTACCGTTGCACATTTTGGAATTACAAAGCTGCTATCAATGGGAGTCCTGGGTGTGTAAATATGCAATATGTCTGATTAAATTCAAGCATTGTCAGTTTTCAAGTTTTAAACTAATTTTTTTTAAAGTATTAAACTGATTATTTTGATTCTATTTTAAAATTAAGAAATCAAGCAAAATTGGTCATGTATTAGTTTGAAATTGACCTCAGGACTTGGGCTCTACACATACATGTGTTGTGAATTTTGGAAAATAACTATCAGTCTAGATTTTTATCAATTGTCACTATCTGAAATAGGAATTGTTGAGTTAGCCTATTCAGAGTCCTTTCCAACTGAATTCAAGGGATTCCAAGTTTTCTTTGCAACATGATTTTTAGCACATAAAAACCTGACAGTAATGTAATTTTGGCTTGTATTTTCCTAAACCTGGCTCTTTGGAACATACATTAGAAAATTTAGATGAGTGATTTTGTATAAGATATGTTGTAACATTGAAATGTCCAATTAATTAGCTGCCACTATTTAAGTCGCATATGGCAATTAAAAAAAATTAATAGTATATAGCTGTGTTGCTTGCAATTAATGAAAGTCGTCTGGTCATGGTTATTGCTTTGTGTGCTTCATATTGAGCTATGTTGTGGTTGAGTTTTCATTCTCATTTCAAATAGCACTTCCATCTATATGATTTTGCTGCAGATACGATTCTTTTGTTTTTTTGATTCAACTAGAGTTGAATAGACAAATATTAAACTATTCAATAAATTTAAGTTAATTTCACTCCTGCCATTATTATCATCAACACAGCTTGATGTACTCATATTTGCATTGGTCATTTGAGAGGTACACATTGACATTTATTAATGAGGGAAACTACACTATTATTGCCAACAACCTTACACCACATTTTGACCTCTTGTCTTAAACCTTTTTATCACCTATTTTTTAATACTTCATCACCAATTTTATCGAACTTGTTTGGTCAACCCCACCATTCATTACTTTTTACCTTCCTTGTTCATTCGAGAGTTTTACCATTTCTATAATTGACCGTTTGTAAATTAAATTTCATGAAGATCCATCTTTTAGAAAGGAATATCTCATCATAGTTCTCATTTTATAATGATTTTCTTGTGATTAAAATTTTAACCTTAAAATTTTATTTTAGATAACTATTGAATTTATTTATTGCATGTTCTCTTAATGTTTGTCTGGTAATTATATCGATGTCCTTTAAACGTATTATTGAATTTCATTGTCTTGTGTTTGGTGCTGTTTTTGGTCATATTTGGATTTTGCACCATAAAAGCCAAACCAATCAACCAATCAACTTGTGAGTCCTGACGTACAGATTAATATTTAAAAATGTCAAAGTGATTGCTACAAGTGATGATTTCGTAAATGACAGATCTGTTGATCCTTCTCTTGTCAACTTTTGGATAAGAATCACTACCTTAGTGTTGACATAATCACTGTAGTATCCATTCTTATTTCTTCCACTTCTACAACTAAATATATATAGAATGGATTATTTGTTCATAACTTTCTCGTGTTATACAACTTCTCTAAAACTTTATAAAAGCGTGTGATTTCTCTACTTTAGGCTGTGGTTATACTATCAAATACCAAACATATGTATATTTTGATTATGATTCTTCACAAATTTTGTATTAATTGAAATAATTTCATCATACTTTGATGCTAATGATATAGCTTGTAAATTAAATAGTAGATTTACACAAAGAATTTAAGAATTCTTAAAAACTTCTTATGGCTGACTTTTTCTGAGGGATTATACACCTGGAAATCCTTGAAAACTCCAAGCTGGATTATTTTTCAGGGTACTGAAAATCTCCTTGAATCACTTAAAATTCCCAGGAAACTGAAATATGCACCTGTAAATTTTGTTTCAGTTCTGATTGTAATGCAAGAAAAGGTTTTATTTAAATTCCCAAATTGGTTTTCAAGGCTATCATGAAATTTTGTTTCGTTTTACAACAATATTAGAAACAGCAATTTAGATACAACAATTTTAGAAAATACCAATAGTATTTCCATAACGTTTATGAAACACCCCGAATTTATTAGAAATTTACCAAATAAAATTGCCAAATGCAAAACATTTTATTGATTTCCCAAAACATCAATTGTTAATATATTTCTTAAATAAAAATAAGTTGTGTTCACCTGGATTTCCTGAAATATTTTTTAATTTCACATTTTAAAAATGTGACATGTACTCAGGTAATTTTATCCATTGCAAAGGAAAGGTAAATGATAAATGTCTGAAAAAATAAACGTAGATGAAATTTCAAAATTTTAGCATGTCATTATCAAGAATCACCTGAAAAGCGATTCAAGGAATTTTCAAACTCTGATCATCATAGTACTTTATCATCTAAAAATTAAATGCATTCAGTGGAGGAATAGGGTAAACTGAAGTTCCAAGAAGCTATTTTATGAACTCCCTTTCCTGAAAAACAATCTACTTGACAAAAAAGCTCTAATGAGCTTCCTGCTGGACAATGTATATGATCGCCTCATAGATGATGTCACCTCATATCTATATAGAGGTAGATAACCCATTTGTGATGTCTGTTTTTTTCATTCAGATTCATGAATTTTCCTCAGTGGAAAACACCTTTTTCTTGTACCGTTGGTCCCTAATCGCAAATGTCCAGTGCTACTGCTACTAAAGCCCAGCAAAAGTAACCAAACTAATTTCCAGCATAAGTAAAATTTAAAAGAAACATTTTCTAATTTGCTGGAAATGTTAAAAATGCTTATTTAACCACAATATTTTGCTGTTGTGAGGCCCTCTGTAAAAACCATCCTAGGTGTGCCCACCTAGTGCACATAGTAGTTGCTCTGCCACTATCTATTAGTTATCTCAATTATTTGGCTCTGAAATGTTTGCTGGTGTAGTTATCTTACCTCATTCCTGCAATAGTTAAGTAGTTGTAATATTCATTTGGAGAATTGGAGATCCTTGTTATTCATCATCATCTGACCGTGGTTCAAAATTATGTGGTGTCCTCGATCTATCCTTTCAAGTGTTGATCTCAGACCATTACCAATAGCCTGTTGTGTTGAGACAGTGTGACGTTAATTGAAAATACCAATACCTTTTTATTCTATCCTAACATTTACCAATATCTGGCTGGCCACTTGAAATTTCCTGATTTCTTTAAGTAGACTACTTTGTGGATACTTTTCCCCTTTAAAATGCTGAAAGCATAAGATATTTTAGCAAATCTTGCTTAATATTGTGCCATAAATACATTAGAGTGCACCTAGTTGTAAAAGATTTACATGCAAACACAAATTTCAGCCTTTTTAAGATATTTATTCAGATGTGTTTTTTGTTCTGTTTAAATTTATTGACAACAATCTTGATTATAATTAATATTTAAAGTAATGTTCTTTCATTGTAGAACTTGGGATGCCGAATTATTCCATCAAGTTTCCTGCTGAAAGTCCAAAACGTGGGAGAAAGCCAGGGAGTCGCCTATGTGTACTTTGTAAACATGTTTTTAACTGTGAATCGGATCTTGAGAAACACATGGATGATCACCGAAACAAGTCTGAATGCTGTGATATCACTGACTCAAAGCAGTTAGACTCAATGGGTATGTCAAACATTTGCACTCTGTTGAGAGTTTCGGTTAATCTATTCCAACTTGAATTTAAAGCAAATTGAGTTGATTTTTAAATGTTTTACATTGTTAAATTTATTATTTCCTTTTCATGTTAAAAATATCTTTTCAATACTTTTTGCAATATGCCTATGGTTTACAACTTTTATTATAACTTCAAAAAATTGTAAGAAATTTCTTGATTATTGAATTCATTTAAAAATATATTCTTAAATCAATTTCAAAAAGATGATAAATATTTTCTACAAAAAATCTAAAACATAATACTTTATGTTTTATACATTTTCTTGTTTTGGAAACATTTTGTTTCCTAAGCAAGATGGTGGTTCAAAATGAAGTGGTGTTGTCGTCAAATATTACCCCTGGATGATTAATCCAGAACCAACATCAATAGCCTGTTGTGTTGCTCCTATATGATGTTAATCAAAATACCCACCAACCAAAAATATGAGATTTTATAAAAGTTTATAAACTCTTCATTAATTTCACATTCTGTTTTTATTTACTGCTGAAGGAAAAGAAAATGAACTGCATAGTAACCACAGATTTTACAATACAAAATTCTATGGTTTGGAAAATTATGTTTAAAGAATTTGTACCGGTCAATGTGAAAGATTGAGCAAAGGAGACTAATTTGCATGTATTTGCCACCATTTCCCCACAAGTATCACCAAATTAAAACACCAGCTTTAGGCAAGCTATAAAAACGTTGATATCAGATTACTTTTGCAATTCTCCTTGGTACGATCATTTGGCAATTCTTCAAATATAGTTAACTTATTTACAAAATTTGTGAGCTTAAGGGTTTTTTTAGAAAAAGTTGCAACTTTTAAAAATGAATTTTTATCATGTGTGTGCTAATGTTTATAAAAGTGGTGCAAGTCACATTTTACATTTCTAGATTTAAATGTTTCAATAAATTAAAAAAATAAAGTATTTCAGAAAATGTTTGCTCTTTTGAAAATCTTTCCTACTAGCAGGCAAGCACGGCATTGCCCATGACAGTTCTTTTCATGTCCTTACTGATTCTGAAAACATTTAAAAGAAAAACAATAATTTTAAGAACGAGTCCAACCTTCACAATACATGACACGGGCATGTCGCAAATTCTCATAAAATTCAGACAGTCTGAGGTCGTCAAATGTGGCCAATAATTGCTAAAATATAAAAATTACAATTCAAAAATTATTTATTTAAAGACAATCACATTTAAAGTATTGATCTGGTGTAAAATTTTCTGCAGATTTCAAATCCATTGTAATTTTTACTCTATCTTTAACGATTGCGAAGATAGTAACTTCGACTAAAGAATAAAAAAGAAATAAATGCTCTTTCTTCAAGGATCGCAAAGGTAGAAAACCTCAAATAATACTTTTTGTGTTCGTAATGAATATCTTTGTCAAATGTGGCCAAATTTGTATTACAAAAATATAAAAGCTCATACTCGTTTTCATATGTGAATTTGAAAAATTAGTTGTTTATAGAAAATCACATTTAAAGTATCAATCTGGTATAAAATGTTCTGCTGATTTCAAATTCATTAAAATTTTTGCTCTATCTTTAACGATCGTGAAGACAGAAACTTGGACTAAATAATAAAGAAATAGACGCCATTCAAAAAGTTTTTTGTTTCGCTTCGCTGGAATCGTTTCTACTCAGGTAATGAAAAGAAAAAGACCTGAATGTTGCCATTTTAAGAAAAAAAATTTAAAAATACATGCTAATAAATTGATTAAAAAATATTCTAGATTAAATTTTAAAATTCGGGCTTTGCACAAAATTCTCATAAAATTAGTACTACCTGTGTGCCAAATGTCCTTACTGTCAGTCCTGAAGATGCGTCTGGACAGACCTCCTTTTGTAATAGTAGAGATGATTGTAAAATTTTATGTTTAGCTTATAAAGAAATGTGCTTTTTAAAAATTCCAAAAATTCACTTCCTTTTCAAAATAATTTGTATTCCTTAAAAGTGACTTCGAATGAAAATTAATTTATTAGAAAAAGAAGGAATAGAAACAAATATGCACATTTTATAATTCTCATAAATAAATTTTCATCATTCCTAGTTTTCATATTTCTTGATGGAATTTACAATATTTGTGTGCTTTAAATTATTCCTGCTAAATTGGTTTAATGTATTGTAATCACATATTTTTATTCTTACCCTTAGTTACTCAGGCCTCATGGAGTATTTTGTTATTTTTTGTCTTCCTTTTAGTGATAGATCTAAAACATAGAATGCATCATTAGCTAAAGATTTCGTATAGAACATTTTACATGAAGCATTGTTTAAAAATATCATCTTTTGAATTTGTAACAAACAGACAGATTCTTCCCTAGTATATTTGTTGTTGATTCTTCCAAATTTTTTGAAAAAAAAAAAATCTTTCTTCTTTATTTGTACTTCATAAAAAGGATACCTACAACAGCTCTAGAGTTGATAATAGTGTTTAGGTATGTATAAGTTAGTATTTTTTATTTCCATTTCTATCAAGTCAAAATCATGATCATTGGTCAAAAAGAATGACCTGATCCACAAATTTTGACCTATCCATTCAATATATTATCTGAAGATTAAACAATTTTTCTCCATGCCGCTGCTACTTTAATATTATTGTTTTAGCTAACAGAAGCATCACTCAGCTATTACATGCCTTTGAGGTATACACTACCCTACAATAATGAACCAGACAGCAGGATATGATGGTATAAAGGAAAGAATACATGCTTTAAAAGGGGGATGGTCCCCCCCCCCTGCTGCAATTACACTAGCAACTCTTCTGGGCATACTTTCAACAAGGTTTTGATGCACAGCTATGGGTATTTGTGTCCATTCCTGCTGCAAGAATGTTGACATCTCAGCTGTAGATTTTGGACGTGGTTCCCTGGTCCGTAAGTGTCGCACTAACTTGTACCACAAATGTTCTATGGGTTTTTAGGTCAGGACTCGGAGCAGACCAAGGAAGATATCCATACCTTGATGCCACTGCTTGACAGAGGCTGCAACATGATATGGAACGTTGTCGTCCTGGAAGTAACATTCGTCCATTCCATAAAATTGCCAGAGCTTAGGAAGAACCTGATTGTCCAAAATGTTCATGTAAGCTGCGGCGTTCAATTTACCAGGAACAACATGCAAAGGTCCCAGGCCATACCATGAAAAACACCCCCATACAAGTACATCACCACTGAACTTGCACCACGGAACAATGCACTCGAGTAATAGACGTTCCCCTGGCATTCACCAAACCCAAGCACGCTCATCCGACTGGAAGAGCATGTAGTGTGACTCGTCGTTCCATAAAACAGTTCTCCAGTGGTCAACCAACAGCCCAGTTGCAAACACCAAGCGAGTTTGCCGGCTTTGTTGGACGGGGTGATGTTTGGTTTGTGTGCAGCAACACATCAGTGGATGTTGAGGGCATGCAGTTCTTTCCACAAAGTATTGTGGTGCACCGTTACCCCTGCTGCCTATTGAAACTCACTGTTGATGACTTGGAATGGTTTCTTGCGGTTCTTACAAAACTCAGGCTTCAGGACACGTCGATCCCGTTCGGTTAGTTTACGGGGACGGCCAACATGTGCAGTTTGTGTCCCAACTCCCGTAGTCTTCCACTTCTTCACTACGTCACCAACAGTTGACCATGGCTGTGATAATTCTATCACAATTGCACGAATAGACTTGCCACTAATATGACAAACAGCTATAACACCTTTTTCAGAGTCACTAAGTTCTTTTCGTTTCGAAATATTGTCACAATTTCACACAGAACTAATGACGTTACCACTTCGAGTATCATATTTAACGTTAACAGGTGAACACTGGATTTGTATAAAATCCGACATACAATCGGATTTTATGCAAATCCGCTGGCGTCTGGTCCACTATTGTAGGGTAGTGTATTTTATTATGCTTTATGAAACAGGATGGTATAATGTCATCTCAAATGTAAATTCTAACATCAGTACTATGAAAATTATTTAAAATTGGGTTTATACACACCCATATACACAGTCAAGTCACATTAATGTGACCACCTGTCAAAAGCCGGAATAACCACCTTTGGCAGAGCGGACCACTGCAAGATGTGCAGGAAGAGAGTCAATTAGGTTTCTGAAGATGTTCACTGGGATGTTGAGTCGTGCCGACTCCAGTGCCGTGGCCAGCTGCGCTAGATTTCGCAGTTGAGGATCCATGACGCGAACAACCCGATAGAAGTGTCCCACAGATTCTCGATTGGGTTTAAATCCGGTGAGTTTGCTGGCCAGGGGAGTACAGTAAACTCATCCTGTTGCTCTTTGAACCATGCACATACACTGCGAGCTGTATGACACCTCACATTGTCCTGCTGGTAGATGCCATCATTCTGAGGAAAAATAATTCGCATGTAGGGGTGGAGATGGTCCGCAAGGACAGATGTGTACTTGTGCTGATCCATCGTGCCTTCCACAACGATGAGTGCACCCAGTGAATGCCAGGAAAACATTCCCCAAACCATAATCCTCCAGCCTGGATCCTTCCGGCAATTGTTGCAGGGTCTTTGCTTTCAGACATTTCACGCCGTATACGCCAACGTCCATCTGTCTGATGGAGCATAAAACGTGATTCGTCAGGAAAAGCCACCTGTCACCACTCTTTGGACGTCCAGTTGCGGTACTGACGTGCAAATTCCAGCCTTCATCGCCGATGAACAGCAGTCAGCATAGGTGCATTAACCAGGCGTATGCTGCTGAGGCCCATGCACAGCAATGTTCGCTGAACCATTGTTGAGGATACATTCTTGGTGGCCCCTTGGTTCATCTGGGCGGTCAGTTGCTCAACAGTTGCACGTCTATTCGCCCGAACGCATCTCTGTAGCCTTCGCTTGCCTCTGTCATCTATAGCCCGTGGTGCACCACATGTGCCACACCGCTGATTTTGGATAGAGCCATTTTGCCATGCACAGTATACTTTTACCACAGCTGCAGGCCAACAGTTCACAAAATTAGCCATTTCCGAAATGCTTCCACCCTTGGCCCGAAAACCAATAATCATGCCCTTTTGGACGTCGGATCAATCGCTACGTTTCTGCATTACGCCAACGATTGAAATGCTTTCTGATGCCCTAGGACATCCTTTATATACACTCCACTGCAATGTGCTGCCACCTGCCTTTTGTGATTGGTTATTTCACGTTGAAGTCAAAAGTAGGTGGCGGTCACATTAATGTGACTGGACTGTGTATATAGATATATATAGCCTTCTGTAAGTCAAATGAGAATGAATAATTATTCATCAGGTTATCTTACTGATTTTTCCTGGTCATTTTGGAAACACTTCCTGAATTGTTTGGAATTTTTTCAAATGTAAATCATGACTCCGCTAACTTCTCTTACTCGTTACTGAATGCTACAACTTTTAGCTTTAGTAAATCACTCTTTTGGTGCTAGTCTTTGTTAGTAGAATGTAAATTTAAATTCGATTGCTCATTATTAAATATTTTTCCATATATCAATCCATCAATACCTGTTTCACTATTTTCCTTACATTTCTCATCACAAAGGCAATACATTGTAATATCTAAATTGGGATTTGAATATGTTTGAACTGTAGTATAACGTGCTGAGGTGTTGCTTTGACATGCAGGAAAACTCAAAAGATGATTTTTTACCTTAATCATCTTTACTTGTTTGATTCAAACATTTTACCTCTAAAATATGTTCCAATTGTTTATGTGTTAAAAACACGAGTTAGTTATGCAACACATATTTTAAAGGTATCAAAAAATATTTTTGCAGATGCTTTAATTGAATCAGATAAAAATATCCTGAGCATCGTTTTTTCTTTTCTTTTGAAAGTTCAAATATCTCCTTTCTCTCTATATTAAAAAAATTTACTGCCGTCGCTGGATTGAAAACTCGTTTTTTTCGCTAGATTCTTAGAAAATTTTCTGAGAAAGTATGGATCAGAAAATTACGAAATTAACATGTTATGTTCAAAATTGTACAGTGAACAAGATGGAGAAGTTTTTTTACCTGCACCTCACTAAGTTTTTTCAGAACTTTTAATTTGGTTCTTGATAATATTTTTTTGAAATTCAAAAATTCAAATATCTCCTTTTTCTTTATATTAAAAAAAAATTACTGCCGTCGCTAGATTGAAAACTCGTTTTTTTTTAAATTAAGTTAAAAGTTTTTTCTGAACTTTTAATTTGGTTCTTGATAATATTTTTTTGAAATTCTGGAAAAATTGGGACCATTTCGTTACTTTTTGTTAAAACTGTCATATCTATAGCTTAATACTATTTATTGTTAAATTTGAAAACATCACAGGAAACCTTAGAATGTACTCTTTCTTTTGGTATAATTATTTTTGAAATTGGTTTATAAATAAATTCGATGCAATTAAAAGTTGGTCATACAAATTTCGTATTTTTAGTTTGTAATTTGCGTTACAAAACTAAAAGTGTCATATCTATAGCTTAATACTATTAGTTTCAAAATTTGAAAATACCACATGAAAGCTTAGAATGCACTCTTTTCTACGGTATAATTATTTGTAAAATTGTTTTATAAATAAATTTTCGATGCGATGAAAAGTATAATTTCGCGATAGTGTACAATATGTTCATCTCTAAGATCAATTGTGAAACGTTCTTGATGAAACTCGCTGTGCCATCATGGAACGGAGAGTCCAATCAGGAATATACAAATTATTAAGATAGCTTTGTCGTCGCAGACGGTTGAAAACTCTACGAAAGGAGTGGCAAACCAAATGGGATTGCGTAGATGTAGAGATAGATCTCCTGATGGTTCGCCATCTCATTCCATCATCGAAGCGTTGGTGGTTACTCATTTTAACTGTTTGCTTTTGAATTTCAATGAATTTGCAAAAAACCCCACTAAATTCGCCCAGGTGTACGAGTGAACCAAGTGTGCTTAGATAGCCTGTTCCTCTAAATGCACTGCCCATACACGTATACGCTTACATATTCAGCACTAAAGATTTGCATCTTTGTTTGAAAGCATAAGTTTTACCTCTCGTTTGTACTTTAAATAAATTCAACAAAATATGCAAATTCTCTTAATTTTGAACATTAGTGTAAAATGGTTCTGTAGAAACACTGGTTTTTTGTCAAAATGAAATGCATACATCCAAGTATGTAAATTATCATATTTAAAATATTGAAGTATTGATTAATAATGTATTGCTCCTAATATATTTATTCTTATTAGATCAGTACAACATATTCATGCAGTATTTAGTTCTAACTGCTGAAAGTTTATTCATTTTAATTCTCTTAGGACCATCTTATAATTGTGCTTCATTTTATAATTTTTGGTGTATTTTCCATATTGCTAATTTATTTTTCATTTCTTTAATTTTTCTATAGACACTACTGATTCTCATGATTCTCAACCCATGAATGAGAAGAATTTATTAAGATTGCCTTTGACATGTTCCACTTGTAAATATGTTATGAATACATTGAGTGATGCTCAAAGCCATTTAAGTACAAATCCAGATTGTCGCTCTTCTCAATTCAAATGCTTTCTCTGTCCCAAAATTTTTATATGGCCTGCAACTTTGATAAAACATTTCCATGAACAACATCAAGGTCCTGATGGGGTTACAAGAGTTACCCAGAGAGTTTGGTTTTTTTGTGATGTGTGTAAAAAGCCTTTGCTCAGCAAGCATGCACTAAGTCTACACAGAAGTAAATTTCATGGACTCCATCCTCATCCTTTTGCATCTGGATCAGCAGGTTGGTTTTACATTTTTCTAATTTGTTAGAATTCATTTTTATATTAGTTTTTTCATCTATAATATTTCTCTTGTCTCTTCCATTTCTTTGCAAAAGAAAATACCAAGTTTTAAATGCAAGCTTTTCTTATAATAAAACAAAGAAATGAAGCGTAAAAAAAATGTTTCTTAAGATAAGTGTTTTCCAATATTATTATTTGTTGGAAATAAAGCATATAATTGATATGTTGAAAAAGTCACTTCATTGAACCACACATTTGTGTCTGTATTCGTTTTTATAGTCCCATCCATGAACTTAAAGGGTAAAAGTTACAAACATTTAGATACTTGATTTTTCAATACAAAAAATAGAAAATCTGAATCTGCAAATTTTCTTCTTTTATGTTTCATTTTTTAAGTTCTCATTTTTCTTAAATGCTCCTTAATAAATCAACAATTTTATTGATAATCAAAATAAGTTATAAGAATAAAAGCATCTTCCAGCAGTGTGTGAGTGAATTCTATATGTGCATTTTGCTAACACCTGGAAAAATATGGCAGCTAAATGAATTAAAAGATATTTGAAAAATGTATGACTTTGTAGGAAAATAGTATAGGAATCCAACTTAAGTTCATCAATTTTTTTCATTCTTAATTTGTCTTTACAAGATGTAATTTGATTCAGTGTTAACGTGTTTTAATTATTATGGAGGGAAGTGCTTGACTCTTGCCTTCCTAATGCCACACTGGATCTAATTTGTGATGTCATGACATCAAACTTTGAGAAATCGATTACTTTTCTGTATGAATGTACTCCCTTTTACTTGTAACAGCAAACTCATTACAGTTGAATCTAGTGACAGATCTTCTATACGTATATTGTGACTGACAGCAAGTGCTCTCCCGCTTTTTCAGTGGTCATCTGAGGTATCTTACATTTTGCTGTTTTTGCAAGATTCATCTTGTTTGCCTTAAATGCCAGTCTAACCTGGCCTCCCAGCAGACATTCTGAAGTGTCTAGGCTTATGTCAAGATGACCCTTTTCTGTTACTTTGAGATCTTTTAGTATAACAACACTTTTACAAGCTTGTTTTAATAATTGATCAATTGGTTTAATAGAGTATTGAAAATTTAGACTAAATGTTCCTTTAAAAATCAGGTCCATATTCTACAGTTTATTTTGATATAAGTGATAGACAAATTCCAGTAGTGCCTTTTAATAGAGCAAATATTTAGGTTTAAGAACTTGAACAGGTAGGTTTAAAATTAGATAGTTCTCTATATCAGAAGTAAAAATATGACAAAAAAAAATTTTTAGTGCTGTTTCTAGGAATTGATGATAAGGTAATAACCCTTCAGTGGTTGTGTTAAATTTTTTGTAAACCAAACAGCGACCCTACATATGGTCTTTGGTTTGACTATGGTAGATGTATTATTAAGGTAAGCAGAGTGCTGCATCTCTAAGACAGCAGCAGCAGCTTATAGTTTTAGTCTTGTGTTTGAAAACCTTGTGCATTAATATATCATACAGAATTAGCAAAATTTCTCAACCTATAAATTTAGAGAAAGGCTTGAAAAAATCTGGATGGCTTGAATACCCTCAAATAAGGACTAAGAATGCTACTATACAAGTAGCTTATTTCAACAAAATTTAGTATTGTTTAGTTTTGTTTGTTGTAATTTGCACAATGTTTCAGAATCCTAATTTAAAAATTATTCAAGATTACTTAACTTGGTTGAAAATACTTGCCAGACTGATTAAAGTTTTGTTTAAACGTAGTGTTAAGTAATTCAAGCTCTTAATATATCCTTCCTGTGTTTTAATTCAAACAAAATATGTTATAAGTGTAGCACTGAAAATGAAATATTGCACTGCAAGAGAGCACATTTTTTCTTTTGCTTGAAGAATATAAATCTTATTCTTTATACCTTATAACCCCATACTGATTCATTTTGCAGAATGTGTGCTATTTTTTTCTTCTAGACTGGATTTAGAAAGAGTAAATGGTAGTGAAATGTATTTTGCAACTTTAAGTTTATGTAACCTATTTAAACATCGTCTACCAACTTTTAGAAAAAGCAAATTAATCACTAAATAGTATTATTGATATTTATTTCATATCCTTGATTTATTATATGTACTATTTTATTTCATAGGACATGATTGAAATATTGTTCTATAGGGTTCTCTGGAAAATAATCATCTAATATTTGCAGTTATATGCTGCAGTTATTAGTGATATTGACATTTAAATGTTAAATAAAAATATTTGTGAATTTTTCAATAAAATCCAACTAAAATGTGTTCTTTGATGTTCTGAAAACACTCATTCTAAGTCAATAGTTTTTTTAGTCTTGATCTATAGAGTGGCCAGCATCAGTTACATGCTAAATGCATTGGAAGATTCGTTTTAGATCAGCATAACATGTCTGTTTTTCAGTTGAACTTTGAATTCTGGCATCATACTCATTTCCTAAGTAATTCAGTCGAACCCCGTTAAAATGAACCCTCAACGGACTAATAGAGAGGTTCGCTATAACCAAGGGTTCACTATATCCGATTTTGCAAGTATTGGAATTCTTAAAAATATTTCTGTGGTGAACGAATGAGTTACAATGAATTGCAATTAGTAATGGGCTACAATAAAGTAAAATAAATATTTGTTCTTAAAAATAATTAAAACGATGAAATTACTTACTTACATTTATTTCTCTAAAGTATGAAATAAATAGGGATTTTTTGTTGAAAAAAAGATAAGGAATGTGGTTGGTCGGGGCGGACATCTCATTAGAGGTTATTACTTATTAACAAAGGTGTTAATGATAAGTTATCAAAAGCTACCATATGTAACTGTAGAAGGTAATGTCTCGCCATTAGATTGCATAAATGATATTTCCAGCCAATCTATCATTGTGATGAAAATTTACATGTGAAAAGGTATCCAGATAAAACAACTGATATTATGCATGATCATTAAAAGTCCTGAATTGGTTTCCACCAATATATGTCTAGGCTCCTATTAAAAAGTTTTTCAATATTAATTTTTGTGTTGCATATAAAAGCTATTTAACAAATGAAATAGGTAGATATTGTTAGTTTTTAAATAGCAACCGTATAATAAAATATATATATATATATATATATATATATATATATCAGTACTATAATTTCTTTTTTATTCATGCTCATATCTAGTTAGCTGTTGTCCTGGATTTGTTATCTATGTCTGTTATTACTTTGACTTTATAATAACTTACAAAAGTTACTCAATCTGCAGAAGAGCAGATATAAAACCATTTTTCCAAATTAACCAAGATTATGTGACATTTCTGAAATTCTACTCCTCTAGAGTAGCCCAACCCCCATTGTCACTCTAATGTTAATTTACTGGTTGTTGACAATTATTCGGAAATGCTTGAGAATTTACATTAATTGCAACCTGGAAGTAAAAAATCTTTAGTGAACGTTTTTTTGAATTGGAATATTGTAGAACTATAACAAATACGTTTTTTGCTGCTTTCTATTACAAAAACATTTGCTACAATGCACTTAAAATTGAATACTAAAATTACAAGAGGTGATCATACACCAAAAAAATCTTTTTTTAATATATACTTCCTATATCCTGTTGCTTTGGCCTATGATTGACGAGTTAGCATTGTCCAAATTAGACATTCAATAGCAAGTAAAAGTTGATACCAGAACGATTTTTAACGCAATTGCTTTTACAGATAAGACACCATACCTTCTCTATAATTTCAGATGTTGATGGAAACTTAATTGAAATTTCAAAATTATTTTAATTTTCCTTCTGTCAATACCAGATGCACTAAAGTTTGAAGACTACTGTCACACAATTGCTCAGCTATACATGTTGTACATATTGTATCATAAAGTTATCTTGTCCAACTATACATGTTGTGCTATACATGCTCTATACATGCAACTATACATGTTGTACATAATGTATGCATAAAGTTATCTTGTCCATGATTGATAGATTATCGAAAATGCTCTGTCTGCTGACTTCATTACCGTTAGGTTATTTCAGAGGAGAGGGATCTGAAGCAATATATTTTCAGTGGAACCATAGGACTCATCAGATCCTGTAATTTGAAGTATATATTTACAAACACAAATACATTGTCATTATAAACTAAAGCTTCCTTATGAGGTAGTTGATATTCTAAAAACAAAACATGAAGCCTCAGAATCAGCAAAACATAATGTTTCCTTAATTGATGATTCCATTATTAAATAGATAGTTAAACCAGGAAACTATTGAGAATGTAATTTTTAACTATGCTTAAAGAGTTCTTACAAACAGTTCTTATGCTTAAACAATTTAAGACACAATTCAGAGAAAAGATATCAGTAAACTTCTTAATAATGGATTTGACCATCCTGTGTATAGGGCAGTAAATCTGAACATCATAGTTTTGCTGAACTTTCCAATTTGTTATACTTTTCATTTTTTGAGTAGCAGATCTTGTCAACACCAGGTTTTTTGGAATTTGAACAAAAATATTATTTTTTCACTATTTATTAAAATCTTAGTAAAAACTTATTCATATAATATTGAAAGCATTGGAATACAAGATCTAAATGAAAAGAGACATGTTATCAAATAGATGTTTTATAAGGAACCTATTAATCGGTACCTATTTCTGTGATTCTGGCTACCCTGTTTATCTGTTTAATGAATGCTGATCAGCTTCATTTGGTGATCAAGAAATTTTCTTTTTTGTAGATCACCTAGATAATTCCAAACGAGGACGAAAACGTGGTTCCAGAGTTTGCAGATTATGTAAACGTACTTTTGTTGGATCCGTGGACTTCATTACACATCTTCAAACTTGTCCTAAAAGCACCACTTTACTGAATACTGTACCTGATGCACAGTTTAATTTAAGTGAATCTTATTCTTCTACAGAAAATGAATCAAACTTGACACCTAGTGGTGTTTAGATACTCCTCTAGTATGTAGTATTAAACCTTTTAGTTTTTATATGCCACACTTTTATCATTGTAAATTTTACATGCTGTTCATCATAAGCAAATACATTGGATTGCTTAGAATGTTCTACTATTTTTATTAAATAGGTTTTTTTTCTCATTTTGATTAATATTATTCATGGTTTATAATATTTGTAGAAATTAACTAATGCTTTTATCTAAAAAAAACTATAAATATTAATGTATTCAACATGTTTGAATCTTTTATACATAATTTTGCTTTTGCCTTGTTCATAGTTTAAATGCTGTTTATTTGTAATACTGACATGTGGAACTTGTGTGTGTAGCAAGAAAAAACCATAAGGTTGCAACCGAATACATTTATTTTTTAAAAAACACGTAATTGTAATAAACATTGATGGCCACAGCCCAGTAAGACATTCTGTATGGGAATCTAACAATGAAAGAGCAATAATAAACTTGCATATGATCCTCATAAAAGGACATGTGGTCAACTGGGGAGCAATTCAACACTTTTGCCAATGTCCATCATTTGCTTCCTTACACAACCTTTCGAAATGTTGCTGAGTGATGAAACAAACTATGCATCAGTAACTCCAATCATTACTCAATGGTTGATGGTATACTTTTTTAATACATCAACTGCCATTTCGTACTGTGCTTCACATTCTGTTCATCCCATCCATAAAATTTATGCACTTACAAAATGATGAATGTCTATGAGCCATTTCATATTGTGCAATTATATCACATTCTGTTCATCCCATCCATAAATTTCATGCACTCTCAAAATGATGAATATCTATGTGCTTAGTTTTAGAATAAGAGAATAATCATCTTCTGTTCCCTTGGTTAGTTCCTCAAATCATAGATGGATATTAGGTTGTTGAATTACGCTTCTAAAGATACAGCAGAAATAAGTCTAGTATTTTAGTGCTTTCTAATAGCCTTATGTATTAAGCCTCAATACTTGAAGCAAAGCAGCTTTTTACTTTATGGATCCCCAAGTTGAGGTATTGCTTACAAGCTTGAAATCTTAACCAGAATATAATTACCTGTTGGTTAGATGAGTAGCCCAGTTGGTGTCATGTATCTTTGTACGTTGAAAGTTTAAAGCATGATTTTAAATTTCTTTTAACCCTCTTGGCAGACAGGTCACTCAGTTTTCTGTTAAAGAATATAGCAAAACTAAATTGCTCTCCTTGTGATTACTTGTGCAAGGTAGGGGTTGTTTAGCCTAAACTATCAAAAGAGTAACAGCATCATAATACATTTTCAACACATGCACATGAATATTTTTTTCTGAGTATCCAAACTTTCATTAGCTTGTATCTATGGCTGCTTCTTTTTCAGACAACCTTAAAGCAAATGCTCCAGAAGTCTAGATACGCTTAACATAGACTCAGGAATGTCCCACCAATTTTGAGATACTTAACAAAACATGTAAAAGGCAGTAAGTTGAAGAATTCCTTTGCATGGTTGTTTTCCTCAGGACCTGTTATAAAGGGTCTCTAGTCACTCCCTCTTATTTGGGGACTCAAGAGGTTGAGAGAAAGAAAAGCAGTCAATCCCATATCTTTCGACCTATGACATAGCAATGTTTTGCTTCCTAGATACCTAGGGTCTGCCGTTTTTGTGTAAAGAAAGTCGTGTGAACAAATATTGGGTGTGACACTTGGAGGTTTAAATATCCCAATACTTACTACAATAATGTGTGGTGTACTAGGACTTTTTATTGGTTCAGATTGCTTATTACAAAAAAAATATCTGGCCATATTAAACATTTGAAAACATTAGTGATCCTATCAGAGAACAATCAGGAACATTGAGCATTTCTAGCCCTTCATTTTTGTATTAGGGACACTTTTCTCTGTTCATTTAATGCCTACATTTTGTAAAGTCCACATTTATTTTGCATTGACATTTTTACTTTGTAATTTAGTGGTTATTTTTTATATAAACACTTTCATAACAAAACGTTCTTAAATCCTGTAGAAAAGTATGATCATTCTCACAGAAATATTCATAAAATAGTTCAAAATTTCTTAATATATTTCAAACTTACTTTTTCGTACATGACCCTTATTCTACTAGGACTTGTCGTTCAAACCCAGTCTGTAATATGCTGGCTACAAATTTTCTAGAATATTTCATACAAATACTAGTTATACTCAAATACTTGTTTTATTCCCCAAACATGAATGCCTTGATCATATACATAAAGCAGAGTTTCAATGTTAAACAATACTTTTTCTCAGTCATCTAGGAGCCATAACAGTCTTCTTTTGCATCATTGCACTCAAGTCCATTTCTACGAGGCTTTGTCTTTTGTACTCGAGACTGAAACCCAAGATTATGGAAAGGTTTTAATGTTTGCTTTGAAATAGCAATATTGTGTTCTTCGGATTCAAGTTCTGTGCAGTTCTGAAATTGTTTCTCTTAATCCTTATCATCTCAGAATCCTTTTGGCCACCATTAACACAATTATTTTCAATTTGTCCAATGTTAGACTATTGTTTTAATACTCCTGTTGATGCTTTCTTCGGAACATCTTGCAAAACTTGATTATGACCTTGTTTATGCAAATCAACTATGTCAAATTTTGTGGATCCTGATATGGTGTTGATTTTTGCAAAGTATGGATCATGCATGCCATATTTTGAAGAAATGAACAGAACCACACAAGGAAAATTTTATAACTCTAAAAGCAGTTTCTGCAGCGAAATTTATAATTCATTTATGAATTTTTCAGATGCATTCAGGATAGTTCTAAAATATTCCAATATTTTGAACCACCTCTTTTGATTAATATATTGTGATAATTAAGATTTTTTTTTAATACAATTATCTTCAAAAATCCCAATTTTTTTAATACATTCTGGTGAATTGTAAGTGTAAAAACAATTGTATTTTTTAATGCATTGTGGTTTCATGGAGCTAAAAGATATTCAAATTATGAATGAAATGAATGATTCTAATACTTTGACTTAGAGCTGTGTAACTATAAATCATATTTTTCACTTTTTGATGGTTCAATCTATGGTTTCATTTGGTTATAAGAACCCAATGACTTGTCTGATAATATGATTTGTGATAGTACTTAATTTTGAAGTACCTTTTAAAACTAGCCTTTCATGTACCATATTGATAGCATCATGCCAATCTTTTTTGGATATTCTGTTTAGAGCTTCACTGAGAAAAGAATTAATTTTTTTATCAGTAATAATTTGGCCTTTTTCTTTAAATCTAAATTTTCAAGGTTAAGAATCTTTTGGGCCAGAGGTCAATGCCATCAAATTTAATTTTTTAGGCAACCCCTTGAGCAATGTTTGCTGATGATTTGTCAGAGTTTGTTGTTAAAAATATCAGGCCAGAATAACTTTGAATTTGAAAAATTCTGCTTTGGAATTGTAATTGAAGTGACTTTTGATTTCCTAAAGAACTGTACATCTCTATTATAGAACTTGAAAATAATTAGAAATTCTGTCTGCCAGATGAATAACTAATATAAAAAATTTCTTCATATCTAGCATTGAATTTTCCTCTTTGTGGATTCTTGTTGAACAGAAATTATTTTGACTGAAAATATAAATATGAGTCACTTGACTTGTGCCAAAAAATATTACATTCTTGATTTCCATTTGTTAATCATCTATTTCAACTGTAAAATTATGGTTTTTAATTCTTTTGTGTGCTTAAAAATGAATGATGCACTGATTGTATTAGTTAACATTGTACTATAGAAATAATGGTCCTGTTCTCACATTTGGCCATTTTGATGAGGAGTGCAAGTTGGTCTTGTACTTGTTCAGTATATTTGTCAAAATATTCTTGGTATTCAAGACCATGGTTGGTGAAAACATTTTTTTTTTTCAATTAAATTTGTATTCAACAAATTCTTTAAATTTTAAGAAGGTATTTTATTTAATGTTTGCATTTTAAAAATGTATCTCAACATACATTATGACACATCATCTTAATGAAAGTATTAAAATTAATTAATTCAATTTAATAATTTATTACTTCTGTAACTGAATATATTTGGTTGAAGTTGCAGTTAAACTTGAATGCAAACTTTATTTACAAAGTCATTGCTTAAATGAAATTCCTCTTGCCATATTTGACTGCATTTACTGTGTATTGTTTTCATTTTGATGGCTTTACCTTAAATGACAATATTTGATTCAGCTTACAATCGAAGCAGATTCATAAATAGATGCAATTAATAAAAATAATTTTTTGTGTGTAGCTTTTATACGTAGTTAACTATTAGAGTGAATCATACTTTATCTTTTGTGAGTTTTTCAGAATGGTTATTCACTATTCTATAACATGCAAAAAATAAATTATATTTAGTAGAAATTTTGCTTTCTCAACTACTATTTTACAAATTTTCCAACATATCTGGTTGAGCCTTGTATTTATTTAACTTACTAAAAAAATTCTTTATGAAATGTGAACCCTTTAAGTCATCACCCAAAAGATCAAAAGTTTTTGACAACTTAAGACAGAATGTACTCAATATTCATTTCTGTAATGGTCATGTGGAGTTTTAATTTGTCACAATATCCTTTACATTTATTAATTAATAGAAGTAGTACTAAAATTATTTTATAAAATAAGGATTTGTTTTATTTTGACTGAAATTATTTCAAATCAGTACAATTCAATTTCTTTTTAAAATATTTAATGCTTTGAATTCATCATATGTAGCCGTACCTTGAATTGACATAAGGTTTTGTTAATTTGTTTCTCAGGCTTCAAGTACTCGTATTGTATTAAATAATGAAAGAATTTCCTCATTTTCACTTGCATACTTTTCTAAAAAAATTTGTAGTTCTTTCATAATTTATGGTCACTTAGGAACACTGCTGTATAGTTATCAATATTAATGTTGTCATTAAGTCAAGAATAATGCAGCCACTCTCATTTTAAATTAATTCAATAAAAATTCGGAGTCAGAGTCCTCATTTTTAACTTCATTTTGTTTGTCATCAAGCACAAACCTAGCATATTAAGACATTCTTCACAGCCTCATTGAAAACTGAATCTAACTTTTGTAATTAAAATTTATTTTTCTTCAAACTATTTGGGATACCACAATTTTCATCTAGAACTTTTAAGAATTTTTTTTTGCACTGATTTATGTCTATGTTTAAATTTGCAAATAAGCCCTTTGTCAAGGGGTTAAAGAATTATGGTAACATTCAGTGATAGAAGTATCGTTTTCAAATTTAAATTTTCTGGTTGAATGTTCGCAATACATTTATCCACAGTAAAAGCCTCATTTCTTTTCTCGCGTAAATATTGAATGTATGTTTGCTAATAGGTTTTCCAAACTTATTAATGACATTTTGCATTTGAGCTGCATAATACACCTGGAGAAATTTAACGTCTTTGAAACACCTAGGTTTTTTACTTTTCCTGATTTCTACTGGTTTAAGTTTTAATGCTTCACTATTAGCACCAAGCAAAATTGTCAAGCATTGCTTGCAAAGTGCCATTGTCTGTATGCCAAAGTTTTAACAGACGAAAGACTGAAACAGTTATGTTTCATTGAAGTTAAACACATCAAACAGAATAGTTGATTAAAATATCCTTCAGTTTGTCTTTTTTAAGGACTTTTCTTTAAGAATTACCGCAAAAAAAATGTTATCAATCATTGCACTCTGACGTTTTGAAAATTTTAAATGTTAAATTACATTTACACACCTTTTGTTTGCAGGCATGAACTCCTCTGCTTGTAGTGTCCTTAACATGTCACAGATTCTGGAATAAAAAGAAGCAGCAAATGATACCCCCTTTTCATTTTATTGGAATTTTCCCCTTGACCCATTCAACAGCTTCTTTATCTGTTGGTGTGACTCATTTCTGAAATATCTGATCACATTTTGTCTTGTACCTTTCCCTCAATGCTAAGTTATCCAGGGTAGAATTCAAATTCCCAACAAATAAACAATGACTTAATTGCATTACCACCACTGACAACAAGACAGGGCTGAAGAAAATGGACAACTTATCCATGTGATGACATGTCGAGGTTTTACCATTGAATTCTAGAAATTTCTCCCTTTTACTATTTGCTGATAAAAATTATGCTTATTTCATTATAAATGAAATAAATTATTTGCTTACTTTATAAAAAACTATCAGAGGGTACTACATGGCATTGCCTGTGACAAAGTTATGCTTTTAAAAGTCAACCTCACAAAAATTCCGACAAAACCAATTAAATAATAATAAACAAATATTGCATTAATGATAAAAATTAAATACCACTATACTTTAAAAATCTTAAATCCAAAGAAAAAAGCAAGAAATTTATGATTTTAAAAAGTTTTAATGCTAATCAACAATTCTGACAAACAAATTAAAGTGAAACCAAAATGGAAAAATTTAAATATGCTTTTAAAAAGTCTTAATGCTAATCACTGATTCTGACAAACAACGTAAGTCAAACCTTCAAAAAGTTTTAAAGCTAAAGAAAAAAGCAAGAAATTTGTGCTTTTAAAAAGTCTTAATGCTTAACCAAATTAAACAGTAATAAGTTATGCTTTTCAAAAAGCAAGAAACAATACAATCTGTTACGAAAGGAAAGAATTAAAGAACCAATAAATTAAAATGAGAATTGGAAGAGAGTACATATTCCAATTTCAAGCATTCTCCAGTAGCAGTCAGTGTCATAGGAAACTTGGCGCACGTCCAAAAGAAATGAAGAAAGGCAATGGGGAAATTGCTCTGCAAAAAAAGTTCTCCAGTAGCAGTCAGTAACGTCATTGGAAATTTCGTGCATGCAAAAGAAATGAAGAAAGGCAAAGCAAAAAATGCTCTGCAAAAGAAGAAATGCAGGGGGGAAAGCCAATAAATTAATTAAAAAATTAATTCTAGATAAATTTTAAAATTCAGGCTTTGAGGTCTATTCAGTCACTTTTAGGATTATCTGTGTGCCATTGATGTAGGTGCTATAGATGCATCTGGACACCTCCATATGAGAGACACGCTTACACAGACCTCCTTTTATAACAATGGATACAGACTCTTTTAAGATTACATATTGTCTGGAATCTGAATGATATTGATTTTGTGTGTGAGCTTAATATCTAATCAATAAAATTGAACAAAAAGGAGCCTTTGTAAAGTTTTAAATATCTATTGAAAGCAACGTTTTCAAATTTGAGAATGCTAATTTTTTATATGTAAAATAAAAGAAATTTCACTATCGGAAAATGAACCAATTTTATGACCTATGGCAACAGTTATCACTTTTCAATAATGTACATGAACAACTGAAAATATCTAGAGTATTTTTCAAAGTATCCATGTAATCTTACAATATGAATAGTACTGTCATAGTATGACTCGTAGAATCTAGAATTATAAGATTTAATTTTTTATGTTATGTGCTATTGAAAATAGCTGTAAGCATGGTCAACTTAAGTGTCTGTTTTTCAAAATCTGACTGGAAATATGATGTTTGATAGTTTCTAGTTTGGGACAGTGAAAGACCACATTTTGTTTCAATAATTTTGGATTTTTTTCAATTAATACTTGGAAAAAGGAAACCTAATGGGGATTTTTGTCATATCTAACCTGAAACTTTGTTTCCCTTTTGCATTCTTCTGTCATACATAGCACACAAATGCCACAGCAAAGACAAAAGAGTGAAGGTGTAGGTAGAATTGTTTTGCATACCTAAGTTCTGTGGCAGCAGATTGAGTGGCAAAAATGAAAGTAGCTACAGAAGCATGTCTGTTTTTAATGAGCAAGGTTTTTCCATAATTCATTTTGCATGTTTTTGAAATGTTTAAATTTTAATAGAACTTTTGCTAAATTGATTAGTGATTAGTTTTGGTGTTGGAAGAACTGAGTGATTATTCAGATAAATTGAAAATGTAAAATTTCTCAAAAGTGTAGGGGAAAATAAATAATATTCACATTAGTTTATTGTTGTATTATCACATTAGTTTTCAGTGTGTATAATGATTGCTATACATGCTACTGCAAAAATTTAGACTTTCTTCAAATTCAGACTGCAAATGAAATTGCACAAAACAGAATATGTGAATATACTCTTAAGTATAAGCTTTATTATAGAATTTCGAATGGTGGACATTTTCTGTAAGATATAATCAAGTTCCGAATTTTCTTAAAAATAGTTGCTTACATCAAATCTGGTGAATTTATATCAATGATCTGGGCAATGTTTAAATTTTTAAATGTTGAGTGAGACCTTAAAAAATTATTTAAGCTTATGATCATGCAATTATTGTAAATTGCTATTATAACCAAATTAAGAGTTACTAAAAGGCATGCACATATTGATATTTTTTTTTTTTCCAGAAAAGGAAATTTCTGATTCAATTAACTCAGAGTTGGGTTTAATGTCAAAAAGTGCGATTTCATGTAAAAATGAATCATTTTTCTCTGTTTATGATAAAAGCCAACTGAAGCTCAAATGTTGCATCTTTTGAAAAAGATAGTCAAATTTGAAATTTGTGTGATGAACATTTGTTGATAGTTTTTAACAAATTTTCATTACATAATCATTGCTACAAAAACTTAATATACTAAAATATTTATTATGGTTAAACTCACCTAAAATATCAAAATATAAGACTACCACTGGTTTTCATTTGAAAATGCCTTAAACTTTGGGTTGATAAGTGGTTGCTGTTGCAAAGAATTTATTTAGTTGGTCTGACCACTCAGAAAAAATCAGTGTTAAAATAAAAATTTCCTATATCCTAAAACTCGTATTTTGCAAAATCACTTCCTGAGATAAAAGTCAATTTCTCTGCAATAAAACTTGCTATGTGTGTATTGTTCACAAAGTTTGAATAATTTTGAAAAAAAAAAAACTGCAATTGCAAATTTTAGTCAATTCTCAATTTAAAAATTTTATAAATGGAAATATACAAGTTTAGGTGCTTAATGAATACATCTAGATTTTTGTTACTCAGATTTGTCATCAAATGATAAATTTTATTTATTCATCATCTGGATATTAATTTATGTTGCTTGTAATATGTTACAATAAACCTTCTTGCAGTTTTAATTAGTTAGCTCTTAATCTGTGGAATATTTTGCAGATTGGTTTTCTTGTCTGCAAAATCACCTACCAACTGAAACAATGTAATAAGAATTTGTTCATCGATGTATCTATTTTCTAGACATTAAAGAACATGAAATAATGGTTATTCTTTGCCAAGAAGTGGGAGCAAACTGAAATGCAGATGTTGTTTTCATGTATATTGTGAAATTGTAAAATAGCCTGCTTCAAGTTCCTGACATAGAAGAGACCTGATTGGCAGCAGGTAATAAACAATTGCTGCATTAATATATAGAAGAATCCTTTTATTATTTTGTTCAAATAACAATTATTCAATTATACCTATTTGCTTCTCAAGTATATGTGTGATAACTGAAGGAAAGTATTGACCTGACTAGACATAAATGTTTACTAATTAGAAGAGCACTATAAATTGGCTTTAATCTGAGAAGAGTGTTGAGGGAAAATTGAAAACAACTAATCTTCCTAAAAAGTAGAACTATTGTGTCTCAGTGAAAATTTATTTCTTTATTGAATTTTGATGGGAAATTAGAGTTTCCAAGAATTGCTTGTTCAGTTTCATGTGAATACATATGAAATATATTTGGAATGGTATACTGGAATTGTGAGCATTTATTGTGTTTTAATTTTATTATAGAAAACATGAATTATATGCTTTCTTATTACTTATATTGCCTTAGTATTTTCATAATTATTTTAGAGACTGCATAACACTTCACAAGTGTTTTACTGTTGTTTTCATTCAGCTAAATATGAATGCATAAACCACTCCTCTGAAACCTTTCTTTTTCTCAAACATGAACTGTGTTTTCATAATTAACAATACTGTCATATTTTAAAAAAAAACAATTAGATTTTTAAAATTATTTGTTGAGTTAAATTTATGTTCTAAATGGTTTAGTAAAACTTTTTAGAAAAATGAACTATAAGTCAATCCACCCTTTCTAATAATTAAAACAAATAAACTCTGAAGTTATGATAAACTTAGTTCATATTTGTAGACATGAAACAAGCATTGTGAGGATAAAGTAATTTTATTTCATTAATGCTTTATATATCACAGCATATTTTTCAGGCTAAAAATTTTCTGTTATGGTTCTACTTTCAATTAATATGGATTTTTTAAAAGATGTTAACAATTTTCATGGAATTGCAAAACTCGAGTTCTGTTTTTCTTATTTACAGGAAATAATCATAATTTTGTCTGCTATATTAGAATTTAGCTTTTTATGCAAAATTTTTGGTATCTGTTAGCTGCAAAGTTTATGAAGTGTAAAAGGTAATGGTTTTCCAAGAGAGACTCAAAATTATTTAACCTGTGATCTTGACAAATCTAAAAGAGGATATCTGCTAAAACTGCAAAGACTTTATAATATTTGTTTTCATGCAGTAATATTTTAAATTCCCATTGACACATTAGATTAATTATTTTCTCTTTCTTATTTTTCCTGGAGATGATAAAAATAAAAATTCCACATTGGTCACAAAAGTTTGTATGATGTTTTTAATTAATTTTGTTACATATAGAGTCTTTCATTACATATAAATATTATTGAAACCAATTGAATAGCACCTATTAGCTTTAATCTCATCAGAAATCAGAGTAGCATTTGTAAACTGATGTATTGGCCCTTGATAATATGTATTATGTCATTTGTACTAAATAGGGATATTGTCAAAAGTAGTATTGTTGGCTATAATTTACCATGTGGTAATAACCTTTCATTTGATCATGATGCGGATGTTTGTGCTGTCCTACTTTCATCTTTTCATTTCCCATTTATTCTTGTTAGCTATCTTATTTAATTTCACGATTGCATTAAATAGTGATTTTATGAAAAAAATTTTGAATTTTTGTTGGGATGTGATAAGAAGAATAATACATTTTACTCAACATTCAGTATTTGTTAATTAATTTAAATGTTAGTGAACATTCAGTAAGGAAGGGTAAATACTGTTTCTTTGTACGTTTGCATTATTATAAATGCTTGTTTCGAAATCAAAGTGAAATTATTTTTTAAAGTAATAGGCCTGATCATTTAAAGTTTTAATTTGAATAAGAGACGCTGAACTTTGTTTAATTTTAGTGTTAAGAAATCTCGCATTCTAGGTGTTTGTGTGCCGACCAACCGGTATAGTGGGTAAGGTGTTAGCCTCTAGATTGGAAGGTTCCTGGTTCGAATCCGGGTCCGGGTATGAGTGTTTGTAAGCATATGATGTAGAGGCAGCTGGTGCACCTTAAATCTGTTGTGGCCAAAAGTCCTCACGTTGGGTTGGTGTGGAAGTTTGGAGAGTGGGGTGCCAGCTCAGGTGTTGCTTTGTCATCTGACTGTGGTTCAAGATTACCATGTGTTGTCCTCAGATTAATCCCGGACCGTCGTCAATAGCCCGTTGTGTTGCTCTAGTATGACGTTAATTTCAAAATTATCAAGGTGTTTGTGATGCACCAAATATAAATATTTGATGGTCTGAATACAATGTCAATGAAAACCAGCACAGATGAGTTTAGTCATGTTGGCATAAAGAAACTATAAAAATATGCTACAAGATGTCATTAGTCCAGTGATTAATAACTTACTTAAAAGCAATGGTCTTTATGGTTATGCCATAATGTTTTTTAGGTTGGTTTAATGTATGAATTTTAGAAATTGAAAATATACTTTTGAGTAGATAGTTGGAACCAGGCCCTCATGTTATAAAAAGAGATCTACTGGACCACAGTCACAACAATTGAGAACCAGTCATCTATATTTTCTCTATTTTTGCTACTGCTGGATGAATATTAGATTATGACACAATTCGCATCTAATTTGTTCTGTATTTGAAGACAATACAGATAATACAACTTCTATCGTTTAAAAATTACTTTTAGTCTATTTTTCAGTTTTGTGAAATAATGGTTTTGAAATTTCAAGGTGTTTGGGTAAAAAACAAATCATTTCATTAAATGTTTCTCATATTAATTTCAAGGACAAAATAAACTGCCAACAATGCTTCAGATTACTTATTTTTCATTTTTATCTTTAAATATATATATTCATTTTTATTATAAACTAACAGTAGGTGCATAGCATTGCCCATGACAAGGTTATGCTTGTAGAAAGTCAACTTCACTGATTTTAACAAAGCCAAATGAAACACTAATAAACAAACAAATGCATAAATGATAAAAATTAAATATTCCTATGCTTTCAAAAAGTCTTAAAGCTAAAGAAAAGAGTAAAAAACAATACAACCATATAAAAATAAGAAAATTGCGCTTTGAATACCATTGCACCATACATTAAAAAAAAAAAAAAAAACCTAAAGAAAAAAGCAATAAACAAATATAGATTTTGTGAATGAAAGGAAAAAATAACAATTGACCATATGACTCGAATCAGACAGAACATTCCGTTAGTAGTCGGTGACGTCATTGGCGCACATCCAAAAGAAATGAAGAGGGGCTTCCACATACAACAGACACACACAAACCCTTTTATAATTGAAGAGGATTTCAGGACTAAGTAGTATAGATTCGTTTGGTAAACTACCACATGACAGACACACACACAAACAGTTCCTTTTATAATAGTAGAGATAGACCAATGTGTTGCTCCAGCACAATGTTAACTAAACCTACTTTAAAAAAAAAATTATAACAGTATTTTTAACACTAAATCTTAACTTAAACTTTTATATGTTTCATTAGAACGGGCACAATTTTATGATAATTTTTTTTGAATGATTGCATGATGAATCATAGTAATATTTAGATGATTGAAGTGTTTGTAGCTTTTCTATAATGTTTATAATTGTTGGATAATTTTGTCTTGTGTATTTTTTATATCACGATGTACAATGCATGTACACATTTTATTTGGTATTTACCTCAGTATATGAATTATATTACAGTAAATGTATTTTGTACCTAAACAGAGAGTATCACACACAGTATAAGTTTTAGTAAAAGTGCTTTTTTAGTTTTAGCGCTTTTGTATTTTATAAACTAACATTATTTTAATGATTTTTAGTGGAATGTGAGAAAAGTATATCACTCCAGAAATTTGACAATACTTTATTGAAATTACTTTCAAACATTATAAATAACTGATATCGAAAAGTAATTATCTGTAGTGTCATGTTTATGAATGGAATAGTCAATGCAATTGATTTCTTGCTGCACTGCTTTCATATGAAATATTTATTTGTGATTAACTTTTAATATTGTCAATGAGGTTTTATTAGGTGATTGTTGTTTGTTTTCTGGCCTCTCTTGTATTAAAACAACACATTAGTACTGTATTTACTATTTTAAAAGTCTTCTAAAATTATCTATTGGCTGTTACTTTTATAATTCATTCTGCTGCCATCAGGTGTGTAATACATGCTTACCTACTACTATGAAGTGTCTATAGTTTCTATGTTCGACAAGTGATTACGGAATTATAGACAGCATAATCAAAACAGGAGTATAATATCAAATATTTGGATTCGATAGTAAGATAACGTACAACACTTATTCCTGTTGTGCTAATCTTTTATTTTTGATTTAGACAAAAGTCTATTCAGTTTGGTATAATTGATGATGCTGTTACACTAGGTAGACACTATAATTGGTAAGAAACTGAAGAAAAGTTACTTTACAAAATTGTAGGACTAGCTCTTAGTAGATGTACACCAGGGGACAATAATACATATAAGTGATAAGTACAATATATATAAGTGATCATTATCTATTTTTCAATTAGAAGCTATGTGTCTTTTGTTGCTATCTTTAAATACTGTTTGATCATTGGAATTGTGTGGTCTGATTTCTGAGTGTTTAGCTTGTCTTTCTATTAAAAATTGCCTGGGTTCTCTCATCTCAGTTTTTTCTCATTATAGATTGGAACCCATTTTAAGACAGGTTCAGGTTTATCAGGCTAGCCATTTGGAGCAAAAAGTTGTCAGCTTGAAATCGAATTATATTGAAGTCTTCCATCTCTATGAAATATTTTTTATAAAAATATGTATCAGCCAAATAATAAATTTTACTTTTATCTGCATAACCTTATCCACATACAAACTGATAACCACTTTATTAGGATGGTGTCTGCCAATAATCCCCACCCATATTAATTTCTGACTAAAACTAGTAAATGAAAAGAATGAATTTCTAAAATCTAGTAAATGAAAGATGAATAATCTATTTTTAAAATTGTCCATATTTTGTACTTCAGCTGTTCAGTCTCTCAATTCTCTTTGAAATTCTATAGTAATTTTCTGTTTAGAAAAAGTCATATGGAGCGGAACTTTATTTTTAACTTCTGATATTCTGTTATATTTTACCTATATATAAATTATATATTTCCAAAAAAAATCAAGACACCTTGAAGAGCCAGTGTTTGATCGGAATAAAACTTGACATGTGTGACGTACATGAACAGAAAGAGATGATTAGAACATCCAATCTGAAGAACTATTGCAGAATCACTAAAAAAAATTATAAATTAATAAGTTGTAAAGACCCTTTCTGACAGTGATAAGTGCTGATATGTAGCTTGGCATCCAGTCAAAAGTTTGTGTATGAAATTTATGTACAAAATGTATCAAACACTGATTTTAATAAAGCCAGTTTCGATTAAAAATTCTTTAGCTAGAAGAAATTCATATTTTCCCCATTAAGTTATCGAATTACTACTTTAACCTTTCTTTTAACACTAGTTAAATAAATTGTAGCATTGAATCCGTTTTTCATCTGACAAAGGTGTAGAATTTAGTTGTGAATACCTATTGATAATGTTTTCAAATCAATGAAAATATATCTTTTCTGTTTTTTGTTTATTTATCAGATTAGACCTGAACGGACATTAATATTTATTTATCTTACTCATACTTCCCTATTACTTGATTTTCAAATATTTCTAGAGTACTTTTGAAGTATAATGGTATTTAAAGAGTTCCTAAAGTTTTTAAATAGAACTAATAAAAAAAATTTCATATCCAATTTTGCTCTATTTTCATATTAAAACTTTTTATGTAATTAAAATAAATGAAAATAGAAATTAATTTGTTTAATAAAAATTGTAATTTAATTTAATGACAACAATGACCATTTTAGATTGATTTTTTCTACTAAAATCACTTTTTGTGATGTTAACACTATTCTCATACAAAATATATTCAAACATAATCTGACTTAGAATCTGCATTTGAATGAAGCTATTTTTAAAGTGCTTTGCATTTCTAATAATTTTTCAAATACAGAGGTATTTCTTCAATTCTGAGCTTCACTAAGTTTAACTTGTGTATTCCCTCTTTCCTTCATGATATATTTAATACTCTTATTTTGCTGCAATCTAAGCAGCTGTTTTCTTATGTTAATGTACATCTTAAAATTTTATATTAATAGTTTTTCTATAAACAAAATGTACAAAAGCAAAGCAATGTAATAAAGGTTTTAATTAAAACGAATGATTCTTAAATATATTCATGTTTTAGGAACTTGTGTAAAAATAAATATATTTCTATTTTGTTAATCAGTTAAAAATTGTTTTTAAATCAGTGAAAGATTTCATTACATTGTATGCATTGTTAAACTTAAGAAATAAATAAATTATTACTAGAGTATGATTACTTATTGCTCAGTGTGTTAAGTAGTTTTATTTAAACTAATGATTCCACATTTTTAGCTGTCTTTGCCTTGATAGGAATAAGTTTAAGAACTTAGTATAATATGATAAATATAAACTTTTTAATGTGATGTAATAAAACATGAGGCATATTATCACAAATGGCTTCAATAACTTCGTATAATTACTGAGTTGTTTTTATTGTGTCCTCAAAATCCTTATAATAAATTCATGATGTGGGCCATTAGCAACTTGACCTATACATCAATATAAATAAGTAATGACTGCAAATCTCAACAGGAATGCAGAAAGTTTTTGAATATTTAACTTACAGATACTAGACTAACTTTACAAAAATGTTTAAATAATTGTTTGAGTTTTATGAAATTAGTCAAAAAATGAGTTTGATTTGTAAGCTAGTAAAAATTGTTTTAGGTGTTTTGAGTAAAAAACGATGGAATAGATTCATCACTATAAATATTGGTTTTGTATATGTAACACTATGATTCAGTACAAAATTTATTTTTCTCAATAAACTTATGTTAAGGGTTTCTTCACTTTGAGTTGTTATGAGAAAAGAAATCTACGTTTTATTGCTTAATGACGTAATTACCAGTCTCATATTTGCAAGTTATTCAATTTTAATTTCATTAATTGTTTTAAACAAGCTCTAAATATGGTTTTTGAAATGCTTAATTCTGAAACTTATATGTATACACTATTGTATGAAAATTGACAACACCTTGAAGGAATGACTGTAATCATTTGAGACTAATAGATATACAGAGCAGAGTGTGAGGTGCAATTTATTAGTGATTGTATATGCATGGCAGAGTGTTTGTACATGCCAGGGTCCCTCTGAACTGTAGTGTTATGACTATGAATATAGTGTTAAGCTGTAAACGTTTCTCCAAGAATCACTGTCGTGTCGACCGATATTGGGTACAATTTAAATGAACAACATAGTTCAACAGAAACACGATCATCCTGCGTGAAGGTAGATTTTCGTACCACGTCATTGCTTTTTGTACAAGACATAAACCGCAATAGTGTGTGTGTGTGTGAAAGCAGTGAACTATAGAACTGGGTATCAAATATCTGGCAGTGGACCAAGTTATGTGATCACTCCACAAGATGACACGATGATGTGGGGCACCATTGAGTACCATTCGCGATTGCATCTGCTTTGAATTCATGGTTACCTCAACAGCAACCACAGCACTCCTGATGCTATATTCCTGCAGGACAATGCCCAACCAGTGTGTTGCCAGGAATGTGAAAGCTCACTGTGGCAGAAATTGTTTCTTTCATGGCCTTCCTATTTGCCAGACATATCGCCTGTTGAACATGTTTTGAATGTGGTCACTCTGCTATTCAAGACATCCAGCAGCCAGTACCAATAAACTGGACTCGTTAAGCAGTCTTTGTGGCAAGCAATTTCTCAGGTACATCCAAAGCCTGATTGCAGTTTGTGGAATCATCACAGCATACTGTTTTTACAGGTTATAACTGTTGTATCGTTCTGAAAATTTAATCGTTTATGTACACAGTTCATCATCATAGTATAAATTTCATTCTAATTGCATGATACTGTGATAGTGTTGCAATTTTCACTAACTGTAGTATACTTTAATACAAGTGTTAAAGCAAGTTATTTCACTAAAAACAGTTTATTTGTTTTATGTTCTATGTGAATATTCGAGAATAAGCACACTTACTATGAAGCACAAGAAAAAGTACAACAAGTACTTGTAAGTTGAGGTAATGGAAAGCAGATACATTGATTAATGAGCATCACATTGTAGATCGATTCGATAAAATTGTGCAAGTTAATTACATTGTTTTAAAATTATATGTGTGTGTGATTGAGATTATGAAGGTGGTAGTAAAATACGTATGAAAAAGATCAACATAAAAGCTTTATCTGCAATATTTCAAACTTTATTCTTGTTTAATGTAGTTAAAAAAAGTGTTTTCATGAATATTTGACAGTTGAAAATTTTTTTGATTATTTTATTTATGTGTTCATGTTTTGTGAATTTATGTTTTAAATATTACTATAAAAGTTTACTTTTTATCTTTACAATTTTTTCTTTAGTTTTATCAAGTTAATGAAAAATGAATGTATTATAAAACATCCTTTTTACAAAAGAAAAGGTTTTCATAATATAGTCAAAGCTTCACAATGTCTTTGAAGTAAAATTTGTTACACTTTTACTAATGCATTACACTATTAATAATTAGATGCATTCTTTTCAAACAGCAACTGCCTCCCAACTTTATGATTTGTGTAGTACCTACCTTTGATAGCATATAAATATGTACAGGAAACAAGATTTTTTAATTATGTTTGTCATTGTTTGTTGTAAATAAGTCAGTAATCATAGTTTTGGAAATTATTTGTTTATTTTCTTGACATAAAACTTGTATAATTTTTTTTGCGTTAAATGCTTTCAACACTTAACATTTAAAATTATCTTTGAAACAATGGACATTTATAAATTCTATTAGCTATGGAACATAATTAGTCCACAAATCAAATTTTTCTGGCATTCTATTACCTCTATTTTAATATTTTACTTTTATAAATGTTTGATTTTCTATATTATTAAATTATAAGATGTCTTTCCATTTGTCATTACATGTTTCATTTTCAACCTGAATGGAATATATTTGAGGTTCTTATGTTTTGTTCATGCAAGTTTTGTAAAAATTTGGGTAATTCTTACTTTTAAAATTATTTGCTTAAATCTAAGACTATACATGGCTGAGAGCAAAGTGTCAAGATTTTTAAAAATGATTGCTGAACAAACTTTAGGGAACTAGGTACAAATATATACCTTTATTCGTTGTTCTAATAGAGATGTTTGCTGTATATTTTAAATTATTATGACATGAACTTGAAATGGTGTATCAAATTAGCCAAAGTAGAATATAAATTAACTTGACAAAAATTGAATAATGTATGAAGTATGAAATCTAAAGCAACATCTTTTTAAAATTTAAATCAACTTCAAAGGACTTTGATTATTGTTAATATAAATATTTTCTTTAATAACTGCTAAAAATTAACAACTTGCCACTCTCCTCTGCATAAATTTAAAGTTATCTAACAAAAGAAGCGTTTTAGATTTAGATTTTCAAATTAATAAAAATGTATATGTAACTTTATGTATAAAACTTAGTGCTAATTGAAATTTTAAAAAATCTAAGTTGAGGTATTTTTAACGCATTACAATTCTTAACAGATAAAATTATTCTCCAGTAAATTCTATTAGTTTTGATTTCTTATCAAACTACAATAAATAAATACAAGTAGATATTTTACTATAGCAGTCATAAATTAAAAAAATTACTTGAAAACTTTAGCTGTGCCTTTTATTCTTGTTTCTTGAATTGTTAATATTTTTTATATCTACTTGTTTATTGAGGTAATATATCAAAAACATTTATAAGACAATCAAAATGCTCAATTGAGGTCAATATATTTCTTGACTACAAACTCTTTTTTTTGTTTCAGGTTCGGAATTACCTTTTTGAATGGATCTTCTATGTATCTGGTGTTTTGTGACTGATTTATCAACAAATACATGTCGAAAATAATTAATGCTAGTTGTGTCAATGTTAACTCTGTCAGATAAATTTGTTATAAAAACTTATTGATTTTTAAAATATTTAATTTAGTATTGCACAAGAAATTCGAACCTTTGCTGTTCTATTTATATCAAATCTCTCAAAGCTTGCAATAAATGTTATTTATATAATTATCATTTCTGCACAATTATGTGTGGTCTTAAGTAAGAATTAGCATACAAACAGGAATAGTTATCTCAATGGATTTCATAATTTATTCAACATATAAAAAAAATACATTGCATAGTCCAAAGTCAATTAATTTATACATTCATCAATATCTTGATTTAATTGGCTAGCCTATTTGATTAAGTGATTACTGGTTTAATCAGTAATCAATTTTTATAAGAACCAGAGTGTGGTGAATTAGTTTTTAGAATTTTAGCAATACATCAAGAAATTGTATATAATATATCTTTTCATGAAAACGTATTTTCATTGAGCAATTCGTCAATTGCTATGCACACAAAGTGTTTCAGGGTTGAAGCAAAGTTGAACTAAATTAAGTCTGCAATGATTTAAATTCAAAAACTCTACTTCACTTTTACATGTTTAGTTAATACATTTTTATCACTGAGTTCATTATTTCATGGCTGGTTTTGCTTTTAGAATTATTGAACTGAACGAGGAATTAAGATTTTAATATTTAGACATTTTTACTAAATATGAGTTATATGAATTCTTTAGTTGTATTTGTGTTGACTGAATTTTTTTTGTCCTGAAAACTTATGTATAAAATTGTTTACACACACTTAACCATATGAACATGAAAACTTTGAATCTACAAGTTATCCTACAATTATTTTCTGATGTAACTTCTTGTTTGTTTATACAGATTTTCTTATCACACTTATATGATTTGTTAAGTAAAAGATATTCCTTTTTTATTTCAGTGCTAATGCCAAGAAAGAAGCTGGCAACATTTCACTGTGATATTTGCAATAAGAACTTTACAACTAACTTTTCTTTACGTCGTCACTATTCAATTCACAATCCTGCTTTCAACAAATACTCATGCAGTGTATGTTTTAAAACTTTCAATTGGTTTGATAATATGCGTGCTCATATGCAACTGGTTCATGCTGTTCGCTTTCAGTCGAAAAGAGGACGTGCTAATCTTCTTCCAACGCCTGGGCCAGAAAATGTTTTTTTAAATATTGAATGAATTTTTCTAATTGATGAGTGTTTTGAGAACTTCCATTTTACAAAGTTAAGTACAAACATCAAGCATACTAACATGGTAATATGCATAGTTCTTGTATTCCCATTGTGTGAAATAAATAGGCTCTAAAGTATAATGTGTTTCTATGTATTTAATTTGACAGATAAATGCATATGGACCCAATAAAAGTTTATTGTCAAGCACAGTTGAATTTCTTTTTACCTAGAATTGGATTTTTCTGAAAATTCATGCAAAATGATTATGTTGTGTCAGCATTGAAATACGTTAATATATAAATAAATTATATTTAACTAATTAAAATTTGTAGTTGAATGAAATGGGGTGTTATTTTGGGGTCTACACAAAGTATTAATATTTTGGTCAATATTCACGCTCCACTGATGCATTCTTAAAATAATTTCCTTACCCAAATAACATTTTATATTCGGGGGTTATGTGTTAAAAGTGTTTTTAAAATATTTTTTCTCTAATGGTTTCCTCTAAAAGTGGATTTAGTTTCCCAGCCCTCTGCATAATTGATAGCAAGTTGTGAAAGTTGCCCCATAGTGGTGTGGCATAATACTGCGAATCGATCCTACTCCGACCCTTTGATTCCATTACGTGAAAGGGAAACTGAATCGAAAAAGCTTCATGAACGAGCACCAATAATCATGAAAAGAGTACCTTTTCGAATTGCACCATCTAGAATTTCAAATAAGTGTCCCATCCACTTCACAAAACTTTTCCCTTTTTTCAAATTGTTCAAATCTTAAAGTTTTATCGGCCATGATTTTATGCCTTATACTATGCATCATTTTTTATATTGTACAGTCGCGTTATAAAAAAAAAGGAACCACCCGTTTCTTTCGAGCGCATTATTTATAATAGAGCAAATTCAAATACAAAAAAATTGCACAAGGACACGTCTTCATATCAAATTTTGCACAAACAACGAAATGTCTAATGGAAACACCATGCTTTGATGCCATAATCAGATTCTGCATCGTTAAATTAGTCTAAATACGAAATAATTTAATCACTTCTATCTTTATATCCGAAGATATTCAATCCGATGTTAGTGTCAATTTCAGGGATTATCTCCTCACTGAAAGTCGCTATTCGTAGTTCGAGATTAATTTTAGTTATAGCTACCTGAATTTAAAATTTGAACACTATTTTAAGCGTATTCCGAGTATTATATTATGCAAGTGAAGACGATCCGAGATTTGTCAGACATTTTTTTAAACTTTTGGTTGCTCCCTAAAATCGCCTTAATGAGAAAAATTTAATGTAAGGCAAAAACGCGAATTTTCGGAATGAGCAGAAATTTTGTATAGCCATATTAGAAGTCTTGAGTCGATTCTCCTTAAAATATAAGGTTCCAATTAATAATTCTGTCAAACATTAATTTAATAATTATTATTGCATACTAAAAACTTTTAAAAAGGAAATATTAGGTGAATTTTATTTGGGTTGCTAAACAGTATAACACGGTACAAAATATCAGCGCTATAGAAATATTATTCAAGATATGCATAAAAGTCGAACTGATTTAACATTTCGAGCTCCAATATTTCTGTACTCTTAACTTCAAAACGAACTAATGTCATGAAATTTGGCATCTGAAGTTAAATTTTGATATAGATTCGAAATTGTGTGTCGAAATAAAGGTTTCCATTGGAAATTATGAATAAAGCCTCTTTGTGCATTAGAATTTTTGAAAACGTTAGTTCCTGTCAAACGCGTTCTTTAAATTAACTAACTTTTTTTTAAATTTATTTGAAGAAATTCCGACTCCGAAAATGTTTTGCATAAAATTTTATCGCTATTTTATCCATTACTTTTTACGAGGACTAACTGCATAGAAATGTGTGTGTGTACAACTATTAAGACAAACTTCCATAGGAAAACTAAAATTTTACATTGTTCTTTTGAGTCGATTCCCATTCCAAGAATTTTATTAAAATATTAGACCTTATTCTTATTTGTTAAAAAAAAAAAAAAAAAAACTTTTTTTTTTAAATGAATATTTTTGGTTTGGGTTCTAAATAGACCCAATAAGTTTAGTAGCAATCAATGTGACGGGAAATATGATAAAATTTTGGACACTAATTTAAGAGCTTTATTATTCTATTTAGTAACAGGTAGTTTTTTTGCTTGTATTACAGCTGCAACACGTCGAGACATATTTCCCACAAGTTCTCTAAGTCTGGGCAGGAATAGCTTGCCATTCCTCTTGCAAGGCTGTGAGAAGAGATTGTTGTGAAAATGGGCGTGCGTGTTGGTGTGCTCGTCGCTTTAGTTTGTCCCACAAGTACTCGATTGGATTGAGATCAGGACTAAACAGGCCAGTCAAGCAAATTCACCTCATTTTCAGGAAACCAGTCCAGCACACGTTTTGTAGCATAACACGGAGCTCCATCCTGTTGGAAGAAACAATCACCATCGCCGTAGTATAGCCATAGTGTAAGCAAGGCCCGAATTATCCAGAACGTCGGGGTACATAAAGCAATGGGCCGAGTCCTAACCGGGTAAAAACCTCACACTATGATGGATCCTCCACCGAATTTCTGCTGTGTCCAAATGCTCTTATCCATATAGTGTATATACAGGGTGTTTCAGAGAGGACTACCTAACTTTGAAATGACATAACTACAAAACCGTGACAGATATAAATATAAAATAAGTGGTGCATTTAATGGGCAGGTTTGAAATTTTAAATGGACCGGCTTAGCATTAGTTCCAATTTTGGATAATAGATGGCGCGAAGGGGATTATAGGGTGTTTTCATGAGAAACTGACCTCATCCCGTTACATTGCGATTTTGTAACAGTTTGTCGCCGCACTTGAAGGATTGGACCAGGAAGCACCAGACTCTTCGTGGTTTGTGCCAGATGTTGCCCGACCGCACCGTATTTCTGCAGTGTTCCACATTCCTTGATGAATGCTTCAGCGACAGTCATTGTTCTAAATTATTCCAAGGAGACTGGCACTGGTTTAAATTGACATCTGTTGAAAACAAAACGGTCTCCTTAGTTCAGAAATTTTGCTAACTTTAAGAGGCCCTGTCATCGCACTTTTTTTTTTTTATTGAAACTATATATTGAGTTGGTGCTTTTAATTTAAACACACTCTCTCTTCACACACCGCACTCAATCGACCTGTATCACTAAGTTCAATTTTCATTAAAATACTTTAAGTTTAATGCAGATTTCTCGATCATTTGAATTCTTTTATTTAACTTTTTATGTGAAATACTTAGGCAAGCTCAACCCGGATTTCAATTTGGAGCAAATTCTTTGAAGAAAGGGTGAGTGAAAACTTTTGCTTTCCTTCACAAGTTTTTGAATTAATCTTGAAAAATTCAACAGCATCCATACTCCTCGGATCTCAATCCATGATACTTTTTTCTCTGGGGCTATTTGAAGGACACAAGAAAGAATCCTCAAGTGCTTGAACAGTTCATCCGTGAAGAATATGTATCCATTTCAGTGCTCACATTGCGGCAGGTGGCTTCAAACTTCTCCTTACGCTTGCGTCAAGTGATTGTTGTTCAAGATAGTTATTTCAAATCCATTGTAATGTGATTTGACGCCTGTTTATGACTGACAATTTACATACTATTAAAAGGGAAAAAGGACCAAGATTGCAACGCCATCTATTATCCAAAGTTATAACTAATTTTGTAAATCGGTCTATTTGAAATTCTAGGCATGATCATAAAAAATTACTTGTTTCATCTTTCTATTTCTATCTATCACCATTTCGTAGTTGTTTCATTTCAAAGTTAAGGAGTTCTTTCTAAAACACCTTGTATATTCTCATTTGTTAAGAATAAAATTGGACAGTAAAAATAATTTCCCAAAACAGAAAACGAAGCAATTAATATCGAATTACAATGAAAGAATTCAGATCATGATTCCTAAAGCGCTCCCCGGTTGAAAGAGCAATAGACTGACAATCGGAAGGTTGCGAGTTCGAATCCAACCAAAGACCGTCGTGTAAAAGGGTGGGGGGCTGTTGCACGTTAAATCTGTCGTGGCCTCAAGTGTCCTCACGTGGCGTGGTGTGGAAATTTGGAGAGTAGGGTGCCAGATCATGTGTGCCCTCGTCACCTGATCGTGGTTATAAATTACGTGGTGTTGTCCTCGAATCTTTCCCTTCGGGGTTGATCCGGGACCGTCAACAATAGCCCGTTGTGTTGCTCCAGTGTGACGTTAATTAATAAGTACCAAGCAAGTTTTAGTCAATTTAAAATGATTTTTAAATCCATTTCGATGGGGCATGCTTCGGAATGGGTTGTTGCACCTTAAACAATAAATGGTGTTTCAAATACATACATAATACACTTAAGGCCACAAAGTCAACATATTGTGGTGGGGTATGCCTATTTTAAACGTGATTTATAGCAAGCAATTTTTTAAATGAAAATATTTCAACACTTCTTTCTATAATCATGTAGGGGTCGTGGTAGGTACGGATTAGCAACCGGAGGGTGGTGAGTTCGAATCCAACCAAAGACCGTCATGTGAAAGGGGACACGTTAAAAATATTGTGGCCTCAAATGTCCTCACGTTGCCGTGGTGTGGAAGTTTGGAGAGTAGAATGCCAGCTCAGGTATTGCCTCTAACCAAGGTTCAAAATTACGTGGTGCTGTCCTCGTATGAGTTGTAACGTATCTTTCCCTTCGAATTTGATCCCGGACAGTTGCGAATAGTCTGTTGCTCCCAGTGTGACGTTAATTAAAATACCTACCTACATTCATGTAATACATACTTGCTTAGGACGATTGCCAACAGCTCGGATATTCATATTTTCGCCTAATTTCCTCCGGCCGACCAACCGGCATAGTGGTTAAGGTGTTAGCCTCTAGATCGGAAGGTTCCTGGTTCGAATCCGGGTCCGGGCATGGATGTTTGTAAGCGTATGGTGTAGAGGCGGCTGGTGCACCTTAAATCTGTCGTGGCCGAAAGTCCTCACTTTGGGTTGGCGTGGAAGTTCGGAGAGTGGGGTGCCAGCTCAGGTGTTGCTTCGTCATCTGACCGTGGTTCAAAATTACGCGGTGTTGTCCTCGTATCTTTCCCTTAAGGGACTGATCCTGGACCGTCGTCAATAGCCCGTTGTGTTGCTCTAGTACGACGTTAACTAAAAATTACCAATTACCTAATTTCCTCCGACTGTGTAGCGGACTTACTCTGACACAAAAGCAAAGGACTGAAGAATCCAAATTATAACTCATTGACGAACAAGGTTTCAAATGTATTTTTTGCAAAAATAAAGACTTATTGGTGCAAGATAGGAAAATAAATATGAAAAAAATTCGAAATAACCTTCACTACGTGTATTTTATCTTAAGTATTTGCAACATTCACAGAATATCTTCGAATCTTTAGGTTAGAACGATCATTATGGGTGTTGTGTCATTTAAATACAAACGTTTGAACCAAAATAAAAAGTAATGATGCGATAGTGCTTTTGTTTGCAAAAAGTTAATGATGCGATGAATACTTTCGAGTTCGATGAGTCTTTTAATAACGGCAAACGTCTGATGACATTAACGAGCATCACTCTTAATGACAAGGCCATTGTACAGCATTGAGTAATGATAAGCACTTCGTTTAGTAATTATGCATCATTTAATGGGAATATTAAATCTACAAAATTTGCATTTCTTTTTATCCAAACAGATTCATCATTTGGGCCTAGTAATTAGAAGCTAAATTACATACCCATGTACGTCTTTAAACCATACCAATAAATTATTTCCACCCACGTGACTGATATATTCATGAAAGTTAACTAACTTCATACCCTCATAAGTGTGAACGCTTGCCAATAGAATACTGATTCATTTCAAAGGTCACTGCTATCTTGCCCTTCGGTGGGCTGAGGGAGATCGGTTGGAGGAGTGACGGATTAGTAACCGTAGTGTTGGAGTTCGAATCCAACCAAATACCTTCGTGTGTAAATGGGTTACGTTAATTTTGTGGTATCAAATGTCCTCACGTTGGTGTGGTGTGAAAGTTTGGAGAGGTGGGATGTCATATCAAGTGTTCTTCTTATCTGATCGTAGTTCAAAATTTTGAGTAGTCATTGGATATTTCCATTCGGGATGATATCTGTGGTTGGCCGGTTGGAGGTAGATGGGTATTTAATTAACATCGCACTGGAACAACACAACGGGCTATTGGCGATGGTCCTCGGTTAAAGGTTCCGATATGACGGATTAGCAACCGGAATATTGCATGTTTGACTTCAACCAAAGACCCTTGTGCTATAGTTATTGACATTTTTGAATTAACGTCAATGGTAATTTTTATTTAACGTCGTACTAGAGCAACACAACGGGCTATTGACGACGGTCCTTGATCAATCCCTTAAGGGAAAGATAAGAGGACAACACCTCGTAATTTTGAACCACGGACAGATGACGAAGCAACACCTGAGCTGGCACCCCACTCTCCAAACTTCCACGCCAACCCAACTTAAGGACTTTCGGCTACGACAGATTTAAGGTGCACCAGCCGCCTCTACACCATTGAATTAAAGTCAAACTGGAACAATAAGACGGGCTATTAAAGTCCGTTGAGAGAAGACTATATCTGAAGAAGCAAACAAATGTTGAGGCGCCGCTAATTCTAACAACGACAGTCACTAACATCCATGCGCTTCCATTCATCATCTGACCATGGTTCTGCCGACCAACCGGTATAGTGGTTAAGGTGTTAGCCTCTAGATCGGAAGGTTCCTGGTTCGAATCCGGGCCCGGGCGTGGATGTTTGTAAACGTATGGTGTAGAGGCGGCTGGTGCACCTTAAATCTGTCGTGGCCGAAAGTCCTCACGTTGGGTTGGCGTGGAAGTTTGGAGAGTGGGGTGCCAGCTCAGGTTTTGCTTCGTCATCTGACCGTGGTTCAAAATTACGAGGTGTTGTCCTCGGATCTTTCCCTTAAGGGACTGATCCCGGACCGTCGTCAATAGCCCGTTGTGTTGCTCTAGTACGACGTTAACTA